>CM076581.1:112373452-112666376 GCA_034641835.2 Pinus albicaulis
TATTAAAGAGAAACATCAGTCATGTACAACATTGCCAACAACTTGATATTCAGTCTGAAAACATCTCCCTCAGCCTATCTTACAACTTCACGCAGAGAACTATATCTCAAGAGAAACAGCTTAAAATTCACAGATATCCGATCAACAACCTTACAATGAGTTTCTTCATGAGTTTTATAGCTGAAAGAGAGGCAAAGGAGGTAGATGAAACACTAAATGTAACATTAAAACAGAGTAGATGAAGAGGGTTGAGGTCCATTCTGTTTCAATATCTGAGCATTGATCTTCAGTACTCTTTGGATGAAAGAGTGGTCTTCAACAGGCTTGTTTGGTCAATTTAGTGTGTCCTAAATTGCTGCATTTAATTGTCAATCCAGGAATCGTAAGCTGATGAAGTGCGGCGCACTATATGTGCAAGATAACCTCTTTCTTAACTTTTTGTCGTTTATGGTCTTTCTAAGGTAAAATGGAAATTCTAAAGTGAAAAACAAGCTTGGTTATAATTGTTCAAGGAAGTGATATCCCCTATAATGATTTACCAATCTCGTGTGTTATGCATGCAATTCGAAATTGATGTATGATCGGGTTAATCTTCATTGAATAAGTGATTTATTCAGCTAATTTCTACAAACTTTTGAGTGAGGCCTAGTGGTGTTAAATTGAGTTGCAGAACAGAATTAGAAGCTAGTTTAGAGTAGAAATCTTATTGTGCTACAAATGTTCTTTTCCAAATATATTTCAATAAACCTTTAAACCATGGATGAGATGTTGTAACATTGTAAGTTGATTGTTTTATTGTTTAATTAGGAGAACTTCATTTATACTTAACTTGTCCATTTCTCAAGTTCTTCCAACACATCTTTAATGAATGAATTGGATAAGTTCAAGCTCATGTTGTGATTTATTTCCTTGCAATGAAGTCATTATCAAGCTTTGCATTTGTTGTTTTCCAGCCATAGTTTAGGCTTTGCTCTGTTTTAGTATTTGCATTTGTTATTTGCCATCCATAGTTTAGGATAACAACTTCTTTTCACCAGCATTTAGTTCTTTCCCTTTTCAAACATAAAACAATAAAACCAAAAACATCAGAAAACACTAAACACAACGTAGTGAGAAACAAATACCTAAGCACATATAGTGCACCACACTTCAGAAGTTTACCAACCCTGGTTGACAATTAATGAACTCAATTTAGGTACACTAGGTTGAGCACAAACAGGCCGTTGGATCTGGGACTGCGAGATCCGAAGGTGATGGAGGAGCCTGATACGAGGAAAGTGCACAGACAGTAGAGTGGGGGCCAATGTAAGGTGGTTTTAGCGTGGACCATCCGATCATATCGATGGACGGCTGATATCTGGAGAGAGAGATCAAAGGCGAAGGATCTGGTTAGTTGGTGGGAGGAATACAGGCCATTGGATCCAAAGGATTGGACGACAAAGATCTAATCGGAGGGAGAGCGATGGTTGCGATTGGCTCTGGACCGTTAGATCTACGGGGGATCGACGACTATGATTGGATCGGAGGGTGACCAATCGGGGGAATAGGGGTAGAATGAGGAGAAATCTGGGCCGTGGGATTAGAATGGACGGATGGCTCAGATTCAATCAGGGGATCACAATCGTGGAAAACAAAGGGTGGCACAATGAAAAGCTTCGATTGGCGAGATTGCAATGACAGTCGGATTTAACAGTGAATCAACGACGGAGATCGTCATCAGGGGGTTTACAAAGAAATCTTATGGGCGCGATACGACTTGCGATGACCGTTAGATCTAATAAGATCAACGGTGGGTCTTTCTCCCGAGACTCATAGAACAAAGTCTTCCTCGCATCAGGGATTTTCATTTTAACACAGAAATGTGCTCCGCAACATCCCCCGATTCCGATTAGCGCTCTTTGACTTAGCGCGTGGTCTTAGCACTGGGCTTTATGGAGGGGAAGTGGTTGGGGGCTGGCTAAAAAGGGGCTAAGCCTGTTTTATAATAAAAATTAGTTTTTTAGCTTAGAAACAGAGTTTTTAAGGCTAAAAATAGGCTTTCGGTAGGGGGAAAAAGGGATTTAAAATCAAATGAAGGGATTTCACTTGGTTTAAAAGGAGGAATTGGATGGTTTGGGGGACTTAGGAGGGATTTTTGGTGTTAAAAGGGAAACTTTTAAAAGGGAAAAAAGGGTTAAAATGGGGAATTTTGCAGAGATACAAAGGGAAAATCGAGGCCTTTTCTGAGCATAATTTTTTCACAGACAGTGAGGCTTTTTAGATGGAAACAGCAGTGAAGATTTTTTCAAAGGAAAAGGGCACACAGAGGCTTCAAGGATGAGATATTTTCATAGGAAATGTATCTCTTGAAAGCTCAGAACAATATTTAGCCACTTGTTTGCTTGAAAAAAAATTCATAGGTGGCTAACAATGGGCAGGGATGGCAGGTAGTACTTAGACCATCCCTGCCTTGGAAGTTCTCAAAATAAACCAAGTTTGGGGCTGCCTCATAGAAGGAAACCAACCCCTTAATAGAGTCAAACAATCTTGTTTTACATAATATTCAGTGACACATATGAAAACAAAATAACTGAAGTATGTCCTGAGTTGACAAAAATCAGAGATGAACCTTGATACTGAGTAGTCATGGAGTTCCTTCATCTTCCTCTGTCGCGTGGTCCTCCTCCTCAATTAGGCATCCATATTCTCTTGCAATGGCTTCCTCCTCAGCTGTGGGTTCACGAGGAGGCTTTAGAGGGGTCACGTGGATGATGAGAGCAACAAGATACTCAACATTGTAAACTCTGGTCCAGACGCCATCCGAGTCCATAATCCAAACGTCTATCTCCTCCTCTGCATGCTCATGGATCGGAAGTGGTTTGGTTTTCCAAGTTGTGGGCGGCTTAGATTGTGCAATAGTGGATTTTCTGCGGCCTCTTCTATCCTTAGGCTTCTTCGGTGGCAGAAAAATCTCCTCTTGAGTGTTGTCAGGCGTTTGAGTAGCATAAATTTCATGGCTTCCTAATGAGGAGCCTTATTTGGATTCCAGACGCTGGTCCTGGCCATGGTGAGAGTGACCTGAGAGCGCCCTATGTAGCTGACCCTGATGGGTTTTAGATGTTGGCACGGGGCCATGGAGAGGCTAACAAGTCGAGGATATGAAGCCGACTATGAGACAAGGCTGAGAGCAGGGGGCGCGCAACAAGGGGGAGTGCAACAAGGGGTATCACTGCAGGGAGGTGCGCAATAGGAAGGAGCATAGGGGGAGGGGCACGTAGTAGGGGGGCGCAGTAGAGCAGCATGCAACAGGGGACTCACAGCAGGGGGGCGCGCAACAGTGGGAGAGCGTAGCAAGGGGAGCAATGGCGGTGGTAGCGCGCGAGGCAGGCTGGAGCAACAACGTAATGGCGAAAAGAGGAGCAACGATGGCAGAGAGATCTTGCGGCATCAGTTGGAGCAACAATGAAATGGATAATTGATGAGCCTCTATGCCTTTTGAAGGCATGTGGTGTTGAATTCTAGCAAGAGATCAAGTGTGCCTACATGTGATGCGTGGTGTGGCAAGAGGCCAAGTGTGGTAGAGTGTCGTTAAAAATTATCAGAGATTTGAGGTTTTGCATCAGGTAGGAGCTGGCATTGCAGGGGACATTATACTAATCATGGGAGGAGTTTTCCTCGTTCGTTCTAGATATTTCACCTGCATCCAGGGAATTCTACCTACTTGTTACATGAATCCTAATGTTTATTTATTTTTTTTAGAAAAAATAATAATTGTATTAAAAATAAATTACAACCTAGGGTGGAAGGCAAGGTTGGAATCATCCAAAATCTTGGAGGAAATAATTTTCTTGGGTTCTAGGAAGGACATTTAATAACATTGTTGAGTTGTATTCACTTTGGTTAGGACTTTTCTTAGCCAAGAGTGAAAATATTCAATCCATGATTTTTATTGGATACTTGTTGTGCTAATTAAAGTATTAAACAACAAAGCCTTCATAGTTGTCAATAATATTTTCTTTTCGATTTGAAGAGTCACTTGAACGTCTTCCCAATTTGCAAACATCTCATACTTTCATGTAAAAAGGGAGTTGAATTTAGAAGCAAATTGTTTGTCTAAAATTGCAGCCAACCTTGAACTTGGGACCTTAATGAAAAATAGGGTTGGAGGCACACTCCAAATTCCTTAGATATGGTTGCAAACATTAACCCAATACTGAGGCATGGGAGGATAATTACACTATAAAATAACTAGTTGCATCGTGTGAATAAGGATGGGGCATGGGTTTCCCATTTCCCTTGCTCGCTTCAAGAATCTTAGATCGTGGTTAATATATGTGGTGGATGTAATTCCCACAAGATACTCTCTTCTATTGATGAGATCTTAGGAATATTACTTCCATAGGGAAATTTATTTTTCTTTTAATATTATTTTAGACTTGATTTCATTTTGCACTAATATTCCTGAACCTGCTTTTCTTATTTGACATCCAATAGAATCGAATGTGAGATCATACCCTTGATCAACCTTTTGAATTACACTACGTATATTTTTATTTAAACCTTCAACACACAAAACACTATGAATTTTTGTCTTGCTATTATCGAGAATGATTGTGCCTTTTCCATTTATCCTTCGTAAATCAGTATCTATAAGAGTGACACTGCCTCCTTTGATTTCCTTTAGAGAAAAAAATTATTTTATCTCATGTCATATGACTTGAACATCCATTATTTATTTATCATTTGTTTTCTTTGTTTAAAACAAGTAGAGATAGACAAAATTCTTCCCACTTCTCTTGTATCCTTCTCCATATCTTCGTCCTTTGATTTCTATTTTTGATAATATCTTCTTACCTGCTTTGATTTGGAGGCCTTGATGTACTACTTCAAAATCGCGAGCTTTGAGCCCAAAATTATTACACTTGAAACATTCAAAATTATCTAAGAAGGTGACAAATGAATTGTAATTTTTGACAACATTCTCATTAAAAATTCTAGGACTGTTTCTCACACAACCATTCTTTGAAATATTATATGGTACCTTTCTTATATTCCTCATATAGTCATTTCCTCATATAGATTCTGTAATTTGTTTCCTTATGACTAAAATCATTACATAAAAAGAAATAGCCATAAAAGATATTTTTATACATTCTTGGTAAAGCAACTCTTCTAAATCCATTCTTAGGTTTTGACTAATCTTCAATTATTTTCTTGGTGTTTCTTTTATTTCATTGCTTCTGGAAACCTTGAGGACATTAGCATTGCTTACATGTCATTCTTTGCATTTCTTTTATAATGTCACTGAGCTTGATTCTCCCTTGGCAGTTTCAAGGTAACCAATACCTATTTAAATAAAAAGAGATATTTAAAAACTAAGAATATCATCTAATAACAACATTTATTCCCTTTTATTTCCCTCTTCTAGCTATAACTTCATGTAAGAGACAACTGATTCATCAAGATCACAATTCTTTTTCTTCTCATGTTTCTACAACAATTCCTTATCCTGTTTAATTTTTCTTCCGAGTCTTTCTATTTCTTATAATGCACAAATAAGTTCTCCCTTAAGATCATTAACATCTTCTACCTCTGAATCTGATTTCTCTTACTGAGCCTCCATGGTCATGAGTAGGAATTTCTTTTTGTAGTTATCAAATTCATATCCATTACTTTCTTCTAATGAGTCACATCATTCCCTTTTATGCTCATAATATTTTCTCTTATCGTCATGTTCTTCATTGTTACTATTTTCCAAAATTACATGTGGACATATAGAAGCAAGATGGCCTCTTATTTTAAAATTAAGGTAGAATAATAACTTACTTATGGATTGCACTTATTCTTCATCTTCTTCACCTTCAACATCTTCCTCTGAATATCAATCTCCATTTTGATGATCAATATCTTGAGCATTCATGACCAAGAGATCGTTTTCATCATCAACATCTTCCATTTTTTCAAATGGACATTCAAAAGCATAATGAAATTTTCTACCACACTTAAAAAATTTGGATTTTTTATTTTCCAGATCCTCTTATCATCTTTCTTAAAAATTTAAATTCTTCTTCATGAGATTCATAGTTGGAGAAATAAAAGGATTCAAGGTTTTCTAAATTTTTTGAATCTTTGAGAACTTCTTCCCTCTGAGCTGAATTCTCTATTCTTATTTCATACATAGTATCCATCTGCATATTCTCCTTATCTTCCATTTGTTCAATGTAACCTCCTTCATAATTTTTTTTCGGCTTATCCCATATTTCTTTTGTTGTTTGAGAAAGAGTCACCTTATTGAAATCTGATTTTGATAGGTCACTCAAGATGGAACTCATGAATTCCACATTATTCTTATCATCATTCCTACCATCTGCTACATATCACCAAACATAAACACCAAAAAACATCCAATGTTCTCTCATCGTTTTCTTCAAGAAGGCGTAGTTTAATCCATAAAATGTAGGATATTCAGTTGAACCTTCATGAATACCCATGGTCCCTTTGATATCTTCCTTCAAGTGGCTAGACTACTTCTGAAGGAGCCTCACTTTAATACTGATTGTTGGATTCACAATTATACTAAGGGCAGGGGAAGTGAATAATCATGATGATTTTTTTACTTATTTCAAACATTCAAACATCATAAAACATTAATCTCATAAACTAAACACACAACATAATATATATGTGGAAACCCTTATAGGAGAAAACCACAAAACTTCTTTATATGAAAAATATTGTAGGCACCAATATTCTATTACATCAATTTGTAGGAACCAATCTACATGAGACACCAATACCCTCTACTTCTTTATAATCATAAACCTACTGGAGACACCAATCCCCTCTGCTTCTTTGTAGGTACCAACCTACATGAGACACTAATCCCCCTTGCTGATTTGTGGCACCAAACTATAGGAGAATCCCATTTGTTTCTTTGTCGGCACCAATCTAGAGGACATACCAATCCACACTTTTGTTTTGTATGCACAAACCTACATAAGACACCAATCCCCTTTGCTGCAATATTTGTAGGAACCAACATATGGAATATCATATCTCCAAAATTATAGTGAAACAAGGTCTAAATTTTTACCATTGCTACCTTGATATTTATTCTCAGTCTCCTGCATTTTTTATGGCCTAAGACATCACAAAAAGAGAGTTATAGAAAAAATATCAAGCTAACCTATTTGAGGTAGATTTCATGAGCATTCTGTTGTGAAACTAGCTCCAAAAATAGAATAAAAGAGATATCAACACCTTAGAAATAAGCCACTTCGAGGGGGCAACCTCCAATACATTACATTAATGAACAATTCTTGAATGATACAAATTACAAAACCTCCTTTCTATATATAGGAGTCCATGGGGCCATAATGTAATCCTAGTGGGGCCACAATGTAATCCTAGCCGACCTAACAATAATAATTTAAGGGCACAATAATAACAATATGGGGGTTATAGGGGTACAATAATAACAATAAGGGAGTTACACTAACAACAATAAGGGACTATACTAGTAATATAGGGACCTAACATGCCCCTCTCCTTCAAAAAAGTGTTGTCCTCAACGCTTGAGTAGCTCTGGGTGCTTCTGTATAAAATTCTCATCCTCCCATGTAGAATCTTCAGTGGGTAAGTTCTTCTACTTGATGAGATACTCTGAAATTGATCGATTTCGTAGCCGTCGAGTTCTTGTTTCCGTGACCGCTTCAGGTTCCAATATGATTTTTCCTTCCTCATCAAGTTCTGGCAATATTGTTTGAACTGGAAGATTTTCACCTATAACCTTCTTTAAGCATGAAACATGGAAAATCGGATGCACTCGTGAAGAAGCAGGAAGCTCCAATTTGTATGCCATAGTACCAATCTTTTGCAACACCTTGTAAGGACCATAGTACTTTGGCGATAATTTATTATCCTTCTTAGCTTGCTTGAGGGACATTTGTTTGTATAGTTGTAGCCATAAAAATACCCAGTCTCCTACATAAAAACTTCTCTCGCTGCGATGTTGATCTAGTTGTTGTTTCATTTGATTTTGTGCCAAATTCAGGTTATCCTTTAAGAGTTGGAGAACTTCTTGTTGATGCTCGATGTGATCTTCCACTGCTTTAACATTCGAATTTTCTCTTAAAGATGATGTGATGGATGGTGGATGATACCCATAAAGTGCCATAAATGGGGTCATTTTTGCTGCAGTATGGAAGGAAGTGTTATACCACCATTCAGCGAGAGGTAACCACTTGACCCATTGTGTTTGTTTATCAGATACAAAACAATGAAGATATCCTTCCAAATATTTATTTACTATCTTAGTTTGACCATCAGATTGAGGATGATAAGATGAGCTATGAGCTAATTGAGTACCCAAACAAGAAAATAACTCCGTCCAAAAATTTCCAGTAAAAATGGGATCTCTGTCGCTCACAATAACCCTTGGGCTTCCATGTAGCTTTTGAATTATGTCCATAAATGTAGTAGCAACTGTACTTGCTTTAAATGGATGAGATAACACACAAAAGTGTGCATACTTGGTAAGTCTATCAACTACCACCATGATGACATTCTTTCCTTCGGACTTAGGTAAACCTGTGATAAAATCCATTGAAATCTCCTCCCAACGTTGACTTGGAATGGATAAAGGTTGTAGAATTCCCGGGGTCTTAATTGTCTCCACTTTATTCTGCTGGCAAACCAAACATTCCGCCACAAAATTTTGAATATCAGATTTAAGGCCATCCCAAAAAAATTCTTTCTTCACCATGTGGTAAGTTTTTAAAAATCCTGAGTGTCCTCCTAAAGGAGAAGTGTGCAATTCCAGAAGAATATTTTGTTTTAGTTGGGAATTTTTACAAAGATATAAGCGATCTTTGTACCATAAGGAATCATTTTTCCAACTAAATGTATCAGATGTACTAGGATCTTGCTGCAACTTTTGAATGAGTGTCCATACATCTTTTTCCTTCTTCCATTCATTTCTTGCTTCGGTTATCCAATCTGGTTGGATAATAGAAATGGCACAAAGCAATGCTTCCACCTCTTCATTCTTTCTTGAGAGTGCATCTGCAACAACATTAAGCTTTCCTTTTTTGTAGTTTATTTCAAAGTCATAACCCAACATCTTTGTGACCCATTTTTGCTGCTCTTCTGAAGATAGTCTTTGTTCCAAAAAGTGTTTAAGACTATCATGATCAGTTTTTACCTTGAAGTGTCTTCCCATTAGGTAAGTTCGCCATTTCTTTAGTGCATGCAGTATTGCTAACATTTCCTTCTCATAAATAGGTTTCTGTAAATAATTTTTTTTGATTGGACGACTTTCAAAAGCAACGGGTCTTCCTTCCTGCATTAAAATATCACCAATTCCATTTCCTGAGGCATCACATTCAACAATAAAGGTTTTTGTGAAGTCTGGTGTAGCTAAGACCAGTGCTAGGCACATTGCCTCTTTAAGATGTTCAAAGGCCTTAGTTTCTTCAGGATTCCATGAAAATTCATCTTTATTCAATAATGTTGTTAGAGGTGCTGCTATTCTCCCATAATTCTTAACAAACTTGCGATAATACCTTGTTAACTCGAGAAATCCTCGCAACTATTTTATGGTTGTGGGGACTTTCCATTCCTTAATGGCTTTAATTTTGTTAGGGTCTACCTTAACACCCTCGTGAGATACAATATGACCCAGATATTCCACCTCTTGTACTCAAAAGAAACATTTGGATGTTTTTGCATATAATTGTTTCTCCTGCAATAGTTTGAGCACCCTGTCAACATGTTGAACATGATCCTTCCAAGACCTGCTGTAGATTAGTGTATCATCAAAAAATACTAGCACAAATTTTCTAAGGAAGGGTTTGAAAATGGAATTCATCAACCCTTGAAATGTAGAAGGTGCATTGGTAAGGCCAAAAGGCATGACCAAAAATTCATAATGACCCTCATGAGTTTGAAATATTGTTTTTGGAATATCTTCAGTCTTCATTCTAATTTGATGATATCTCGAACGAATATCCAACTTGGTAAAATAAATTGCTCCATGTAATTCATCCAATAATTCATCAATCACAGGAATGGGAAATTTATCTTTAATGGTGAGCTTATTGAGCTCCCTATAATATGGACACATGCGCCATGATCCATCCTTCTTGTGTACCAATACTACAGGAGCAGAGAAAGAACTTTGACTAGGTTGAATTATACCTTCCTCTAACATTTCTGCAATCATACGTTCAATTTCGCTCTTTTGGACATAAGGATATCTATAGGGCTTGATGTTTGGAGGAACACTTCCTGGAATCAAATGAATATCATGATCATGATCATGAATAGGTGGGAGTCCTTTGTGAGTTTCAAACACCTTGGAATGATTTTCCAAGACTTGTTGGAGATCTGCAGAAATAGATGATTTTGATGTTGGAACTTCTAGTGAGCATAATTGTGAAATTACACCTCGTTGTTCTTTCTTTAGAAGCTTTGTCATGACATTAGAGCTTATTATCTTTCCCGGCTTCCCTGCAATACCCCGTAATTCGACTTCCTTTCCTTCTGAAAAAAAATTCAAGAAAAGTTCTTGAAAACTAAAAGCTACCGTCCCCAAAGATTGTAACCATTGTACTCCTAGTACAACATCAGCACCTCCCATAGGAATGGAAAGCATTGGACTAGTCAACACATATTCCCCCATGGTTAGCTTGATATTATGGCATTTTCCAGAGCAATTTATAGCTCCTCCATTTGCAACCATCACTTGACATTCTGGTGCTGGGTATAGGAAACAATAAAATTCCTTGGCTACCTTACAATGAATAAAATTATGGGTGCTACCTAAATCAATAAACACTATTACCTTTTTCTTCTTGATATGTCATTCTATCTTGAGAGTTTGAGGAGTGGTAATTCCTGCCAATGCATTACACAATATGGTCAGACTCATTTCTTCCTTTTCTAGGGCTGGTTCCTGGTGTATATCCTCTTCTCGTTCATTTTCTTCTTCCTCTTCACAATATATGTAAAATAATTTCTTCTCAGCACACTTATGACCTTTAGTGTATTTGCTATCACAACTGTAGCAAAGCCCTTTTTCTCTTTTTTCTTCCAATTGTTATGGTGTCAACCTTGTAGGTTGTGGAAATCTAGGCGTAGCAACACTTCCTTCTTTATAGAAGTGAGTGGTAGGCTTCCTTGTCGCCATAATTTTACATTCAATTTTTCTTGCCAACCTGAATGCCTTCTCCAATGAATCAGGTTCCAAAACGCGAACTTCAAGTTGGATGTTATCCTTTAAAGTGCCTATGAAGAGATCAATCCTGTGTTCCTCTGGAATATCAGTTACCCTTATATTCAATTTTTGGAAGTCCTCAATGTGTTGCCCCACTAAACCCTTTTGTTTGAGATTTATCAATTGGCTAAAGAAGGTGTTGCTCTATGTATCCTCATAATGTGCTATCATTTCCTCCGTAAAAATTGACCAAGTGACAATTTTTTTACGAGAGCAAAGCCATCGATACCATACAAATGTATTTTGTTCTAAATGTAAAGTTGCAATGCGTACTTTTTGTGTGTTTTGCACATTATGGAGATCAAAATATTGCTCCATCTGTAGTATCCATGTTACAGGATCCTTTCCATCAAACTTCCTCATATCCATTTTTAGAATATGGTGGTTCTTCCCGCCAACATTAGAGTTTATGAAATCACGATTAACATTTATTTTGTTCTCATCATGAGGTTCTTCTACTATCTTTTCACCATTAGGAAACATTTCTTGTATCAACTTTGTCAAACCTTCCATGTCTGCTTTTAGATCATTTTTCATGTTTTCCATGTTGTCTTTCATTTTTTCATCGATCTTAGCTTCCATGTCATCCATCTTAGATTCCATGCCATCTATCTTAGATTCCATGGCTTTCTTCAAAACATCCATTTCATTTTTTGTTGCTCTTTGCGAGAGCGAAATTTGGTGCACTTGCTCTTGTAATTTTGATAGGCCATGTTGCAATTCTTCATCTTCATGAGTCATAGTAGAGCCTTCTGAAGGCTTAATGGGTGTTAAATTATTTTTACAGGGAATTTTTTTTTAACCCAATACTGATATATATTCTACAATATGCCCTCGAAATCAATTCAAATTGATTCTTCAAACAAGACTTATGCAATTCGTAAAAAAAAATACACACCTTTTTCTTGCTTTTGAGGAGCTCGATATTGAAATTGGATTATCTTTGTGATTGCGGCTCTTTAATATTTGAAATTGGGCACTGAGGTACCCTTCTGAATTATCTTTCAAATGTCACAGGTCTGACTTGATTTGGATTCTCCAAGGCAAATTTATGTCCAATCTCCCACAATGACCTAATTATGGACTGGTTTAGTAGAGCGAACTTGTACGACTTGCCACGTGTCACTGTTTTGTCTTTTAGCTCTAAAATCTATAGAAAAGAAACTAAAGTCCGTGTACTTGCGACCAAGTTTTACGGCACGCCAATCTGATGCTCAGAGAGAGAGTTATGAAGATTTTCCCACGATCACCTCTTTAAGATGAAATTCAGGAGCCTAAAAAAGCACTACCTTCCACAGATCATATCTCTGAAAATATTGCGAACCAAGCTCTGAAATTTTTTGACGCGTTTCCTCGGGATTTCAGCTTCCCACCCTAAAAATTTCATATTTTGAACCTTCGTAAAAAAATTTATAGCGCAAATTCCACGATGACATGTTTGGAGCAGCGAAACCCTAGAATCTAAAGCTCTGATACCAAATTTTGTGAAACCAGCTCCAAAAATATAAGAAAAGAGATATCAACGCCTTAGAAATAAGCCACTCCGAGGGGGCAACCTCCAATACATTACATTAATGAAAAATTCTTGAATGATACAAATTACAAAACCTCATTTCTATATATAGGAGTCCATGGGGCCATAATGTAATCCTAGTGCGGCCACAATGTAATCCTGGCCGACCTAACAATAATAATTTAAGGGCATAATAATAACAATATGGGGGTTACAGGGGTACAATAATAACAATAAGGGGGTTACACTAACAACAATAAGGGACTATACTAGTAATATAGGGACCTAACACATTCAGGATGTCTAAATTACTGAGATCATATCTCCGAAATTATAACTAAAAAAGGTATAAAATTTTAATGACAAACCTACATGAAGATATTCTATCTATATCCTCCAAGTTTCAAAATTTGAAACATCCCACCAGAAGAGGTATATAAAATTCCATGCTAATTAGTTTGAAGAAGATTTCAGAAGAATTTAGGAATCCTAACTTCCTTAGAGAATATATCCACAATTATATCATACTAAGGTATGAAACATGAGTCACAGATACATAAATAACTCCTATTTGTATCCACCAAATTTCATGATTTGAAACTTTCCTAGAAGAAAATATATATACTAAAATCCCAAGCTGACCCATTTGAAGCAAATTTTAGGAGCATTTAGGAAGCCCCACTTCCTTCGAGCATATCCCTGAAATTATAGCAAACTAAGGTGTAAATTTTTACCATAGTACATGATGATATCATATTTGTATCCTCAAAATTTCTCTATTTGAAACATTCCAAATAAAAATATATAACGAAAATCCCGAGCTGACCTATTTGAAGCAGATTTTAGGAGCATTCAAGAAGCCCAAGTTCCTAAAATCATATCTTTGAAATAATAAAAAACCAAGGCCTGAAATTATAACCATAATTACATGAACATTGTCTTTATATCTCCTCTAAGTTTCATAGTTTCAAACACCCCATAAATCACATTTTGGCTTCCACCTTTAAAAAAAAAAAAAAACCCCAAAAATATTTTTCAACTCCTCTTGCACACCTCAGATAGCTTCTTGCTTGGATACACACAAAATAAATTCATATATAATTTATGTGTAGTTTTCTACGCTCACTTCTCGTACCAACTTAAAAAATTGGTTGGGTTGACTTGCTTGTAATTTGGTTAGGTCATCCTAACAAAATCCATCATATCTACTCATTCCTATGGAGTTAGAGGGAGTGCCATATACAACTTGAAAGACCTTAGAATAATATTTCCAACCGTATATCCTATGCTACAATTTGATATAGGAAATATAAGTAAAAATTCCTTCAAAGATAAGGTATCCAAACTAGGCATCAAAGCCCAAAAAAATATTTCCAACGATCTTCATTCTCCAATATTTTTCTTGGACATATGTAGTCTTCGAACCTCTTTGAAATCAATGAAAAAAACATTTCCAACAATATATAGGTCCCTTATTCTAATGGGAAAGCCCTATGCACCCCTTAGTGATATATTTTGCTTGGATAGATATGTTCATATGTATGTTGGTGGATGTGGACATCCAACAACATATAAACTAACATATATACTATGGTGTACACCATTGTATGGTGATTATTTATAGCTATCAAAATTCCATCAACTATTGATTAGGGTAGAGAAGTAAGGTTTTTACTCGTCTAAGTGCTAATAGTAGCAGAAGAAACCTGGAGATTTCCAATTTAGCAAAATATTAATTCATTTAATTATTTCCTAAAGTTAAAAATTAGGAAAAATAAAAAAATTATAAGTTAATTATGATTTAATCTTATCCATTGATCACAATTTAATCTCAACCATTGAGAGGGAGATAAGGGTTGAGATCGAAATTATAAGAGGAGATGGAGTGAGTTAGTGGTAAGTCAGTTGAGAACGAGTAAAGTGTGTCAGATCAACAAAGGAAGAGTTGATGGTTTCAGTAGATCTTAGTGATACAGGATCAAAGAAGGAATCGAGTAGGCACAAAAATATTACAACCCCAATGCAGTCATACCATTTGCATGTGTGCACGAGAGAGAGGATTTGCACTCGCACATGTGCGGTGTTTTTCTGATTTGTGAATGGATTTTCAGATCTAGTGCACAAGAAAGGGGTAGATTCATATTGGAGGATTTATTGGTTGTTCCTGTGATAAAAGGGAAGTTTATTCCTGCTTATAATTCTCAAAATAAAATCCTATTCTAAAGAGGAATAATAAAAGACACAAATTATTGTTGTTTTTCCTTGGATTTGGGGTTTCCTGGGTATATCTTGTGTTCTATGTGTTGATGTCTTTGTCTTTTTGTTTATTTTTACGTTGTTCATATTATGTTAGAAAAATCAGTTTATTTGTGATTTAAGCTTCCAAAATATGAGTTGTTTATGTTTATGGGTTTTTACACTTAGAAATTGTAAATAATTTTACTAGGTTTTAAGGAAGTCTAACATGGTATCAGATCTCAATTAGTGATTGAAGACGAAGCACAAATTTTATCTTTAGGAGCATATTCTATGATTTAGGGGGAACAAGTTATTAGATCGATTTGGCCGTTAGGGTTCTCAGAAGTGCACATTGATTCTACAGGTGCAATTTGTATTCAACAATTTGATTTGTTAGTATAGCATATGAGGGTCTCAAATTTGAAGATAGATTGGATAGTTATTCTACCTTTTGTTCACGACATGATAGGATAACAATGGTGTTGGAGGAACAAGATGTTTGGGATTTTGTTGATAATGTCTCAACATCACCGAAAAATACTCAAGAGTTGGATCATTATAATAAAATGGATGCCAAGAAAATAAGGATAATCCATGAAGGATTCAAATACCACATTATCCCTCACCTGACTAGGAAGAAGAAATCCGAAGAAATGTGGACTTCCATCATTGGTCTCTATTAGGGTTCGAGTGAAGCCAAAAAGATGGTATAGAAAGATAATATCAGGAGCATTAAAATGTCCAAGTTAGATTATGTGGTTTCTTACCTCACCAAGTTTTCCAAGGTAAAGGAAGATTTGGCTGCTATGGGTGAGACAATTCTAGATAGAGATATGGTGAATTTGGAACTACTAGGTTTCACGAAGTCGTGGAAAGCCTTCATGGATGGGATATGTGCCTGAAATTTTTTTCCAGATTAGGAACGTTTGTGGGGTGACTGCATCCAGGAGGAGTTTGATAAACAAGCTCAAGATGGATCTCATGTCAAAAGAAAGGAAGATAAAGAAAATTTCAATCTATCCAACAAAGGGAACGATTCTAATGGTAAAAACAACAGTGGTCATGGTGAGCCGAGTATTAAGGGTGAGAAGAATAAAAATGATCTCAACAAGATTAAGTGTTTTTTGTGCCACCACTTTGATCATTATGCTACCAAAAGCCCTAACAGGAAGAAATGGCCCAAGAAGGACCAAGTAGCATCCTTTGTAGATATAAATGAGTCCTCTTCTCATTTTGAGGAGGATTTTTCACTCATTTCCTATATGTAAAGTTCAATGGCTACTAGTTTATGGCATGTGGATAGTGATACATCTCGTCATATGACAAGAAATAAGAAGTATTTCAACAAATTTCCAGAGAAGGACATGTAGTTCGATATTGAAATGGGAGACGATGGGAAGTATCAGGCCAAGGGTATTGGTAAAATTTGTTTTGAGAGGGAGTTTGGAAACCATCTATACATTATATATGTTCTTTATATACATGGGCTTAAGAAGAATCTCGTTTCAATTTAAACAATGGAGCATAAAGGGTACGAGGTGACCTTCTGAAAGGGTAGGGTTTTTATAAAACCCTCAGATTGCAAGTTTGCGTAGTAGATTGGGGTTAGGCACAAGAAATGTAAAAATTGAAATTTGAGATAGCCACAACATTGACTAGAGGAGGAGACCGTGACTCAGACAATGATCTCAGGGAGTTATGGCATAGATGCATGGGGAATCTGCACCATGGAACATTGAAGAATATTAAGAAGACAACAACATGATTGCCACAATGCAACATGGATCAACGTGAGGTGTGCAAGTGTTGAACACTTGGAAAGAATGCCAAGTCATGTTTTCCAAGTAGAGTTAATAGGGCTAAGGGTATCTTGGACCTTGTTCATTCATATGTATGTAGCCCTTTCTCTACAATATCTCTTAGTGGGTAAAAGTACCATGTCACTTTCATAGATGATCACTTGAGGAAGACCTAGATATTTTTCATGAAGAATAAGGATGAGGTATTCTTGAAGTTCCTGAAGTTTAAGGCCCCGATTGAGAACCATATTGGCATAAAATCAAGATGTTGAGGTTTGATAATGGTGGGGAGTACAACTCAAACACATTTAAGGAGTTGTGTACTAAGGAGGGCATTAGGAGGGAGTTGATTTCCATATAATCCTTAGCAGGCTGGGATGGTAAAGTGTAAGAACAAGGCCATAGTTGGAGTAGCCAAAGCAATTTTGCATGAATAGGGGTTGCCTAAGTTTATTTAGGTTGATGTATATAATACAACAATTTTCATGCAACAGATCTCACATAGAGTGTTGGGGTGAGTTACACCAGAGGAGGCCTTTACAGGGAAGAATCGAGATGTGTCTCATTTTCACATATTTGATAGCCTTGTATGTTTCCATGTGCTAAAGGAGTAAAGGAAGAAGATGGAGCCCAAGACAAATAAGGGAATATTTGTGGGCTACAATGAGACTTCCAAGGAATACATGGTGTACATTAAGGCACACAAGAGGAAAACCATCAAAAGAGACGTGAGGTTTGAGGATGATATGGATTTTAAAAAGCACTTAGAGTGTGGGCAAGTTACTGTACAAGAGAAGGAGCAAACATGAAGCTGATCCAATACCTTAGACCACAAATTTGCATGGGAAGGATGAGGACGAGTGGGACACACAATCAGAGGAAAAATTGAATCCATCCCAGGAAACAATTGCTATTACTGGGAGAAGGATAGCAATATGGACAAACTACGTCTTCCAAGAGGTGCAAGAGAAACTTAATGCTCATAGTACATCAATTCGATGGAGCATACAACCACAAAAGTACACATGATATATGCCACTTATGGCAGAGTTTTTTGATGCTATTCCTTCAAACTATCAAGAGGTAGCCACTCAAAAGGTGTGGAGAGATGCCATGGTGGAGGGGTATGTCTCCATCATGAAGAATGTTTTATGGGAAGTGGTGTTGAGCCATAGGGAAAATCTGTGTTAGGCTCTCGCTTGGTCTACACGATCAAGGATGGAGATGATGGAAGTATCAAGAAGTACAAGGAAAGATTCATGGTTAAGAGGTTCTTGTAGATAGAGGGAGTTGACTATGATGAGACCTTTGCCCTAGTTTCCAGGTATTTTTCTATTAGGGCTATTGCAACTATTGCAACACAAATGGGGTGGAAGATCCACCATATGGACATGAAGACAACCTTCCCCAATGGGGTTGTTGAGAAATAGATTTTCATTGAGAAACCAGAGGGATTTGAGATATGATATATAGAGACACACATTTGCAGACTCAAGAGAGCCTCATATGTGCTCAAGAAAGATCCATGGGCATGGTATTCTCAGATATACAAATACATTCAAGGATTAGGCTTCACCAAGAGTGAAGCGAACCCCAACCTCTACTACATTGTTGTTAGAGGTGAGTCACTTATTCTGGTGCTATATGTGGATGCCTTGATTTTGATAGGTGTAAACAAGCTCATCCAAGAGTGCAAGAGATATATTCTAAGCGAGTTTTTGATGAAGGATATGGAGCTTTTGCACTATTTCCTTGGGTTGTAGGTTTGGCAAGATGATGGAGACATATTTGTGGGACATGGAAAGTACACTTTGTAGATTGTGATGATATTTCACATGTAGGATTGTAGAACCATGACCGTGCCTCTAGTCACAAATTGGAAGGAGGTGGATACATCTATATTAGAGTGAGTAGATCCTACTCTTTACTGGCAGATGGTTGGGTCGTTGATGTATTTGGTGAACAATTTATTGGAAGATGGTTGGGTCGTTGATGTATTTGGTGAACAATTTACTAGAAAATGGTTGGGTTGTTGATGTATTTGGTGAACACACTGCCAAACATATGTTTTGTAGTTAAATCTTTGAGCCAGTTTATGGTCGAGCATACTAAAGCGCATTGGGTTGCTACTAAGCGCATGTTGAGATATCTCAGTTGGACAATAAAGCATGGATTATGGTATAAACATGTTGATGAGTTGAAGCTTGAGGGATTCATTGATGCAGATTGGGAAGTGAAATTCAATTAAGTGTTGGATCAATAACTCTATCTTGGTTCAACAAGAAGAAAAGAGCAGCCACCTTGAGCTAAGCCGAGGCCAAATACATTAGTACTAGTTTTGGCAGGGTGCAAAGTTATTTGGTTGAGGAAGTTGCTCGTGGATTTGTTCATGACAGAGTTGGAGCCTACAATGATACACTATGACAATAAGAGATGTATCAAACTATTTGAAAATCCAATGTTTCATGATCGCTCTAATCACATTGACATACATTATCACCACATTAGAGATATTGTTCAGAGATCTATTGTTACACTCTAGTATGTAACAACAAAGGAGTAGACAACATAGATTCTAATGAAGGCGTTCCCATGAACCATTTTTGTACACCTTAGAGAGAAGCTGGGTGTAGAGTATATCACCTTCCTCTATAAGAGGGAGCATTTATTGGAGTAGAGAAGTAAGGGTTATCCTTGTCTAAGTGCTAAGACTGGTAGAATAACCTAGAAGACTACCACTTTAGCATAATATTAATTTATTTAACTATTTCCTAAGGTTAGTCTTAGGAAAAATGAAAATTTCCTAAGTTAAGCAGTGATTTAATCTCAACCATTAATTACAATTTAATCCTAGTCGTTGAGGGATATTAGGGTTGCAATATAAATTATGAGAGGAGATGGAACGAGTTAGTGGGAAGTTAGATGAACATGAGAAAAGTGTGTCAGATCAACGAAGAAGAGACGAGGGTTTCAACAGATCACAATGATACAGGGTCAGAGAAGAAATCGGTTGAGGGTTGAGTTCTTACAAGCCCATCGCAGTCATATGATTCACAAATGTGCATAAGAGAAAGGATTTGTGTTGTCACATGCGTAAAATTTATCTGATATTTGCAAGGATTTTGTAGATCTAGTGCACATGTAGGGGGTTGTTTAATCTTGGAGGATTGATCAGTTTCACTTGTGATAAAAGGGAAGTTTCTCCCTTATAATTATTAAAATAAAATCCTTTGTTGAAGAAGAATAATAAAATACAAACATTGTTGTAGGTTTTCCCCAGAGTTGGGGTTTTCTAGGTATATCTCGTGTTTTATGTGTTGATGTGTTTGTCCTCTTATTTATTTTTACGTTGTGCATATTAAGTTATAAAACTCAGTGTATTTAGATTTAAGTTTCTAAAATATCAATTGTTTATGTTTATGGGTTTCTACACTTAGGAATTGCTAATAAGTTTGGGTTTTAAGGAAATCTAACATCAACATCAACACTTAACACTATATATACAAATCAATATTATAGTAGTTTTAAAAACATATAAAACACAAAAGAATTGCGTATGTAGGTTTTAACCCTGTACATAAATTACCCGCAAATGAATTTTAAAATATAAAAATATACAATGGGGAGAACATAAAACAAGTATACACAAAAATTCCCCCTAGATCCGAAAATCGAGACTACCAATTTGATTTTTCATTATATTCCTTTCAGTATATATATATATATATATATATATATATATATATATATATATATATATGCTGAAACATTCATAAACCCTAATTCACTAACCTTGGATTAGAACATAACCGTAATTCCCTTGACCAATCTACAAAATACCATGGGTAGAAAATCCATCATGCCCAAAACCATGTGCAAAACCCATGCACAAAACCATGGGTAGGTCCACCCACCATCTTTGTGTCCACCCCCATCATTGTGTCTGCCCAACTATTATTGGGTCTGCATATCTTTTTTCCCCGAGGCCCTACTCTAGACCCCGCAAGGCCCTATCGCCCCCTTGCAAACCCCTCGACAGAGAGGTTTCCACCCCCTTGTAACCTCACTCCACTCAACACAACATAAAGCAAATAAAGTTAATCATGAAAAAAATATAACACAACCAACATTGTAGAGTATCCACATTTTAACAATTTAATATTTACTATTAAAAATTAGAAATTAATATACATCATTACATATTCCTAAAATGTAATATTAAATATATGTGAGTAAAATGATCCTAAAGTTATATTATCATTAAATTTGAAAAACATCCTTTATGCCCAATTAAAAAGTGATGAAATGGTGGTTAATGGGGTTTTAGGTAACTAACATCCTTAGTATAATTACGAGAAAGGTGATTGAAAGGTTGAAATTGTATTATCCTTTGATAGGTTACACTTCTTTAATTGGTTGAATCGTAAATCTAAATTTATAGAAATGTAATTGAATATTTAGTAGTTACATGTGGTGCGATTGCTAGTTTGCTAGTTTAATTAATAATTATAATTATTGTTATTATTTTTTACTTTATGTAATTTTGTCAAGTCAAAATGTTTATATAACATCAGAAGAAACGATAGATCAACATCTCTTCCATATTAAACGGGAAAGACACTCTCAATATTAAAGCTCTTACACTTTTATTAACACTCAATAACAACATTCTCAAATCTTAATAACAATAAAAAAGAAAAAAAAAATATAACGGAATCCATTTATGATTTTCTAACTTTACAAATTGAAAAAATACTTGTTTAATTTGCATTTACATGTGATCCCTACCGCTACTTACGATTATTTCCCTCGGCAGCAGTAAATCATTAAGAAAAGCTATATGACCCACCTACTAAGATTCCATTTGTACCCTCGAGACATAGGGTTTCATTTGTACGGTCCAAGACACCAGACATAGGACTGGTGTAGATCCTACCCTTCTCTGGAATGTATTTGACTGTTAGTTTTCGAGCGCCAAAAAGCAGATAGCCTATCCATAAAATCGAGAATTCGCTTCTCATCTTTTTCTTCCCAGAAAGAATGGCAGGAGGAGCAGCATACATGTACGAGAGCATGGCCAAGGTTTATGTGAACGCGAGGCCTCGTTATCCGCCTTGCCTTTTCTCATTGCTATCTTCTCTGACGCCCAAACATCAACTTGCGTGGGACGTTGGCACAGGGAATGGCCAAGCTGCCCTTCAGGTGAGTCCCAGTTTTGACGGGCATAACAAAACCCGGTTAAGACGGGTGTCGTCTCCGCTATTTATAACCTTTGTTTTTATGTTGCAGATTAGCAAATATTACGAGGAGGTTATAGGCACAGACATAAGCGAGCAGCAGCTGCAGCAGGTGGAGGGGAGGGCCAACATAAGGTACGCCATCACGCCGCCAGTGCTGACGGACGCCGCACTTCATTCGATCGTCGGCCCGGAAGGTTCGGTGGATCTCGTGACGGCGGCCATCGCCGTCCACTGGTTCGATCTGAACCCATTTTACACGCAGGTGAAGCGCGTTCTGAGGAAGCCCGGGGGAGTGATTGCGGTGTGGGCGTACACGAAGCCCTCCGTTAGTCCAGCGGTGGATGAAGTGTTTGGGCGGTTCTTTGAGCATGTTCTTCCCTTCTTCGACCCGTGCGCGAGATGGGTGTTCGAAGAGTACAGGACTCTGCCCTTTCCCTTCCCTTCTCATCCCGCCGCGGGGGGAGATTCGGTCATTGAATTAGAGATCGAAGAGACGAGGACACTGGAGGAGTACCTTAATTTTTTCAGAACATGGTCGGCTGTGGTGAATAGTAAGGATCTGCTAAGCGACGAATTCGTTCAGCAGTTTGAGGAGGCGTGGGGAGGTCCTGCCCATCTCACTCGGACTGTTAAAATTCCGCTCTTTTTAAAGGTCGGGATGGTTTGAATTGATGTTTCAGTTTGAGTTGGTTTGTGGTTTTACCTTCTGCCCACAATTAAGCCGTGTATGAGAAGTTTATCAAATTTTAATGTATGAGATTTTCAACTATTATTCTTTTTTTTGGATTCTGTTATCAATCTTGGTCAAATCAAGAGATATTATTAATATTAGTCAAATCATGATAAAAGTAATGATTTAAATACTATACCTCTAAATATGGAGAATATATTAATGCACAGGGCACGCGGAAAGGGTTTGGTTTTTTTTTCCTTTGAATATATATACAAAATATTTGTATTGACAATGTTTGGAAAGTCTTTAAAAATAATTGGTAGCCCAACAACAAAATTATTAGTGGTTTGAGAGATTGTTGCAAAAACATTTAATGGACTATTATTAGTGGTTTGAGAGATTGTAGCAACAACATTTAATGGATTTTGGTCTTTCCAAAATTAAAGTGTTAAAGCTATCAAAATTTTGGAAAAATGCATAAGTTAAAATTAAACATTTTAATTTAAAAAATTTAATTGAAATTAAATATTAATTAATTATTATTATTAAATTAATTGAATATATATAAATTAATAAATTAAATTATAATTCATCGGATGCGGTTGACAATTAGAATTGATGGGACCTTCGTCTCTCGGCGAGTCCCGAGGGCACTCGCACGCAGCGGCCACATGGCCCTCTACACTACCATTATACATGAAGTTAATTCACCTGCCTGCAATGCATTTACTCGGCCCGCCACCCTGGTTCATTACTCTCCGCTGGAGGTTTATGTTGATATGGCTTTCATTCCAGAAAATTCATTTGGTTCCTGTGCTCATCGCCGCCCTTCGTCACCTATTCGAGGAGCATGCCCAGTCGACTGTGCTGTGCCATATGCGCGCACCCACACAGGTCGACGCTGCAATTTATTAGGTTGCCTTGAAACTTTGCCTGGGTACCATTTCACGCAGAGTAGCCACTGTATTCTCTCTTCTCGTCAGTGTACTCTTTCCTCCGATTTGCAGTGTTCTGCCAGCGTTCCTTGCCTCAAGCATCACCCGCTCTACTATGCAAAAATGCCTCGTCTTAGGCATCGGCTGAGATGCAGGAGAGAAACCAACAGAAGCCGCCCTTCCTGCCCTCGCCCTTCTCCCAGTCCAACCTTTGGCTCTTCAGTGGAGGACGACGACTGGGTTCATCGTTTTGGTTCCAGAGAACAGAGAAATCGCCCTATGCATTTCGGAGGCTCTCAATCTGTTCCTCCTGAGCCTCGCATTCCGCCTTCCCCTCCTCCTTCCCCGTCCCCTGCTCACCAGACTCTCGCCAGTTCGTTTCATCGCCAATCCTCTCAACACGCGAAATTCCACTTTAACTGCACATTTGACAAACCGGTTCTCACCGCGTTTGTGACCATCTCTGTTTGTGAAAGCTCTGTGCGTCCTAGTCTTGCTCCTACCCCCGGCTCTGCTACTACTCTGCCACGTCCTCACCAGACTCAACTGCAAACTGATGCGCCTAATCCCACTATTCCTATTGACATTGGGCTCTCCAACCGTGATGTTGATTCTACACAAGAAGGCTTCCTCAACAAAGGTAGCGCCCCTAGCGATGCGAAGATGGAGGAAGCTGATGATTTTGGTTGCAGAATTGTGGAAGAACCAGAATCCTCAACTCCGGATCAGTAATCTTGCTCTTCCTCAGCCAGCATGGTCCAGGTTCACATCTCAGTTGGAAATTTTTGGTTTTTGTTGCTATTAACAACTGACCCAGCTATAGGTTTCTTTAGTTTTCAGTCTTTACGTAATTACATATGTTTGCACTATGTACCGGTTTCCCAGTTAAGGGCGGTATTTTATATTTCTCAAGAACTAGTTTCCCACTTAGGGCAGTGCAGTGATCTCTGCAAAAACATGAACATCAAGCCCAGCTCTCAGGCTTGCATAGCTGAGACTGGAGCAGTTTTGTACTATATTGTTTCATAAATACAATTAGTTTTACTGAGAAAAAAAATAAAAAATAAATTAAATTATAATTAAATTAATTAAATATTAATTAATTATAATTATTAAATTAATTAAATATATACAAATTAATAAATTAAATTATAATGAAATTAATAAAACTAATTACAATTAATTTATTTACAAATTAATTAAATTATATACCAAAATTAACTTATATATAAAAAATTAATTAGCATTAAATTAAAATAAATTAATATTATAATTAATTAAAATTAAATTAAATAACACTATATAACTAAAAAAACAATATAAAACAAAACTATTATAAAATCAAAACTATTCATATCAAAACGGCAAATCATTTTATGTTAAAGAGCCATAAGAGGTTTAAATATCGCAGTACTATTTAAATAAGCCCCGAGAAAAATAATGCGCCGAGGTCCCGAGGAATAATGTCCCGAAGCAATTTAATGTACTGAAATATGTATCATCACGGGTTAGGAGCCATCAAAGGTTTTTCATCGGGGGTGGGGGAGGGTTGTTAGGATGGTTGTACCGAATTTCTTGTATGTGTGTTTTCATGTGGGCATATATTTTATGTCTAATTTGAATTTATGTTTTTGTATTCCACGCTATGACAGTAATATATTGTGAATTGATTTGCAATTAACATGTATGTCTAAGATAATTTTAGCTCATTGATCCCTCTCATGTCATGCTTCTTCTTCTTGTTGCTGTTACTTTCTTGTATCTCATTTTGTAGTTTGTTAATCTTGCGTTGACCTTGTTCCCATTGTTTGGGTATTTCATTCTTTCCCTCACTCGAACATCTCTTCATTTAACAACCAAAAGCGAAAGCAACATCATGACAACTGGACCTACATACCGGATGGGGCTCTTATCCCAAATAGTCTAAGTTCTAATTGGGACTTCACACCAGGGAGACCCCCCTAGCTGTTGGCAGTACATTCCATCTTGTAAACATATTTTCGGTGTTAGAAGGAGGGCCAAATGACAAGTTGAGACCGTGGAGCCTTCATCTTAATGTTATATCTTGAAATGGATCCTTCCCAAGTTTCTATCCTGGATTGTTTTTCTAGAAGTCTAAATAATTCGATACCCATAGAAATAGTTTATCACTTGTTGGAGTTTAAGTTTGATGGCGAGGGTCAAATAACTGTACTTGGACACATGTGTCAAGTTATCCATTTTTTCCATTCTAATGGGATATACTGTAAGATGTTATGGGAAGATTGTTCACACTCACACTTGAAGGTCATGTCAAGCATTGGTGCTACACATTACCAATCGCCTTTATCCATTCGTCCAAGCAAATCATCAACAAGACTCGTCAACATTTTGATAGGTACAATTATCAAGATGGTTTTAAAAGGATAAACCAACTTAGAATGAAACCCAAACAATCAGTAGAGGATTTTGCTGATAGGTTTATTCATTTTTGTTATGAATTTCCTAAAAGAGACATGGACTGGATGTATTTGAGTGAAAAATTCTAACAATTGGTTTATCTTTCTCTACAACCATTTTATTCTAAAACAAAGCCTGGTTTCGATGACCATCATGATAATTTGCAAGTTACAAATCGGTAAAATACTATCCCCGATTAGGTCTTGCCCATTTCTGTGAGTCGAGAAATGCCTCGAGCCTCTGGGGAGGAAGTTATTTCCCATGGAATCCCTCATCCTCCTACACCTTCATTACCTAATGAATTTTTTGTCATTAACCATCTAGGTGATGAAGACTGTTTGTAGGGGAATGAACCAAGTGGTTTTACTTTCGAAACTCTCATATATCCTGTTGAAATTGGACAAACGAAAAATCAAGTCGATAAAAAACCTCTCCTCGTTGATGAGACCCAACTTGACCTCATTAAACATCTTCTAGAATTTGTTCCTAAATATCTTCATGACATGATCCCTCATACTTCTATTTGCAATGACCTAGGTCTTCCCTGAGATAATATTGAAATTGTAATCAACTCCATAGAATAGAACATGTAGGATGATCCATTTATTTCTCAGGAAAATACCAATGTGCATGGTTTGAATCCTGAACTAGACTTCGTTGGAAGTGTTGTATGTTCGCCTGATTATTTTCATCCATTGTACCCTAATTTATTTGATGAATCTGCTACACCAGTGGTTTCTCCATACTCTCTAGATCTGTATCCTATTGATCCTGATTGCAATAAGGTACGTAATGATGTTGTCTCACAATTAAATAATGAAAATATTGAATCCCTTGTCCATGATCTTTTCAATCGATATTATTTAAGAAACAAAGAGGAATATTCGACATCTTGAAAAATTCAAGATGGTCCTTCAGGTGATTCATCTTCATCCTTAATCCTTTAAGAATCTTGTGTGTAAGATACCCAACCTAATCAAATTAGTGGCTTTAACAATTTTCATCCTATGACAATGTATTCACTGATACATCTATTGATCGTTGTTCATATGCACTTTTTGATCTTTCTAAGACACCAAAATTTGATAATACACCTTCCAAAGGTTTGGGAATTTTTCAGGAAGTTGAGGCACTTCAGTTTTTGTTGATGGTTATGTCAGGTTCTCACGATCTTTATGAAATCCCTGAATTATGTCAGATTAGGGTTGCATCACATGAGTCTCTGTTTAGCATCATCTTGCTCGATGAAAGCTCATTTTTGAAATATTTTGAGATGCATCACTTTTTGTACTCTGATTGGTTCTCTAAAGAGAGTACACCAACCATTGTTTAAAATTCATTTGATTCTTGCATAGCTAGTGCAACTTGTGATCATGTACAACCTGGTGTTGTCTCATAGTTAACTGTATGTGAGGGAAAAAATCACCAAATTCCTCTCTTTCATGGAACTCATCCTGTCGATTCATCTCAATTTTTGATATCCGAAGAATTTGATCTTTTAACAACGAGTCGGTCAATACTAGAACATCTGGGAAAAATAAACATGTGTTCAATACTAATATTACTGTCACAACTAATGATGGATATGTGCATTCATCTATTGATCATTTATAAAATTACATATAGGTATTGGGCTTCACCAAGAGTGAAGTGGACCCCAACCTCTACTACATTATTGTTGGAGGTGAGCCACTTTTTGGTGCTATATGTGGATGACTTGATTTTGAAAGGTGCAAACAAGCTCATCTAAGAGTGCAAGAGAGATCTTGTAGGCGAGTTTGAGCTAAAGGATACGAAGCTGCTACACTATTTCCTTAGGTTGGAGGTTTGGCAGGGTGATGGAGAGATATTCGTGGGAGATGGAAATTATGCCCCACAGATTCTGAGGATACATTTATATTGGAGTGAGTAGATCCTACACTTTACTAGAAAATGATTGGGTCACTAATATATTTGGTGAACACACAACCAAACATATATTTTGTAGTTAACTCTTTGAGCCAGTTTATGGTTAAGCCTACTAGAGCGCATAGGGTTGCTGCTAAGCATGTGTTGAGATATCTCAGGGGGAAAATAGAGCATGGATTGGGGTTTAGACATGTTTATGAGTTGAAGCTTAAGGGCTTCACTGATGCATATTAGGCAGGGAGTTCCATAGGCATGAAGAGCACGCTTCACTAAAGCATATTAGGTAGGGAGTTCCATAGGCACGAAGAGCACATCGGGTTGCACATTTATTGTTGGATCAATGATTTTTTCTTGGTTCAAAAAGAAGCATAGATTAGTCACATTGAGATCATTCAAGTACATAGTTTCCAATTAGATAGGCTGCAAAGCTATTTGGTTGAGGAAGCTTTTCATGGGTTTTTCCAGGACATAGTTAGATCCTACAGTGATACACTTTGACAATCGTAGTTGCATCAACCTCTTTGAAAATTCAATGTTTCATGATCACTTTAAGCACATTGACATAAATTATCACCACAAAGATACTGTTCAAAGAGGTATCATTACACTCAAGTACGTAGCAACAGAGGAACAAACAACATACATTCTTATCAAGGTATTACTCAGAACCAAACTTGTATACCTCAGATAAAATTTGGGTGTAGAGTAGCATACCTTCCCTCAAAGAGGGAGTGTTGATTGGAGTAGAGAAGTTAGGGTTTTGCTTGTCTAAGTGCTAAGATTAGTTGATGAACCTAGAAGACTACCACTTTAGCAAAATATTAACTTATTTAACTATTTCCTATAGTTAGACTTAGAAGAAACTAAAAATTCCTAAGTTAACTTATGATTTAATCTCAACTATTGATCATGATTTAATATCAGTTGTTGAGAGGGAGGTTAGGGTTCAGATTAAAATTATAAGAGGATATGGAGCGAGTAAATGAAAATTCAGTTGAGCACAAGCATAGTGTATCAGATAAGCGAAGGAAGAGACAAGGGTTTAAACATAGTGCAATGATACTGGATCAAAGAATAAATTGAGTGAGGGACGAGCTCTTACAATCCCAACACAGTATACCATTCACACATGCACACATGAGAGAAAATTTGCACCCAAACGTGTGCACATTTGATCTAATATGTGTAGATATTTTGTAAATCTAGTGCATATGTAAGGGGTCGATTCATCTTGGAGGATTGATCAATTGTTTTTGTGATAAAAGGGAGTTCCTCCCTTGTTGTAATTCTCATAAGAAAATCCTTTGTTGAAGAAGAATAGTAAAAGACTCACAATTTTGCAGGTTTTCCCTGAAGTTAGGTTTTTTGGGGTATATCTTGTGTTCTATGCATTGATTTGTTTGTATTTTTTTTATTTTTATGCTATCTATATTAAGTTAGAAAACTCAGTGTATTTGAAATTTAATTTTTAAAATATCAATTATTTATTTTTCCAATTTTTTACACTTAAAAATTGCAAATCACTTTACTAGATTTTAAGAAAATCTAAAATCAATATGAACACTTAACACTCTATATACAACTAGTTTTAAAAACATATAAGACACAAAATAATTGTGTAGAATATCAACTTCTTAACAAAATATTATTAGAGATTAAGAATTATTATCCATAAGATATAAAATAATTATAAAAAATCACATATTTAAGGAAAATAATCCTAAAATTATTATCATTAAATTTGGAAAACATCCTTTTAGCAAAATTAAAGAGTGATGAAATGATTGTTAATAGAGTTTTGTATAACTACCCTCATTCGTATAATTACGAGGAGAGTGATTGAAGTTCTTTCCAGATGAAGTAAGCATCACTTAATTGGCATTTAGTAACATTTAATGTTTCATTTTCAATGGTTATATTATATGGTTCACCCACGAATATGGGAGTGAAAAAGTCGCTATAGACTAAGCTCAAATGTGGGGTTCTAGAACCCTTTTGCCTTGCATGTTGCGATGTTTCATTTCAAGCATTATCATGAACTTTCTTCAATACCTGTGTCCTCGATTCCCCTAATTTGGCCACAGCTTTGCATATCCTCTCCTTGGCCTCGCTAGTCACAAAACTAATCTCTTCCTTCACACCATAACGACACCATAATGATCTTAGATCTTCAGAGCTCTGTTTAATACCTTTTGTTCTTCCTCTTTGCATCCAAGTCAAGAAATTCGAAAACTTGATTTCTTGATTTTCCCTCTGTACAAATAAACCATTAAGAACCACATATGATACACATCCTAAGATTCTATTTATTAAAATTCTATTCTATTTATGTTGATAATTTTCATCTTAAATATTAAAATTTATTAATTACTATTTTATAAAAGTGATTAGGGTATTATAATTATTAAATATTAATTTTTTTAAAGATTACTATTTAAAGGTTTATGTGGATAAGTTTTGAAGAGTTAGAAATCAGAATTGAATCCACAGTTTCATTTTTAATTCGCAGATTAGCTTAAAGCATTTTGTTTTTTTAATAAGATCGGTTATATGATATTAATACCAAACGGGGAGGAGACTTGGCTCCTCATTACAAAATCGCCATATCTAGCCAAAAAAAGAGGGCGAGTTAGAACATTTGCTACTGGCGCTCAAAATACCTGGACTATCTTTGAAGGTCCCATGTTTGCTCACTAGATCAATTTTGACATTTTTTATAAAATACTGTAGCAACAACATATATTTTGACTTTATAATATATAATATGCAAATAAAATAAAGTCTAAAGACTTCTGTGAAACACAAAATTGTTGTTGTAGGGCCATTGTTGCAGAGGATATTGGTTGACAATTTTCTCTTTACTATCTCAAAATCTGCTTCCCTGATCAAGGGAGTTGGAACCTTCCTCTGGTTTTTTTTTTTTTTTGTGATGGCGTCTCGCAGGAAGTTGATGGTGTTTTCCAGGTGTGCACACCTGTTGGATATTGTTGATAATTTTTTCTTAGTCTCTGCCCATTGATGCCAGATGCAATCAACTTTCGCTTTGTTCTGGTAGCACAGTTGATTAAATTGATCTTTGGCTTATTTAATGACAATTTTATGTGCTCTGCAGTGGATGCATGACTGCGTCTTTGACTCCCTGGGATCCATGGCTGCGTTGTTGAGCAAGAACTGGATCATAACTTGTTGAGAACCTGCAGATATAGAGACAGCTTGTTCCAAGGAACAAGAGGGAGCAACAACATAATAGAGGGAGGAGGAATGCAGACAGAGGAGGGATGGCGACTGGAGGAGGGGGAGTTAATGTGTGAGTGGAGCTCACAAAATGAAGGAATAACGATAAGAGGTGGAGGATCAAATGGGAGGGCAGAGCTCGAATAAGGAGGGGACGCAAGGCAGGTGAGAAACAAATGGCTAGGTGAAAGGGAACAGGCTGTCGGGAGAAGCCGAGAGCAGGGAACTGAGGGGTAACACATCGAGAGAAAAGGGAGACAGGTAAAGGAGTATGAGGAGAGCAGGGAGGGCAGGATATATAAGAAGAAGAAAGGGGAGGAGACTAAAGGCTTGAGGGAGAGGAGATCCCGTCATGGGAAGGTGTTGAGGGAGGGAAATATCCCATAGATAAGCGCGCGGGAAGATAAATCCATATGGGGCAGAGTGCAGCAACGAGGTGGATTTGGAAAGGATCCTACCCCAGGCAAAAAATGAGGGCTACAAGATTTGAAAAAGACTACCTCCAGTTTTGAGAGATCTGAGGTTGGAGTGAATGATCAAGGAATTGGGAGCATACAGATTTCATTATCAATCCAGGCTTCTCCAGGAGACTGAGCGAGTGACTTGTTTTCTTGGATACCTGCCATTTTATCATTCTCCCTTAAGATGTGAAAGAAGGTGATTTGACACAGTTATTTTAGCTACTGGTTGATCTTGGTTATGATGTGGCATAAAGCTATGTTTTTTAGTTTGGTATTCTTGAACATTGCTTGGATGAGAATGGAGGAGTCACCCAAGATTACTGGATTCATTAAATTCCTTCTTTTTATAATTTTGAGTCCCAAAAGGAACCCGTAGGCCTCAACATTATTGTTTGAGACTGTGCCCAATCCCCATTCAAAGGAGATGATGTTTTGCTTTCCTTGGTCATAGATTATGCCTCCCACTTTCCCCAAATTTGATTTTGAGGCACCGTCAAAGAAGAGACATGGCCTTTTGAGTGCATTTATCCATAATATGAATTTTTCCTCCTTCAGTCAGATTTTCAAGTTTTGATTGACCTCTTTGCGCTTGTGCAAGTTTGGTACCTTTGAATTGTTGTCTGCGTAGCTGATCTAATATCTTTCTTCTTGTTGCAGCTAATTTAAATATATTATCCTAGTTCCCTTTGATAGAAATATTGTAGCTAATACCCAAGTTTTTGAGCAGAACCTTTCTTACAGCTGGTTTAGTGTTATGGAAAATTTGATTATTCCTTGCAAGCCAAATTTGCTAACAGAGGAATGAGGGGAGGTTTGTCCAAAATATTTTGATGATACTCTTGTTTTTAAGAGAATAAGGATACTTGTCTTTCCAATCTACATATAAGTCATTGAAGGGAAGAAAGAAGTTCATTGTTGTTTCGAGAGGGCACACGAGGAGATTCCAACATTCTTTTGAAAAAATGCAATCAAAGGAAGAGGTGTTGAATGGTTTCTTCTGCATGGAGGTACAAAGGGCATCAGGAGGGCCCAATAATACTTCTTTTCTTGAGGTTCTCAGCGTTGAGGATTTTCCCTTTTAAAAGAGTCCATATGAAGATCTTAATTCTTGGGAGGCTTTATGTTTTCCAAACCAATTTCCATGGATTCCAGTCGAGATGTCCTTGCTGCTCTTGCAATTTTAAATATCCCGATTTCACTGTGTAATCCCCTTGAGTAGGGTTCCAAATGAAAGAGTCTTGTTTTCCTTGTTTGATTGGTGCTACTCATTTGAGGAGGGAAATGAGTGAATTCCATTGGTTTTTAAGACCCCGAGGGAGGTTTGGAGACTTCCATTGTTTCCATGATCTGTCATGGTTCCATTGAGATATTGACTCCAGTGTGCAAATATCTTTTGAGATCATCCACCTCATTATTTGGATTTCTTGATTATTGGTAAGTGGGGCGATTCCCATTATACTATCATTCCAGATATTTGTATTTCAAACATCTCCTGGCAGCCTTGAAAAATTATCCTTAATGAGAGGAAGTGCCTTGTTTTAGAGTCTCCATATTTGGGGGCAGAGCCTTATTGGAGATTTTCTTTCTTGCTAGAAGGGAGGTTCGAGAGGCATTGAGATACTTTTATTCTAGTACCTTCTTCCACCAACAATTATCTCCCGTGATGAATCTCCATACTATTTTAGTTCCTAAGGATAAGTTCATCAATCTCAGAAGTCTAATTGAGAAACCTCCTTTCTCATAGGGTGATGTGACTTGCTCCCATTTTATGAGGCTCTTTTTTTTCTTTGTTTTTCCTCCTTGTGAAAGGAAGCTTCTAATGATTAGTTCAAGTTTCTTTTGAATACTTGTTAGAGGAGGTATGGTAGAAAATTAGTAGAGGGGAAACGCTGCAAGGATTGATTTAATTAGGATGACTCTTCCAACAAGGTTGAGCCAGATCATTCCCCAATATTGTATCTTTTTTTTTTCATTTTCTCTATGTAGTCAGTCCATATTTTTGCTTTCAAATTTAGTTTTGTGACTGGTAGACCAAGATAGTGGAATTGATTCCACTGTGCTTGAAAGGGAATTTCTAGGATCTGTGATATTCTTTGGAGGGTTCAAGATGGGGCATTCCAACCATAAATTCTAATCTTTCTATTGTTGATAAAACAACCTAAAGCTTCCATGAAGTTGTCTAGCACTTTCTTGAATGTTCTTGCTATATTGTAGGATGTGCATCCCATTATAAGAGTATCATATAAAAATAAGGAGTGGTTTATACTCTTGATGCCTGTGCTCAACAAGAGTCTTGTTAGAGTGCGATTTCTTCTACAGTGTTCCATTTTTCTACTCAACAAGAGTCCTGTTAGAGTGTGATTTCTTCTACAATGTTCCAGTTTTCTACTCAACAAGTATTCCATCCAAATATAATGGAACAAAGACAACGAGCAACGATATCTCAGGCCCTGAGAACTTTTAAAAAATTAACAAGGCTTGCCGTTGACAAGAGGGTCTATCCGTGGACCAATAAAAAAAGTCTTTATTATCTCTATGAAATCGGTGGAGAAACCAAATTTTTTTAGAACTTTTGCAAGAAATGACAGATTGAATCCGTTGAAGGCATTTTCCATGTCGATTTTTAGAATAAATCCATGTTCTTTCCTAGTTAAAATGGAATGCAGAGTCTCTTGAACAATCATGATGTTGTCCATGATCTGCCTGCTAGGGACAAATCCTCCTCGATTTTCTGAGATTAAATATTGCAAAAGAGGTTTGATGCAGTTTGCAAGGATTTTTGAGATGATTTTGTAAGATGAGTTGCAGAGAGATATGGGTCGAAATTGGTTGAATGCTGAAGGCCTTGATTCTTTTGGTATAAGTGATAAAAATTTGAATTTGTATATTCTCCTATCTTCTTCTTCCGAAAGACATATTTAATCATTTTTAAGAGGTATTTTTTTATTATGGGCTAGAAGGTGCGATAGAATGCTGTGGAAAATGCATCATATCCTAGAGATTTGTTAGGTTGAAGGCCACATACAACTTCCATGATCTCATTTTCTGTAACTTCTTTTAATAGTTTTTAGTTTATTTCATCATTTACCCTCCTTGGGATATGCTTTGTGAATTCTTCCCTGCCTAAGTTTCCTAGTTCTACTGTTAGCAAATTTTTGAAGTGATTATATGCTTCCTTTTTTAGAGCCTCCTGTCCTTTGATTTCATAGTCCCATTATCCTTTAAATTTGTCAATATGGTTTATTATCCTTCTCATTTTCGTTGTGTTATGGAAGAAGGTGGTGTTTTTATCTCCCGCCCGTATCCATAAATGTCTAGATTTGAGTCTGCATTATTCTTCCTCTTTCCTATTGTTCTTATATATTTCCCAGCGTAGAGTCTTTCACTTTCTTTTGATTCTTTTGTGTCTTCCATGCCATCTAATTGCTCCTGGAGTTTTTTCATTTTCCTTTGTAATTCAAACTTTAATCTCTGTGGTTCCTTGTAGTTAGTTTTTTCCTAACTTTTAAGATTGTTCTTAAGAATTTTTAATTTTGTTTCCCAAATGAAACTTGACGAGCCAGTGATTATTTTCTTCCATGCTGTTGTTATTATGCATTTAAATTATTCTTTGATGTTCCATGGGGGATTGTATTTAAACGTGAGAGGATCCAAATTTTCAATTGCTCCTAAGCTAATAGCCATAGGTTTATGATCAGAAGTTGCTGAAGGGATAATTTTTGATGTAACAAGACTAAATTATGATATGGTGTTGTACTTTATTAGGATTCAGTCCAACCTCTATTTTATATTATCTTTCACGACCTCTTATCGTTCCAGGGATATTTACCATTCTTTTGTGGGATTTCCATTAGATTATAACTCTCGATTATGTCTTCGAGGGAATCTCGAGAAGGATCGGCATGAAAAGTTCCTCCTGATTTCTCATCCGCATTTATTACCAAGTTTAAATCTCTTCCCAAAATAATATTCTTGTTTTGGTCCACCAAAAGGTTTTCTTTGAGGGATCTCCAACAGATCTCCTTATCTCTATAATGAGTTGGGGTGTATACATTGAAGAGGCAAATTTGCATATATAATGTTTTGTTTTTTAATTCAATTTTTATCCGGTGTAGCTCTATTTTCTGATTCTACAATTCCCATTTATACTTCCTCCATATTGTGTAAGTTCCACCCAATGCTCCAATGGCTAGGAGAACTGTGCCATCATAATTCCTTAATTTTTGAATCATTTTTCCCATTTCTTCCTGATTGGCTTTGGTCTCCTTGATCATAAATATGTCAGGTTTTTCCATTTTTATGAGGTCCTTTGCTGTATTGAATTTTGACTGGTGTCCAAGGCCTCTACAATTCCATGAGACTAGATTCATTACTTGCTTTGGTTTGAAACAGAGGGACCTTTCGCTCCAAAGGGTTGCTAAAATTTCTCCTTATTCCATGTACTCTTTTCAAGAAAGGAATCCATAGGTTGTTGGGTTCCCATCGTCATTTCTTTTGCTGTTGCTTCATCCCTTATTTCCTTATTTGACTTTATTCCTTGCTTTTTATGGTTATATTAAGATAAAATGGATATTTTAGACTGGTTTCTCGTGATAATTCTATCAAACGAAGGAAGAGGGGGACTAAGCGGGATGGAAGGGGTGAGATAAAGAAGAGGAACAAGGATGGTGAGGTCGGGAGGGGAGGATGGGGGGAATGAAGAGGGGGCATCAATGAGAGGGACATGGGAGGCTAAAGGAGGATCTAGAGGAAAGTCGAGAGGTCCAAAGGGGTTGGAATAGAAAAGGGGATTTGAGTTGAGGAGGGGGATGGAGGAATGAGATGGAGTGCTCGAGGGGAGAGGGGTAGCTAAGGAAGGGGCTAAAGGGGTAGATGGTTTGTTCCCAGTATTGCTTCTATTGATTTCAATTCTTCTTTTTTATTGCATATATCAGTTAAATGACCATACTCATGACATACCTTGCATTTGCAACAGATTTTTGCATATTCCAACTGTTGAATGTATGTCCAACTATCCACTTTGATCTTTACTGCTTCGGGGATACCTTTTCCTAAATTGACTTCGACATAGATCCTTGCGCATGCATGCATGTTTTCCTTTGGCTCGCTTTTGTCTATGTATTTCCCAACTGCATTTCTTATAACTTTAATTGACTCATCTCCCCAAAAATGGAGTAAAATATGGGGAAGGCACACCCATACTAGAACTGCACTTGGAACATCCAACTCAGGGTTGAAATATGGAGTCCACCTGTTCAAGTATAGGCCTCTTATGTCCATGAAGTAAGGTGCATTCCTAAAAATCAGATCTCTATCCTCTTTGGTCTCAAAATGGAATGTGAAAAAATCCTCTTCCACAAAACCGAATGGATATTTCCGATGGGTGGAATGTGACAAATTCCTTTCGACCCATTTCTACACTGTCTTTGGAGAGGGTTAGAGACCAGTGAACTAGCCAACATGGCCTCTTTATGATAATGAAAGAGCTTCTCTTCGAGGTAGGGCGGGAGGCAACATTATTTCAAGAACGTCTTCTAGATTTTTAACAAGTTTCAAGACAGTCGAGTGAGCTCGTGGAGGTCCTAAGGAAGAGATAAGATTGGCAAAGGCAGTAGAAATCTCGTCTGGAGGATGCTGGGCCGTTAGAGGAGGTATAGGGGGAGGAACCCCTCTCGGAGAAGACTCAGAAGGGGCCAAGGCAGTTGCATGAGGCCAAGGCAGTAGGTGGGAAGCAGGGGAGGCTCAGGCATAGGCATCAACATACGTAATCTCTTTTGGAACTACTACTACCACCATCCTTATACGAGGAGTGAGAATTAATATTTTCCAGAGGAGTTCAAGAAAGCAAAGCCTCGTAATTTTTATGGGGATGTGAAGAAACCAAAAGATGCATAAGCATGGTTTCTTGGGATGAAGAAATTCTTTGGATAGTCTCAAGGGAAGAGTAGATATATGACGGGAAGATGTGAAGCATGTCAGAGGCATAAGCTTAAAAAATCTTGTTAATGGGTGGTCATAGGGTAAATTTTCCTTGAGGCTCTCTATGAACATAGTGGCCATTGATCTCCAGTGTTTGTCAATCACACAATTTTTTTTTTATTAACTATTAAAAATATACATACTTCTTATAAATTGGTTAAATGTTATGAAAAAAGTTCATAAACACAACAAAATACTTAGAAGATCTAAAATATATAAATATTCATTATATAATTATATGCAAAAGATATGAAATGATATGAAATTGTTACAAATGAGGGCTCAATTATATACCTAGGTAGGTGCCCCTTTGTGAACGGTCATGTCCTTAGAGACATGCTTCTTCTAGTATACTAATCACTAATATATATATATATATATATATATATATATATATATATATATATATATATATATATATCCTCTTCAAAAAGCTTTCAATTGGGGAATTTTGAGGTCTAAAATGAGCCTTCTAAGGAAATTATAAAATAATAGTGGAAATAATAAAATAAGACTTTATGACATCATTAAATTTTAGAGGGAAAAAAAAAAACCTATTTTTTCAACTCATATTTTCAACTTATCTCCCAAAGTTTTTACTCAAATTTTGAGCAGGAGTTCTCGTTGGATGAAAAATTTAATTCCTCACCCAAGGAATACCCATGTTGCATACTTTCAATGGACCTTGCTACACGAAAAATGAGAAATACATGAAAAACATGATTGCAATCACGTTTTTTCATGTATTTCTCATTTTTTGTGTTGTAGGGTCCACCGAAAGTATGCAACATAGGTACTCCTTGGATGCGGAATCAAATTTTGCATCCAACGAGTGCTCCCGCTCGAAATTTGAGTAAACAATTTGGGAGATAAGTTAAAAATACGAGTTGAAAAAGTATTTTTATTATTTTATTATTTTTTAATCTTTTTACCCTTTTACTTTAAAAATGGTGAATCATCCCCCATGGTTGACATCATCATCTTGAATCCTATTGGTTCTTATAAATTTTATTTTGGTTGCACATTTTTTTTAGGAGACCCATTTTAGAGCTCAAAATTCCCCTAATGGTCCTCAAAGCTTATTGCTGACAAGAAGTGTCATTAGTTTCTTTGTCTTGTAATGTATTCACAACTTTTTGAATTCTTCGATTTTCCATATTCAATACAAGATGATAGGATCCTGGGAGTGATAAGTAATTTTTTCGAACTGAGAAGAGATCTGGCCATTTTAAATTATTTTTTTGTGGAATCTTGTGGTTATTGGATACCTTGCGTTTTATCACAAGACTGAATTTCACTGGTATTAATTGTCTTCATAACATAAGTTTGTTGTTTTTGTTCTTAGTGATACAAATATGCAGACAAATTGAGTTGTCTTCTCTTGTGATTCAGATGTTCATAAGGAGTTCTTGTGATATGATTTCCCCTTAACTTGTTAATGCCACTTTCTTGATTTACTTGAAGTATTTGATTTCCTTTAGCTACAGAAGTTGCATGGTTAATTATTTGATCTTAACTTAAAATCTTCGTTGTTTGAACTGCAACATCTAAATATGTTTTTACGTCCACTTGTCTGTCATAATCTTGAGTTGTGGTATTGACTAGATCAATATTCATTCTTTTTCTTCAATTTTGGATAGTTACGTCTGAAGACTTTGATGCTTCTTTTGTGACAAGTTCTTCTATTTTTTTGCAATGATATCTTGTCATTTTTAAGCTTCCTAATTTACGTCAATAATTTCTCATTGTGGTCCTCAAGGCAAGTGACTTCTTCGTTTTTGTCTACGATAATATTTTTAACTTCTTTCTGCATATTTTGCATTATTTTTTGGTTTTCGTGAAGAATTACTTTTGAGATATATTTTACATCTTTTGATGTTATTGAATGTGATTTCAATGTAATGTCCTGTAATGTTAATTTTTTCCTTTTGTCGGAAAATGTTAAAAAATTTGTCTTCATATTTAGAATGAAGGATCCTAGAGATTCCATCAAGGGCAAAACCATAATTATATCACTATCATCGGAAAATAATGTTTTAACGTGAATTTCAAGATAAAAGTATAATCCCCAATACTTAGTTGTGGATTGCTTATGTCATATTGTTTGTTACTGGTTTAAAAAAAACCCATTTCAATTAAATTTGATTCACAAATCACTAATTGGTTACATTTAGTGATAACATTATTATTATCTTGAGTAAGATCGATAGAAATGATAATATCCATTCCTAAAAGTGATCATTTGATTTAAGATATTGCATTAACACATTTACTAAACATTTTAAGAAATCTTCCATCACTAATGTCCATTTATTTTACTTTGTTGGAGATAAAGTCCATTCCTAAAAGTAATCATTTGATTTAAAATATTGCATTAACACATTTATTAAATTTAAAAAAAAATCTTCCATCACTAATGGTAATGTCCATTTTACTTTTTTGAAGATAAATTTAGGATTTTAAAAATAATATACCCTTTAAGAAACTTTGTTACTTTACTAAAGCTTGAAATTCACCTTTATATCTTCTTTTATTTCAACAATTATAATAGAGTTATGATGATTTTTATCTTTGGAAAATAAAAAATCACTCAAATACTTTTCTTAATTTTTTTTAATAATAAGGAATAAAATAAATTCAATCCTTATAATTATTTTTAAAGTTCATTTACGGCCTCTCCGTAACTTTCAAAATCAAGTTTTTGTTTTCCAAATTTTCAATTTGAAAGAGGGCACAAAAATAATCCTTTTTTATTCTCTTATAATATTTAATAACTCATGTGACTATACAGAAAAGTCACTATTCTCCTGGGAAATGGTTGTTTTTTTTTCAATCACTTTGATAGCCTTGTAATTTCATGATTAATTGCAGAGAATGATGTGGAGGAGCTACAATGAAAATCATACAACTATACACAATTATGGCAAATTATACGGATGTGTAGTTTTGGTGAGTGGAGAATCGTGTAGTCTAAAAAGTCCGCGTTTTCATTCAGAGTTTGGTAATGATTTTTAGAAAATCTAGCAAAGATTTGCTCAAAATCTTGTTTACAGTTGTTAAACTTTAATATTTTGAGTGCCCTAAGTGTTTTTGATAGTGCTGAATCTATTTCCAGCATCAAAAATGGATTCTAAACACTCCAAGCACATGATTTTTCAAATTTTGGTTAACCGAATTCCGACAATTTTTTGCGGTCTGAGCTATTTCACGGACTCGGTAGACAACTTTTTGGAGAACTGGGCTTTGGTAATCGATTGACATTGTGCAAGTTAGGGTGCATTGAGTTTGTGCAAGGCAGAACCAAAAGAGATTTGCAGTAACAGGGTCGACTACAGGTTTTCTTTTGCGTGGCAGCAGAGGCAGCGTCACAAATTTACAGTGACAACCGCTAGTTTCAGGCAGGTTGCAATGGGGGGTTCAACGATGATCATGGCTGCAACTACACCATTATTTTTGTTTTCTATATATATATATTACTAAGATTATTTAAAAAAAAATTATATATATATATATATATATATATATATATATATATATATATATTTTTAATGGCCAAAGATTTGTCGGTAAAATGGAGAATCTCCAAACAATTGTGTAGCAAAATAGTCGATCAGACTCACTTTGTGCAATGGGTGAGCGCTTAGAAGATCAAACAATTTTAATAAATATTTAGAATATCTGAAATAAATAAAGATTTATGAGAAGATAAACATATTTATATAAGAATTTACAATTTTTTTTTTGAAATGATTAAAAATTATTATAATTAAAGACCTGCTTCTATATTTAGGTGGATGTCTCTTTATGAACAATCATATTGTTAAATATATATTTCTTCCATACTAATTATATATGTATGAAAATATTAATTTAAATGTTATATTTATTAAATATCAAGAATATTGTAATTACATATATTACAAAACTAATTTAAATATTATATTGATGAAATATCAAAAATATTATAATTATATAAAAATTCAATCTACTCATAAATATTATATATTGAAAATTTATTAATCATTTCAAATTAAAAACTAAATTTAAATTATTATATTAATTATAAAGTAACGTAATTATTTTTAAAGATTAATAAATAACAATAATAAAGAGGTTCATATTTGATATTACATTTTTAATAAATGAAATTTATGATTTGATATTACATTTTTAAAATTGAATTTTTTTAGTTGATTTATAAAATTTAAAATTAAAATTTCTTTTATTTATATAAATATAAAAAGATAAATTATGAATATATATATTATGAACAAATTAAAATAGAGTTTATATCTAATAAATTGAATTATTATAATAATTATTTTTGATAACTTAATTAGTATTTTAAAGGATTAATTGTATTTTTAATTTTGTAAAAAATATGTTTAATGTTACTGTAATTATTTATAGAATGTTTGATCGGTGATTGAAATGATGTGAAATTGAACAAATCAAGAGAGACATATTTTTTTTTTTTTTTTGCTAAGTTGTATGAGTTTTGAGATGAGTGCATGTTTAAACTTTGGTTTGAAAAATTGGACTCAGGAATATCTAAGCTGTCAAAATTACCTGAGAATGCACACTATCTAGACCACACCAACTTTTAGCATGGTTAGATTTTGGTGCAGGATTAAAGAGTTAACCCAATTCCTCACGTGGTTAACTGATTACCTCGCTCTCCCGAGGATTATACTTTTCATAAAGTATATAAAACATTACAATTGGTTTCAATTACCCCGTTCACCTTATATTATAATCCAACTGTTGTTTTTTTCATATTCTATAAGCGAAACTTTGTTATTCACATAACTTTATTAAATGAAATCACCTGATACAAATTTATTCCGCAATCTTTCCCCATGGCTTGTGGGGCCTCTCAGCGTGAAACCCATCACATAGTCTTGTGCTTTCCGTTTATGGTTAAAACATAAGATACCGATAGCATAATGTCCATGCCACATTTAAATTGGACAATTTACCTTTTACCGTCGATCAGACACGCCCGTTGATCCAACGATGTTCGCATTTCATTACTCCAACAAATTACACAGTCGATCACGCAGGATAATAGTGGTTTCTGTAACCCCTTCTTGTGCTACGTGTCGCCTTTAGAGCCTTATCGCACAACTAAGAAAAATATCGCTTACCTTCAAAAGGCTGTGCGATACATCATTCGCTGTTTGAAGAAAACTGCTCCAGGGTTTGCCGAGATCCTCGCCTCAAAGTTCCAAAAGCATTTCACCATTCTGCCTTGGCTCAAGGTTCCTCTCGGTTGGGGCATTTAAATCATAATGTGCCATTGTAATTCCACTGTGCTTTCGATTATTTGTTCCAACTCTTTGCATATATGGATTCAAGCCAAAAATAATTTAGAAGCCTCCTCGGTAAGAAATAGAATTTGGATAATGGATTATTTGAGAAATGTTTCAAAGAATTATAACACTCAGCCTGTATGTACGATCTCTTCCATCAGGAGGAAACCACATCCCCATTAATGGATCAAACGCCTTGTCTTCTTCATGTTCAATCAGTGTTTCTTCCCGAGCTCTAGTAACTTGCAATCTTGCAACTAATCACAATTGCAGTCGTGCAATTAATAACAATTACAATTTCAATCTGTTGGATTATGAACAAAAAGTGTTCTGTATGAACCTATTGAGGAATATGGGTTAAGGTTATAAGTCTGTGATATTATAAATCCAAAAGACAGTTGCAAGTAGATTCTAGAAGGATTGTAGACATTGTTTTTGTGTACAAAATTGATGAGTCAAGCAGCAAAAAGGAAGGGAAAAGAAGTCCCTGGAATATTCAAATGCTATTCAAATGCTTCAAAATTATGCTGAGGCTTGATAATGAAATTAAGGAATATAGAACGCACTAAAGCAATGACACGTCTATAATTCAGATCCTAACTATTTTTCCTATCAGACAACAGTCAACAAAAGGCCGCACTGAATAAAGCATCCATATGCTATTATAGAACTAAAACTCAGTATCCAATTGCACGATCGATGATTTCACACCACGCTTAAATAAACTATTTAAAAAAAAATGAGATTACAGAGTAACAACCCTTTCTGGTCTGATTACATCAAATTCTGGACTCTATTTCTATCACTCTCAAATCCCTACATCTACCTTAACTACTCTTGTCCTCGCTTACTTAGATCTCTTGCAATGCTTTATAAAATCTACAATTTATATAAAAAATGATTCATGAACCAAATTAGTTCAAATCCATTCTTTTCTCAACTAATTCCTAATTTAGACTTTGAATCCCTCAAATCCTCATTTTTCCTTGGATTTCTCACTCATCCCTAAGATTTCTATATCTCACAAGATTTTCCCCATTAATTAAATTATAATTAAAATTCTCCAAACTCAACTAAACTTAGGAAAATAAATTAATTAATTAAGGGAACCCACTCCCTTCAGCAAATGTGAAATAAGACTCATGGGTCTTATACGTTTCGAAGAATGCTCGTGCATTATATTTTTGCCTATAAATTTTTAAACTAATAACTTTCACGTTACTGAATGTCTTAACAATACATTCCATCACTGTAGATTCTAAAACTTCTAACCTAAAAAATATATTTATATATATAATTAATTTTTTTTAAAATAATTAATACCACATTCTTAAAATTCATAATTATATAAAAAAAAAAAAAAAATATATATTTATCAATTAAGAATATAAGGGAGTTGTTACATTTATATTAAATAGAATTACAATGAAACATAATAAGTACTCATAATTAAATTGATAAATTAAAATTAAATATTGAATTACTGAATTTAAAAAGAAAATAATTAAAATTTATAAAATGATGAATTAATTAAAATTAAATAATAAATTATTAATTTAAAAAAATTAAAATTAAAATTTATACATGTAATATGATGAATTAATAGCTTTTACTAGGAAATCATTAAAATTTGATAGTGACAACATATTTATTTATAGACGAAATCCTAGTGACAACTTATATATAAGTGAAAGTATATAGTGACAACCTATATTTATATGTGAAAGTATATAGTGACAATCTATTTATTAGTCTCTGCCTATAGGGTTTTGTCATATATTTAAAAGTGAAAGTATATAGTGACAATCTATTTATTAGTCTCTCTATAGGGTTTTGTCATTCCATTTTTTTAAGTTAAAGTTAGAAAATTACATTTAAAAGTTTGAAGATCATATTTTATTTTTATGGAAGTTTTAATTTTACTATTGAAACTTGGATATTAAAGTCTAAATTTGAATAAAAAATGTATTTAGTCGAAGTTTTTGCCAAGTGAAACTTGGCTTGCATTCAATAACATTTAATATTTCATATTCAATAGTTATATTATAAAGTTCAACCACGAATAAGTGGGAGTGGACAAGTGGCTATAGACTAAGCTTCAATGTGGAGTTCTAGTACCTTCTGCGATGTGTCAAACCAAGCACTATCATGATATTTCTTGAGTACTTGTCTCCTTGATTTCCCCAATTTGGCCACAGCTTCGCATATCCTCTCCTTGGCCTCGCTAGTCACAACACAAGTCTCTTCCTTCACACCATAACGATCACAGATCTTCAGAGCTCGGTTTAATACCTTTTTGGTTTTCCTCTTTGCATCCAAGTTAACAAATTTGAAAACTTGATTTCTTCTATTCCCTCTGCACCAGTAAACCATTAAGAACCGCATTTGATACACGTCCTAAAATTCCATTTGTACCCTCCAGACATAGGGTTCACATTTTTCATATCCTACCCTTCTATGAAATAAAATAAATGTATTTGACTGTTGGTTTTCGAGCTCGCAAAAGCAGATATGCTGTCTATAAAATCGAGAATTTGCTTCTCATCTTATTCTTCCCGGAAAGAATGGCAGGAGGAGGAGCAGCATACGTGTACGAGAGTGTGGCCAAGGTTTATGTGAACGCGAGGCCTCGTTATCCGCCTTAGCTTTTCTCATTGCTCGCTTCTCTCACTCCCAAACATCAACTTGCGTGGGACGTTGGCACAGGGAATGGCCAAGCTGCCCTTCAGGTGAGTCCCAGTTTTTGACAGGTGTCATCTCGGCTATTTATAACCTTTTGTTTTTGTGTTTCAAATTAGCAAATATTACGAGGAGGTTATAGGAACAGACATAAGCGAGCAGCAGGCGGAGAGGAGGCCCAAAATAAGGTACGCCCTCACGCTGCCAGTGCTAACGGACGACGCACTCCATTCGATCGTCAGCCTGGAAGGTTCGGTGGATCTCGTGACGATGGCCATCGCCATCCACTGGTTCGATCTGAACACATTTTACGCGCAAGTGAAGCGCGTTCTGAGGAAGCCCGGGGGAATGATTGCAGTGTGGGCGTACTGGAAGCCCTCCGTTATTTCGGCGGTGGATGAAGTGTTTGGGCCATTCTTAGAGCATGTTCTTCCCTTCTTCAACCCGTGGGCGAGATGGGTGTTCAAAGAGTACAGGACTCTGCCCTTTCCCTTCCCTTCTTATCCCGCCGCGGGAGGAGATTTGGTCATTGACTTAGAGATCGAAGAGATGAGGACACTGGAGGAGTACCTTAATTTTTTGAGAACATGGTCGGCTGTGGTGAATAGTAAGGGTCTGCTAAGTGACGACTTCGTTTGACAGTTTGAGAAGGCGTGGGGAGGTTTTTCCCATCTTGCTCGGACTGTAAAAATTTCGCTCTTTTTAAAGGTTGGTATGGTTTGACTTGATGTTTCGGTTTGGGTTGGTTTGTAGTTTTACCTTTTCCCACAATTAAGCCGTGTATGAGAAGATTATCAAAATTTATGTTGGAAAGGCAGAGGATTCAATCACACAAGTAACACAAATATTTCACACACGAACAATGAGTTGCGGCTCTTCAATTAATCATAAAAATCTGAATCATAAACTCTCTCTTACTCTCTCTCTTAATACAATGAACCCATGAAGGGTATTTAATCTAATTGACATGCACATACTCTCACACATAACTGAACTTGATCAACTTGCTTAACTCACTGTCTAACTCACTCACCAAATCTAACTGTAACTCAACTCAACTCATTCACCTAACTATCTGTCTAACTTCTGCATGAGGAAGTAATTATATATTTTAACACTCCCCCTTAATTACGACCGCTAAACTAAAACATAACTCATGACAACTCAAACATCACTGCTGGTCTATGTCTCAGCTAGGCTTACAACTCCCAAGTTTCTTTTGTGAAACTCAAACAAATCTCCTGCTAATGGCTTTGTAAAGATATCAGCCAATTGATCACTCGTTCTACAAGGCTTCAAGTGAACTTCTCCATTGCTCACAAGTTCTCGAATAAAATGATATCTAGTATCAATATGCTTGCTCTTTTGATGAAACACACTATTCTTGGATAGTGCAATCGCTGATGTGTTGTCACAGTATATCGCTGTTGATCCTTGATGTTTCTGCTTGAGTCCATCCAATACTCTTCTTAACCATACTGCTTGACATGCTGCTGAAGTCGCTACTACATATTTTTCTTCTGCTGATGATAGTGTAACAATAGGCTGCTTCTTAGATGCCCATGCTATCACACCTGAACCGAGATGGAAAACATAACCGGATGTGCTCTTCCGATCATCCAAACTTCCTGCAAAATCACTATCTGTATATCCAATCAACTCTTTCTTTTCTGTACTTGCATACATTATGCCATAATCTCTGGTTCCTGCTATGTATCTCGGAATTCTTTTTCCAACACTCCAATGTGTGTCTTTTGGAGTCTCCATGAATCTGGAAATCAGACTCACTCCCTGCATAATATCTGGTCTTGTAGCTGTGAGATACATGAGGCTACCAACCAATCTTTTGAATAGAGTTGGATTGACATCTGCCCCTTCATCATCCTTACTCAACTTTGTACCTGTTGCAACTGGTGTAGGTACAGGTTTGGAATTATCCATCCTGAATATTTTCAGCAAATCTGTTGCATACTTATTTTGACAAATAAAGATGCCTTTTTCGGATTGCTCAACTTCAATGCCAAGAAAATATTTCATGAGACCCAGATCTGTCATCTCAAATTCTTTCATCATGGCTGCTTTAAATTCATCTATTTCAAGATCACTTGTAAAAATCATATCATCAACATATAAGCAAACTATCAAAATTTGTCCATGCTCATTTACCTTTGTGTATAAGGTAGGCTCAATGCTGCTTCTGCAAAATCCATTCTTGATCATATAACTGTCGATTCTGCTATACCATGCTCTAGGTGCTTGCTTCAGTCCATAGAGCGCTTTCTTCAATCTGTAAATTTTTTCTTCTTGTCCTTCAACTTCATAACTTGGAGGCTGCTGCACATAAATTTCTTCTTCTAAAATTCCATTCAAGAAGGCTGATTTGACATCCATCTGATATACTTTCCACTTGTTCTGAGTTGCTGTCGCTACAACTACTCTTATAGTATCCAATCTGGCGACTAGAGAAAAATTTTCTCCAAAGTCTATTCCCGGTTGCTACGAGAATCCTTTTGCTACAAGTATTGCTTTAAATCTATCAATCTCACCTTTCTCATTCACTTTGGTCTTGTATACCCACTTCACACCAATGAGATTTTTATCGTTTGGTAAATCAACCAAATCCCATGTATCATTCTTTTCAATTGAATTCATCTCTTCATCTATGGCTTGCACCCAATTGTCATCTCTGATTGCTTCTTCAAACGAAGAAGGTTGGAATGCCAACAATGCAAAATTTGAACTAACATCCAAATCATCATAGATATCTTTCAGACTTCTCATCTTTTTCTTACCTGATTCGCTGCTGGGAGAATTCTGATCTATGGATCTGCTTGAAGATCCATGCTGCTCTGAAAATCTGGGAGTCCTTGCTGGTGTGACTCTGTTTGGTGTCTGATCTTTTGGTTCTTGCCGCTCCTCTTCTTCTACAAGAGCATCCTCCATCAATGGTGTTTGAGCATCGATTAGTGTGTCTACAGTCCCATTCCATGACTCTTGTTCTTTGAACACAACATCTCTGCTAATGATTGTCTTCTTTGTGATAGGGTTATACAATTTGTAAGCTTTTGACTGCTCACTATAACCAGTAAATATACATTTTTCACTTTGATCATCTAATTTGCCTCTTATTTGCTTAGGCACATGTGCATAGGCTACACATCCAAAAACTCTGAAATGAGATACACTGCAAGACATACCTGACCATGCTTCTTCTGGAACTCTATTCATCACGCTCTTTGTAGGAGATCTGTTTATCACATGAACAGCACATGCAACTGCTTCTGCCCAATACTCGTTAGAAAGGTGTCTTGCTTTCAACATGCTCCTTGTCATGTTCACGATTGTTCGATTCTTCCTCTCTGCTACACCATTCTGCTGTGGTGCGTATCTGGTTGTAAACTGTCTTCTGATTCCATGTTGTTTGCAGTACTCATGGAATGCCTTCGAATCATATTCTCCACCACGATCCGATCTCAATACATTGATCTGTTGATCACTTTGGTTCTCCACCAAAGCTTTGAACTCTTTGAACTTCGCAAAAGTTTCAGACTTCTGCTTCAAAAAGTAAACCCAAGTCTTCTTGTTATAGTCATCAATAAAGGTGAGGAAGTAATAACTTCCACCAATCGACTGTGTCTTCACAGGTCCACACAAGTCGGTATGCACCAATTCAAGTGGTTTCTTTGCTCTGTAAGAAACTCCTTTCGGAAAACTTTCACGGTGTTGCTTTCCCAAGATGCAACACTCACAAGTGCTAGCAGGTTCTTTGATGGGAGGTAAACCTCTGACCATCTGTTTCTGTTGCAACAATCTTAAACTGGAAAAATGCAAGTGTCCAAACCGAAAGTGCCATAACCAGTATGCATCAGAACATGCAGTTGTAAAAGAACTAACCTGATCATTGTAGTTCATAATGAGAGGAAAGAGTCCGTTCCTTGTCATCTCACCTTTGCAATCAACTGCTTGCTTGGGGATTTATCGTAAATAACACATTGTTGCCCCTGAAAGATAACTTTTTATCCTTTCTGCATCAATTGACCAACACTAATCAGATTGTGTTTGAGTCCAGGGACATAGTATACCTCTGATATGGTCTTTGGCTCCCCCTGCTTGGTCACAATGTTGACCACTCCTTTGCCATCTACAACCACGGTTTTGTCAGTCCCCAACTTGACCTCTGTCTGCACTGACACATCCAAATTAGCAACCAAATCCTTGTTGCCTGTCATGTGGTTATTGAAACCACTGTCTAATAGCCAGACCTTATCAGATGGTGCATGCATGGTGTTGCATGCTAGAAACATAGAGTCAGTATTTTCTGTACTAACATTAGCTCTCTGATTGCCTTGATCTGCAATCTTCTTCCTACAATCACGAGCATAATGACCAAATCTATTGCAGTAATAGAACTTTACCTTAGATTTGTCAGACCTTTGATTGTTATGAAAGCTTCTGCTGCTGCTGCTTCCATGTTGATGCTCATGATCGTCTCGGCCATCTCTGTGACTGCCATAGTTGTTGCCTCGTCCTCTGCCTCTCGATCTACCTCTGCCTCAACCTCTTGAAATATATACTTGACTTTGGAAGGCAATTTCCAAAGTGGAATCCTTATTTTTGTCTATCCTTGCTTCATGCGATAGAAGAGATCCCATCAACTCATCAATTGTGAGTTTTTCCAAGTCCTTTGCTTCTTCTATGGCTGCTACCACAACATCAAATTTGGTAGACAGGGATCGAAGAACCTTCTCAATCACTGTTCGATCTTTAATATCTCCGCCATATATTTTTAACTGATTGACGACAGATATGATCCTATTCATGAAGGAATCAATGTCCTCTGTCTCCTTCATCTGCAGAATTTCGAAATCTCTCCTAGTATTCTGCAATTTAACAATATTAACTTTTGCCATACCTTGATAGCTTGTCGCCAAGGCGTGCCATGCCTCTTTTGCTGACGAGGTTATCATGATCTTCTGGAACACGGATCGATCTACTCCCTGCTGGATCAGAAGCAACACTTGCGCATTCTTCCGCTTATCTTTCTTCCACTGTTCCCTCTCTGCATTACTGAGGGCTCGTTCTTTTGCATCATCTTGAGGTTCTGCAAACCCATACTAGACATGATCCCAGACATCATGCGCTTTTAGCATGGTCTCCATCTTAATGGCCCACACATCATAATCCTTCCCATTGAAAGAAGGAAGTTGTGGTTGGAAGCTGCTTGTAGCCATCTTTCTTCAAACAAAAGTTCACTGCTGAAACCCTAAAATTTTTTTGATATGCTTTGCAAAGCTTCAAAAAGAAATCCTTATAATAAAACCCTAGGTTTTATTATTTTTATTATTTATATAAAAATTTCTTTATAAAAAAATCTTTATATAAAAAAAATCCTTTCTTAAAAAAAACTTATGATATAAACTCCACCTCTTAACGCCTCTTTATAATATGCTTATTAAAGGCCTCTTTTTGAAAAAATACTTTATTATAATCCCCACTCAAAAAAGAACGTTTGCAAATAGCCTTTGAAATTTGCCTTTTGAAAAATTCACCTGACGTGTTATGTAAAATCTTTATGAAAAAACTCGTTTCATATTCCTTTTAAAAATCTCACGTATTCACACCACTTTACATGGTTGACTTTAAAGTCAATAATGCGGCCCAACTTCAATATGTTTGCGTGCTAATGCATTGCCCGAATGCCTGTGCTGCGTTAGTGCCTTAACGCACTTGAAAATACAATATGCCCGCACGCTTCAAAATCGCATCAAGTTTTTCGTTTTTAACGCGGTTCTCTACAGTGGGAACCAATGTTATAACGCTCTGTTTTTAATTAACAGCAGTGTTATAGCGTAAAAACGCATAATTTTTTTTTTTTTCCTTCTCACACACGAATGACTGCTAATCCGTTTTTCTCCCGTTCTCTGTGACCTCGCTCTGATACCAATCTGTTGGAAAGGCAAAGGATTCAATCACACAAGTAACACAAATATTTCACACACGAACAATGAGTTGCGGCTCTTCATTTAATCATAAAACTCTGAATCATAAACTCTCTCTTACTCTCTCTCTTAATACAATGAACCCGTGAAGGGTATTTAATCTAATTGACATGCACATACTCTCACACATAACTGAACTTGATCAACTTGCTTAACTCACTGTCTAACTCACTCACCAAATCTAACTGTAACTCAACTCAACTCATTCACCTAACTATCTGTCTAACTTCTGCATGAGGAAGTAATTATATATTTTAACAATTTAATGTATGAGATTTTCAGTGTGAAATCTCATTGTAATGTAAAATATTATTGAAATCTCACTGCTTTTATTATATACCCCTTTCCATACTCTCGAATGCCCATAAACTAATCTCCCATTTTCCAATTCTTACAGTGTCATGGGATATCATGGGATGTGATGTGACCATTTTTACGCTTAAAGCATTCATTTTTACACTGTAAAGCGTCTTTATTTGAAAACAACTTTCCTAAACTGTCAGGTGTACTTACCATTGATCAGTGCACCAATGATTTTGATGTCAGACAACTTTTCTAAACTGCTAGGTGAACTGATTACCATTGATTTTGATGTTAGACAACTTTCCTAAACTGCCAGATGTACTATTGTGCACCATTGTGATTTTGATGTTAGACGATTACCATTAATTTTGATGTTAGAAAACTTTCTTAAACTACAAGGTGTACTAATTACCATTGATTTTGATGTTAGACAAATTTCCTAAATTGCCAGGTGTATTATTGTGCACCATTAATTTTGATGTTAGACGATTGAACTAATGTCTACCTTAAGATTAAACACTGTTATTATTAATAGATGTATTGATTACCATTGATTTTGATGTTAGACAACTTTCTTAAACTGCCAGGTGTACTATTGTGCACCATTAATTTTGATGTTAGACGATTGAACTATTGTCTACCTTAAGATTAAATATTGTTATTATTAATCAACCGTTTTAGAAATAATCTAGTTCATTTTGGGTCAGTATATATGATCATAGCCAACGGACAAACTTGCTGGACGATAGGACAACTTGTGTGGTGCGAGCGGAGCTGGTACAGACGGGGAAGGCCTCGCAACCACCAGAGTTATGAAGAAACCCATGGGTGTCTAGCTTTGAGTAGAAACTAGAGTTCTCGTATCACAGGAAATAATTTGAGAAGAAACCAGAGTTCTCGTATCACAAGAAACAATTATGAGGCTATACTTGACCACCGGTGCTGCTTGCGCAGAGTTGTATAAGAGCGTCAAGTGCTTGCCGTGAACAAGTTGAGCAGTCTTTCTGCGACATGCTCCCTGAGCACTTCAGGAGGCCATAAATTATGCTACATCTCAATAATTTCTATTATGTTGCGTTCGTTTAGCTGTCTCTGTGTGGGTTCTTAGTTCAGTCGTCTGTGTTTGTGTTCACTTGTATGCCTATGTTATGTATGTCGTTTATTTTTTCTGTTCGAATTTAACATCTGAGTGCAAGAAAGAGCAAAGCAAGAGGATCATTCCCGAATTCCATGTAGTTGGATCTTTACAGAAAACACAAACTGATTAAACACAATCTCCATTTGTCTTTTGAATCAATCGATCAGGTGAGAGATATGTCTTTATTTTGAATTGAAATCTTTAATCACTACGTTATGGTTTAGTTTTAGTCTTATTAATTCATTAATTATTTATATATTTTGTCAAGAGGAATTTCATTTCTATTTCATCTGTGAATAATCTTCTTCGTGTCCCCTCAACAGCGAACAAGTTTTTCTTCCATCAAACCTGTGCCTGCCAAATATTGGCTGCGTAATATTGAACGTGAAATAAATGATATAACCTCTTCCAAACTCAAAACCACCTCTCCGTTTTTCTTTTTCCAAACTTTCCAAACATCATGTGGCTGTGTAAAATTTATGTGAAATCAGTGATATAACCTCTTCCAAACTCAAAACCACCTTCTCCGTTTTTCTTTTTCCGAACTTTCCAAACATCATGTGGTTGTGTAAAATTTAGATGTGAAAACTCGTAATTCGGACTTTTTAAAATTCAAAACCACATTCCATTCCAAACCTCCCGCATCTGTGAAAACTTGAATGTGAGTGAACACGGTATTTTTTGGTAACATACATGATATTTTGCCTTTGTCTTGCACCCTCTTATATTTATTTTATCTGATGTGGGAGGTGGGCCCAGTTAGGATTCACTACTCTTTCCAGTTCACGGGTATTATCGTTTACTTCTAATCGGATGCTGACATTCTTACAAATCAATATACGAGGTAAAAATTTCACTCAAAGTTCGAGAAAAAAAAGTAGATGCTGTGAATTAATATATTTAAATTTAGAAAATTAATCAATCGAGTAGTCTTTAGTGCGACTTTTTGAAGGCTTTTAGGGTGACTTTTTATGGTGTAATTTCTCTAAATTCCGGCAGGAATTTATTGAAAAGAGAAGTTTGATTGCTAATTTTGCACAATTGAAGTGCCCTAGAAGTTTTTGAGGGTGCTGAATCCATATATAAAATAAAAAAACCAGTTTGAATAACAAAAACCAAGATTTTACCTCAAAATTGCACCTGGAACTTCAAAAAATCGCACTAAAGACAACTCCTTAATCAATCATATAGATATATCTGTACTTTATATATATATATATATATATATATATATATATTTTATGTCACGTGAGAGGTGGGCCGGTTAGGATTCACTCCTCTTTCCAATTCACGGGTATTATTGTTTACTTCTAATTGGATGCAGACATTCTTACAAATCAATATACGAGATAAAAAGTTCACCCAAAGTTCAAGAAAAAAAAGTAAATGCTGTCATGTGAATTAATACATTTAAATTTAGCAAATGAATCAATCATATGGATATATGTGCATTTATATTTAAATATTTATATTTAAATCACAATTAAATTAGTTTTTAAATATATATGTAACCCCTTATATTTATTTAGAGTAGTCTTTAGTGCGAATTTTTGAAGGGTTTTACGGTGACTTTTTACGGTGTAATTTCTCTAAATTCTGGTAGGAATTTATTGAAAAGAGAAGTTTGATTGCCAACTTTGCATAATCGAAGTGCCCTACAGGTTTTTGAGGGTGCTGAATCCATATATGGAGTCAAAAAATGAATTTGAATAACAAAAACCAAGATTTTACCTCAAAATTTTTCACTGGATTCTGGCACCTGAAACTTCAAAAAGTCGCACTAAAGACAACTCCTATTTATTTTATCTCTTGTGGGAGGTGGGCCGGTTAGGATTCACTACTCTTTCCATTTCACGCGTATTATCATCCTTTACTTCTAAGGATGCGGACATTCTTACCAATCAATATACTGAGGTAAAAAGTTCACCCAAAGTTCACGAAAAAAAAGTAAATGCTGTCATGTAAATTAATATATTTAAATTTAGCAAATGACTCAATCATATAGATATATGTGTACTTTTATTTAAATATTTATATTCAAATTATAATTACATTAGTTTATATATATATATATATATATATAAAATTTATGATAGAGATTTAATATCATAATAATATTAATGGTTTCAATGAATTTTGGAAATTTAAATGTTTAAAAATAATTCAAAAATATAATTGGTATTTTTAAATGTTTAGAAACAATTCAAAAACATAATTGGTAAACTTATCAATTTTAGGTAATTCATAATAAAAAAACATGTTATAAATTATATTTGAATTTAAGTAAGGAAAATATATATTCTAAATATTTTTATTTAAAATTAAAAAATTTATGATAGAGATTTAATATCATAATGATATTAATTGTTTCAATGAATTTTGGAAATTTAAATGTTTAGAAACAATTCGAATATATATATATATATATATATATATATATATATATATATATATATATATATATATATATATATATATATATATATATATATGGTGAAAGCATTTCAATGTATTAACCCCCTAACCATTAAACATTTAATTAATGATTCCCAAATTTTTTAAGTTTTAATCTGGACACACTCATCAATCCTTAACTACTAAACCCTAATTTATTAACACAATACCTCCCTTAAACTACTAACTTAATGACATTCTAACCCACTAATTGAGAAACCCCTAACTCACCAAAGAAGTAAACACATAACCATTACTACATTAGCCTATAACTAACTAATGAATTAACCCCCTAAGTCACTAACCAAGCACACCCTTAACCATGAAAACACTAACACCAACCAGCAAACCTATAAAGTGATGAACCCCTAACCATTAACCCCCTAACCACTAACCTAGTAGCACAAAAATATTGAAATCAATAACTAATAACCCATAATACAATTACTTAATAATTATCTGATCACTATTTAACTAAGACTTATGACACTAATCAATAAATCATGACTCAACAAGCCACTTACCCTTTTAATCACTTAATAACATTCTAATCACTATCCAATATTCAATCCCAAACATACTAGCCCATAACCCCCCAACTCTTAACTCATAAGTAACCAATAACTCTATAACCCCAAACTCCTATATACCTAACTCCACTATAAATTTAGCAAATAACTCAATCATATAAATATATGTGCACTTTTATTTAAATATTTATATTTAAATTACAAATACATTAGTTTATATATATATATATATATATATATATATATATATATTTTATTTGCTTATTTAAATTTAAAAAATATATGATAGAGATTTAATATCATAATGATATTAATGGTTTCAATGAATTTTGGAAATTTAAATGTTTAAAAATAATTCAAAAACATAATTTGTATTTCCAAATGTTTCGAAACAATTCAAAAACATAATTGGTAAACTTATCAATTTTAGGTAATTCATAATAGAAAAACATGTTATAAATGATGTTTGAATTTAAGTAGGGAAAATATATACTCTAAATATTTTTATTTAAATTTAAAAAAATTATGATAGAGATTTAATATCACAATGATATTAATTGTTTCAATGAATTTTGGAAATTTAAATGATGTTTTTGATATATATAGGGAGAAAGCATTTCAATGCATTAACCCCCTAACTATTAAACCTCTAATTAATTATCCCCAAATTTTTTAAGTTTTAATGTGTATGCACCCATTAATCCTTAACCACTAAAACCTAATTTATTAACACGATACCTCCCCTAACCTACTAACTTAATGACATTCTAACTTACTAATTGAGAAACCCCTAACTCACCAAAGTAAACACATCACCATTACTACATTAGCGTCTAACTAACTAATCAATTAACCCCCTAAGTCACTAACCAATGGACACCCTTAACCATGATAACACTAACACCAACCAACAAACCTATAAAGTGATGAACCCCTAACCCTTAACCACTGACCATTAACCCCCTAACCACTAACCTAGCAGCACAAAAATATTGAAATCAATAACTAATAACCCATAATCCAATTACTTAATAATTATCTGATCACTATTTAACTAAGACTTAAGACACTAACCAATAAATCATGACTCAACATGCCAGTTACCCTTTTAATCACTTACCTAATAACATTCTAATCACTATCCATTTAATCCCAAACATACTAGCGCATAACCCCCAACTCTTAAGTCATAAGTAACTAATAACCCTATAACCTCAAACTCCCATATACCTAACTCCACTAACTTCAACCTACTAACCACATGTTTTTAATCTACCAATCCTTTAAACCTTAAAACTTTTCCACTAACCTCATAAATCCTAAATTTTATCTAAATAATATTTTTAATTTTTAATTTTTAACATAAAAAAAATACTCATATCATAGCTTACATTGTCTTAAATTTTATTATATATATATTATTCAACCACACAAAATTTGAAAAGTTTGAAAGTGGGGTGAGAATATAAACATTTTCCCACCATTTTTCTCAATCTTCTAGTGAACCATACAAAGTCAGAACAAAGTCAGAACTATGGAGATTTGCCTGTGGATAAGGGATTTTCATTTAAAAGAAATATTTAAGTTTAGATGTTTAAATTTAATTTTTAATAAATTAATTATTTAATAATTTTAGATTAGGGTTTTAAGAATTTTTTTATTAAATGTTAAAGCGTCTTTCTTTGAAAAAATAATAGAATAAGGAAAATCGTTTTAGTTTCTCCAAACAATTGGAGCAATGAACATGGTCTTTTTGTTCATAAATTTGTTTGGTTGTATCTGCAAATGAATCAATTAACGAAAAAATACGTAAAATGCAAACAAAACCACTAATTCTCTAAACCAATCTTATACTTAATTCAGAATCTAAGCATACCAAGTGCACCTAATTTCGTATAATTTTTTTAAATAAAATAATTCATAGTTATAGCTTAAATATTCAATTAAATCACATAACATATCACATATTTTTTCCTTTATATGCTTAAGGTTTCCTTTGCAACATATGGTGCAATTGCTAGTTACTTTGTTATAATATTGGGGGTAATGAACGACAAATATCAAACATGGAATTTCCTCCAAAAACATTGTCTTTTAATGTGTAGTGTGGGTTTAGTTTGAATGATATGGATATTTCTTTACATGGAATTGTAGTTTATTCCCACCCTAAGCCTAAAGTGATTATAATTAACGTTTAATGTTCCAGATGTACATGGAAGTCTAAGGTTGATCTCTTTGAGATCTCAGAGTGTGAAAAATATGCTTATTTAAGCAATTGAATAAAGCAATCTCAGTTGGTGGTGATAATTTCTTTTTGCGAAAGCTTGTATACCAAATTTTGGACATGAAAAAGGAATTAGAGATTCTGCCCACACTCAAAGACGATAATATAAAATGAAATGAGAAAGGTTACATGAATATTCTTTTACACGATTAACATCTAAATACATTTGATTGTCCACCATACTCATGCACATCACAATTGTCCATCATATTCATACATTTGATTGTCCATGTATATTCGGCTGGCTTACATGGAAGGGACGTATCCTCACATGGGATAATTTGAGGAAGAGGGGTCAACATGGCCCGGGGTGGTGTGTTTTCTGCTTTGCTGAAGATGAAACTATATCTCATTTGTTCTTTACATGTCCTACAGTTATTAATATATGGAGATTATTCAGCTCTTTTCTTATGGATCCTTTATGGCAACCGGTGGATTTCTTGTCTGCGGCTTCGGAGTGGGATCAGCTGCGCTGTCAGTATCGATCGCTCCCATTTTTCTTCATTTGGGAGATCTGGTTGGCTAGAAACAGGAAAATTTTTTACCAGATTCCGATCCAACCTCAAAAGATCTTTATTGCCATTAAATCTTGGATGGACGCGACCCCCACTGCCATTCCCGTGATGATTGATGGATCCCGGCGTATAAGACCTCATGATATTTCCCTTCCTGCTGTCTACTTCGATGGCGCTGCTGCTGATGGCACTACCGGTTGCGGGGCATGGATTAAGATCTCAGGACATGAACGATATCATATTTCATGGAATGGTGGTCCTGGATCAAATAATAAAGCTGAAATTATGGCTTTGTGGGGGGCGTTGTATGTTGCCTATGATCTTCAGATTATGGTGGCTAACATCTTTGGGGACTCCAAACTGGTGATTGGATGGATTTCAAACGAATCTCGTTTCGAAACTCCGCATCTTCAAGGTTGGGTCGATAGGACCAGGCGGCTCTGGAATCTTTTGGACAGTCCCCCTATCTACCATATTTTTCGCGAAAACAATACTAGGGCGGATAAGTTGTCCAAAAGGGGTTTCATGGAGGATTTTGGCCTTATTATTGTCTCCCATTTTTTAAATGGTGCTCAAAATGGGGTGACACACATCCAGCTTCCTTAATCCTTGTTATTTATATCTCTGTCTCGGGTCCGATATCTTTTGTTGACGGATGATCATTTTTTGTGCTTTGATTAAAATGACAGATCATATGTCCATTTTTTGTGCATCATACGGGGAAGGTATTGCTTTCTGAAGGATCTGCGCCCTTTTCTATATTTTAATGCAAGCGAGCGTGTCAAGCGAGCGTGTTTATAAGTTTTGTTGCTGTTTTCACACATATTGACAGCTATGTTTCCGGCTGATCGGTTCTCATGCTTTATCTTATTTACATCATCCGATTGGCTTCAACACCTTTTCTTCTGATCATGCAAACAGGTTCCATATACAGGTGATTGTATCAAGCGAGCGTGATGGATATTCAAGCGAGCGTGCAATATTTATTTTCACAATGCCCATTTGCGCTGCTGGCCGTTTTTATATGCATACCCTTATTATATCTTTTTGGTCTACAATATTATCATTTTTTGCTTGATCTGGAGCATCCTTTTCTAATTTGTAAATCTACTTCTGATGTTCTGGACTATCTCTTTCTTTTTGTAATCTCATATGGCTGTTGATTTCATAGGTGGTTTATATTAGCATCTGGGTTGGATCATGACCCGTTAATGTGGATGCCCTCTCATTTTGCTCTGTTTATTCTGAACAGATTTCTTTGGGGCTACTGATGGTGGTATCTCGCTGTTATCTTCACAGCTTGAGATAATTCAAATATTTGAATATGTACTGTTTATATCTTTAATATATTCAACATTTTTTTCTCTCTGAAAAATATATATATATATATATATATATATATATATATATTTTGCTTTAGTTGCTTTTATGGCTTCCTTATAGATCTTTTTTTTTTCTCAGACATGGTTTTCTGAAAATTGTAACAGCTTAACAGGAAAAACGGTTGCACAAATCATGTCTGCTTCTGAAAATTGTAACAGCTTAACAGGAAAAATGGTTGCACAAATCATGTCTGCTTAACAGTAAAAACAGTTGCACAAATCAAATGGCAATAATGAATTTACTTTGTAAAATAAAGTAACTATTGTGGTTTTCTGGAAATTGTACAACTTAACAGGAAAAACGGTTGCACAAATCATGTCTCCTCTCCATAACAGGAAAAAAGGTTGCACAAATCAAATGGCAATAATGAATTTACTTTGTAAAATCAAGTAAAAACGGTTGCACAAATCAAATGGCAATAACGAGTTTACTTTGTAAAATCAAGTAACTAGTGTGGTTCTCTGGAAATTGTACAACTTAACATGAAATTGAATTGAACGTTGCACAAATCAATATTCAGTTAATAGCAATAATGAAATTACTTTTTAACTTAGTAAAATCAAGTAACTAACTAACTATTAAAGTAGAAAATTAGTCTTAATGGCAATAATGAAATTACTCTGTACTTTGTAAAATAAGTACAAAATTATTCTTCATTATATATGAGTTTTCTTAAATTTTCAACATGATATTCCTAATTCTTCTATTCTTTTCCTATATCTTTACACCTTTAAAGTCAATTACTAAGACTAATTAGTATTATTAAAGTATCTAAATTAATAACTTGAAATGTAACTATAATAAAAATAGTCTATAGTAAATTAAAATGAGGTGAGGGTGTCAAGATGATGAAGATTCTACCATTGTTAAGAATAAATTGTGTTTAATTAATCAGGTTGAAACAAGAATGTTGTTAAAACCATATTAATATTATAATGTTAGAGTTAGTATGTTGTTATTGTTATTAATTGTTATAATAAGAGATGTTAGTTTTTTTATAAAGAGATATGAAAGTAATTACTATTTTATTTAATTTTAAGTTATATATATATATATATATATATATATATATATATAATTTTAATGAATTTAAGTGCTGAAAATAGTTAATACATAGAATAGAAAGAAAACAAAAGACTAAGAAATAAAAAGAGGGGGTTTGGGGTTTGAACTACTAAGGTGTTTTTTGATTTTGAGAGTTTTCCTAATAATGTGGTGAGAGTAGAAAAAAAAGTCAATTTAGGGTGAGGAATGATAAATTTTGAGATTCTTTTTTTCCTTAATGATGAATGAAATATTCACTCAAAAAGTAAAAAGTATGATGTTTAATAGAAACAATAATATACGAAGAAATGCAAGTATTTTATTATTTTTAAATACAATTTTATGAGACATGGCTTCCATATCTCATCATAAAGCATTTATTCATATCAAAGAAAAAAAATATAATGTAACAAATTGATTGAATTTATTTATAGTTTTTATTACTTTTTCAACTAGTCAACAATATACCTCTTTTCATATATAAAATATTTATTTTACAAAAACTATACATTTGATATATTTTCATTATTATTTATTTTCAACCTAAACTACAACTTGTTTTCTTAAACCAAATGCTAGTGGTATATTAGTGCAATGAAATAATTTTAAAATTTAAATTATGATTATTGATACAATTAAATAATTTTAAAATTTGAATTATAATTTTTTTTGTTAGTTATGAATTATGGTTTTCAATTGTTTTGAGATATTTTATTTTTGATTTATTAATTTATATATCTTAATTATTAATTTGAAATTTATATATTAAATTGGAAGATAAATATAATAAAGAAAAAAGTAGAAATAATTTAAACAACAAAAAAACAAGTCCAACCAAAAAGATCATTAGTGAAAACAAAAAAACAATATAATATTATGCAAAATCCCTTAATGAAAACAGATATGGAATACCAAATTATATAATATTATTATATCATGCAAAATTAAAAACAACGAGTCTATAGAGCATACTATTACACTCCAATGGAGTAGAGTAGTTGCAACAATTACAAAGAAACAATACTATCAACCCTTACGGGCTCCTGCATCAACGTGGGAGGCAATATTGCAATGCACCGTGCATAACACACAACAATGGAGTGATTTATCTAAAAAATGATTAAAACTAAATTGAAAATGAGAATGAAAATGGGTGAAATGAAATTGATAGAGGGATTAATTCTGTAGAGAGTAGATATAATAAAATATCATTTGAATGATATGGGCAGGATTCCAATGATTTTACAGAGGCCTGCAACTTTTTCGGGAACTGCAATGCTATCAACTGCAACATTACTGAGTTCAAAGTATGTTTTTCCTCCACGCCCTCGACAATGATCAGTAGCCACCACAATCACCAGCTTTCCAGAAAAAACACCCCTCTTCGTGCGGTTTACCTTTTGTTTACACAATAACCTATACAATAACCTACGATGAGAATCCTCCGTAGGCCAGTAAAATTAATATGATTGGGTTGAATGGGGGAGAGGCCACCCAAACGTTTAAGGGGAAAGGTTTTCTCGGAATCTATTTCACGACGCAGATCAAACATATCATAAGGAGGAAGAAATATTTGTAGAGCTTAGGGTTTAGAGAGTTAGGTAGGTAGTTAGCTTAAATGAAGGAGGGGTGGATCAAATGGCTTAAAACATTTCAATCGTCTAACATTCCATCCAATGGTGCAAAAAGGTACACAGTGACAGCTGGGGGGATTTTTTTCCAAAGAGGAATACCTTACAGCTTAAATATACATACTTCTTATAAATTGGTTTAAAATCTTATGAAAAAAGTTCATAGATGCAACAAAATACTCAAAAATATATTAAATATATAAATATCCATGATATAAGAATGTGCAAAAGATATGAAATGATATGAAATTGTTTCAAATGAGGGATCGATTATATACCTAGGTAGGTTCCCTTTGTGAACGGTCATGTCCTTAGAAACATGCTTCTTCTATACTATACGCTGACATCATAGTCTTAGTAGTAATGCTAATAAAAACAGTATGATAATCCAGTATCCGCAAGTAAGTTTGGTGCATTACTTACTTCTATACTAATCACTAATATATATATATATATATATCCTCTTCAAAAAGATTTGTCCTAAAAAATTATTGTTGACAAGACGTGTCATCTGTTGCTTTGTCATGTAATGTATTCACAAATTTTCCATCTTCGATACAAGATGATAGGATTTTTTATTTTATTATTATTATTATTATTATTTTTCGAACTGAGAAGAGATCTAACCATTATAAATTAATGTTTTGTGGAATCTTGTGGTTATTGGATACCTTGTGTGAATTTTTATCACAAAAATAAATTGCATTGGTATTAATTGTGTTCAGAATGTAAGTTCGTTCTTTCTATTCTTAGTGATACAAATATGCATACCGATTGAGTTTTCTACTCTTGTCATTCAATGCTAGGTCCCTATAATACTAGTGTATCCCCTTATTTTTATTATTAGTGTAGCCCCCTTATTGTTATTATTATACCCATGTAGTCCCCATATAATTATTATTGCGCCCCATAAAAGTCCACTATTATTATTTTTGCGCCCTTACATTATTATTGTTATGTCAACTCTTATTATATTGTGACCCCTTAGATGCCTATATTTAGAAAGAAAGTTTTGTCATTTGAATCATCCAATAATTATTCATTTATGTAATGTAAAAGAGGTTTCCCCCTCGAGGAGGCTAATTTTTAAGTTGTTGATATATATTTTCTTCTATTTTGTGAGTTGGTTGCATAACATTTGGTATTAGAGCTTTGGATTCTAGGGTTTCACTTCCTCAAACAAGTCATATTTGAATTTTCACTATAATTTTTTCTATACGAAGCTTCAAAAGCTGAAATTGAAACCGCATAGAGTAGAAATACTTGTGAACCTCGTGTACAAATTTCAGATCTTGGTTCACTATATTTTCGGAGATATGATTTGAGGAAGTTTGGGTTTTTGCAGGCTTGCGAATTTCATCTCAAACAAGTGAGCAAGGGAAAATCATCATAACTTTCGTTTAAGGCCTCAAATTTGAATTCTGTAAGAAGTGGTAGAAATGTCACGGACTATAGCTTTTCCTGTATCAATTTTAGAGACGAATGTTTAAAGAGTGACACATGGAATCCATTACAACTTCACTCTACTGAACTAGTCCATAATCAGTTCATCATAGGAGATTTGACATAAATTTATCTTGAAGAATCCAAATTTGGTCTGACTTGTGGCATTGGAAAGAAAACTCAGAGGGATACCACAGGACCTAAGTTCAAATCTGGGAGATCCAAAATCACATAGATACAATAGTTTCAATATCGAGATCCTAAAAAACAGGAAAAATGTGTGTATTTGTTTTAAAATTGCATAAATTTTGTTTGAAAAATCAATTTGAAGTGATTCCAAGGGCACATTGAAGCATATCTATCAATATTGGGTTCTAAAATTCCTCCCAAACAAAAGAATTCCACACCTATTAAGCCCTCATAAATCTCTACTATGACGCATGAAGAGGAATAATTGCAACATGATATATCAAAATTACGTGACTAAGTGCAACAAATTTTGCTTTCACAAAGAGAAACCAAATATGAACTAAAAGGTGACATGGATGATTTAAAAGGCAACATGGATGGTCTAAAATCAGACATGGAAGCTAATATGGATTGTTGAAAGAAGACATGGAAGGTTTGAAGGAAGGTTTGACAAAGTTGTTGCATGAAATACTTCCGAGTGGTAACAAGGAAATCCATGAAAATCATGATGAGGACAAAAGGAATATGAATTCTGATTTTAGAAACTCACTTGTTGGGTTTAAGAACCACCACATTACAAAGATTGCTATGAGGAAGCTTGATGGAAAGGATCCTGTAACACAGATACTAAAAATAGAGCAATATTTTGATCTCCATGATGTTCAACGCTCACAAAAGGTACACATTGCAACTTTATATTTAGAACCCAATAAATTTGTATGCTATCGATGAATTTGTTCTTGTAAAAAACTTGTCATTAGGTCAATTTTTATGGAGGAAATGATAAAAAACCATGAGGATACAAAGAGCAACACCTTCTTTAGCCAATTGATAAATCTCAAACAAAAGGGTTCAATGGAAGAACACATTCAGGACTTCCAAAAAATGAATATCATGGTAACATATATTCTAAAGGAGCATAGGATTTATGTATTCATAGGGACTTTAAAGGATAACATCCAAAATGAGGTTTGCCTTCTGGAACTTGATTCATTGGAGAAGGCATTCAGGGTGGAAAGAAAAGTTGAAAGAAAAATTATGGCAACAAGGAAGTATACCACTCACAACTATAAATGTGGAAGTGTTGCTGCTCCTAGCCTTACACAACCTACAAGGCCGACTCCACAAAAATTGGAGGAAAAAAGAGCAAAAGGGAATTTTTATAGTTTTGATAGCAAATACACTAAATATCATAAGCATGTCGAGAAAAATTTATTTTACATAGATTTTGAAGAGGAGGAAGAAAAGGAACAAGGAACATCAAAAGAGGAGGATATACACCAATAAGCAGCCCCATTCAAAGAAGAAATAAATCTGACCATATCTTGTAATGCATTGGAAATAATTACCACTCCTCAAACTCTCAATATAGAAGGATATATCAAGAAAAAAAAGGTAATAGTGATGATTATTCGTGTAGTAACCATACTTTTATTCATTGTAAGATAGCCAAGGAATTTAATTGATTCCTACATCTAGCACCAGAGTGTTAACTGATGGTTGCAAATGGAGGAACTATAAATTGCTCTATAATTTTCCATAATATCAAGCTAACCAAGGGGGAATATGTATTGAATATTCCAATGCTTTATATTCTAATGGGTGTTGTTGATGTTGTACTAGGAGTCCAATGGTTACAATCTATGGGGACTATAGCCTTTAATTTTCAAGAACTTTTTTTGAATTGTTTTTGGGAAGGGAAGGAAGCTGAATTACGGGGTATCACAGGGAAAATTGGAAGGATAACCATCTCTAAAGTCATGAAAATCTTCTGAAGAAATAACAATGAGGCATAATTGCACAACTATGATCACTAGAGGTTCAAACATCAAAATCATCTATTTCTCTAGATCTCCAAAAAGCCTTAGACAGTCATTCCAAGGTGTTTGAGACTCCTAAAGGCCTCCCACCTAACCGCGAACCTAATTATGCTATTCATTTCATTCCAGGAAGTTTTCCTCCAAAAATTAGGCCTTACAGATATCCTTATGCCCAAAAGAGTGAGATTGAATGTATGGTTGCAAAAATGCTAGAGGCTGGTATAATTAAACCTAGTTAAAGTTCTTTCTCTACTTCAATAGTATTGGTGCACACGAAGGATGGATCGTGATGCATGTGTCCAGATTATAGGGAGCTCAACAAGATCACTATTAAAGATAAATTTCCCATTCCTATCATTGATGAATTATTGGATGAATTGCATGGATAAATTTACTTCACCGAGTTGGATCTTCATTCAGGATATCATCAAATAAGAATGAAGATTTAAGACATTTCGAAAACAGTATTTATAACTCATGAAGGTCATTATTAATTTTTTGTCATGCCTTTTGGCCTTACCAATACACCTTCTACATTTCAAGGTTTGATGAATTCTATTTTCAAAACCTTCCTTAAAAACTTTGTGTTTGTATTTTTTGATGATATACTAATCTACAACAAGTCTTGTAAGGATCATATTCAACATGTTGACAGGGTGCTCAAACCATTGGAGGAGAAACAATTATATGAAAAAAACTCCAAATGTTTCTTTGTAGTACAAGAGGTGGAATATTTGGGTCATATTGTATCTCATGAGGGTGTTAAGGTAGACCCTAACAAAATTAAATCCATTAAGGAATGGAAAATACCCACAACCATGAAGAATATGCGCGGATTTATCGGGTTGACATGGTATTATTGCAAGTTTTTAAAGAATTATGGAAGAATAACAACACCTCTAACAACATTACTGAAGAAATATGCATTTTCTTGGACTCTAGAACCAACTAAGGCCTTTGAACACCTTAAGGAGGTAAAGTGCCAAGCAATGGTCTTAGCTATGCCAGAATTCACAAAAACTTTTACTGTGAAATGTGATGCCTTAGGAAATGAAATCGGTGTTGTTTTAATGCAAGAAGGGAGACCCATTTCTTTTGAAATCCATCCAATCAAAGGAAAATATTTAGAAAAGCCTACTTATGAGAAGGAAATGTTGGCAATACTACATGCACTTAAGAAATGGAAACCTTACCTAATGGTAATACACTTCAAGGTAAAAACGGATCATGATAGTCTTAAAAAAATTTTAGAACAAAGATTGTCTTCAGAAGAGAAGAAAAAATGGGTCACAAATATTTTGGGTTATGACTTTGAAATCATCTACAAAAAATGGAAGAAAAATTTTGTTGCAGATGCACTCTCAAGAAAGGATGAGGATGTGGAATCATTGCTTTGTGCCATCTATATTACTCAACCAGATTGGATAACTGAAGAAAGGGTTGAATGGAAGAATGTCAAAGAAGTGTGGAAACTCATTAAAAAGTTGCAAAAATATCCCAATATATCTGATATGTTTAGCTAGAAAGATGATTCATTATGGTACAAAGTTCACTTATATCTTTGTAAGAATTCCCAATTCAAACAAAAGATTATTTTGGAATTGCACACCTCTCCCTTATGAGGGCACTCAGGATTTTTAAAAACTTACCATAGGGTTAAGAAGGAATTTTTTTGGGATGGACTTAAATCTAATATTCGAAAGCTTGTGGCAGAATTTTTGGTTTGCCAACACTACAAGGAAAAGAACCTCTAGCGGAGGTTATAAAGGAGGTTTTTAGTGTTATAAAATAGGCAAAAATTGTCAAAAAAACATTTGCTACAACATCCATTTATGGTTACGGAGGTTTTCATGGAGCTTTTAACGGAAATTCAACACAACTAAAAAAACATGGGCGGCTAAAGGTTCTTACAGATGTTTTTTTCATTGGTGCACTACTCTAGCTTTAACACACTCGTGCATACATTTAGAAGTAGCCCCGAGGTGGTCGAAGGAGAATGCACCAGGCCATTAAGGTATAAAACCACACTGGGCGTACTGTTGGTGATACAATGCACGGACCACTTTAATTTGCCTTGGGATTTTTGCGGTGCCCATAGGTCTTATCAATGCACCAGTGTGTAGACTTATATAAATGCACCGGTGCTTAGTATCACACAAATGCACCGAGATTTATAATTGGTATCGATATTTTTGCGGTGCCCATAGGTTGTACAAATGCACCAGTTCTTATAGACACATAAACGCCCAAGCACCAGTGCGTAGTATCACACAAATGCATCGAGATTTATAATTGGTATCGGTATTCATGTGGTGCCCATAGGTCGTACAATGGAACCGGTGCGTATAGACACATAAACGCACCACACAAACGCACCGATATTTTTAATTAGTTTTGGTATTTGTGCAGTGCCCATAGATCGTAGAAACGCACCGGTGCACATGAGAATACAAACGCACTGGTGTATAGTAATTGACACACACAGATTTTCATTTTGTATTTTTTAGAAACATCGACTTGTGACAGTGCAATTATTGTGATTGTTTTAAATTCATTATTCATCAAAAATCGACAAATATTATAGCAATATTCATATTAATTAAATTTTTATTAATGCATTTGAATGTAATGTTTGGATAAATTTGTTATATCATATCATAATTATTGTGGTTTTTTAAAATTCATTATTCATCAAAAGTCGACAGATATATATCTTATAACAATATTCATATGAATTAAGTTTTTATTAGTTCATTTGAGAACGACAATGGAGAACGCAATAGCGACAATGGAGAATGCAATAGAATAAATTAAAACACACACACACACACACACACACACACACACACATATATATATGAATAAGATAGTCTTTGTCATACAAAATGGGACAGTTATTGGTATCCCTTTGTCTTTCAATTGGGACACTATGTCCATTACATTAAACAAAATGTTTGATTTCATAGACATATTTCGAAAAATACAATGTCTTGCTTTGATATCCAAACATAGTGATCATCATTATTCGCTTGAACTGTTGTCAGTGCTATAGCTACTTCCATGACTTGGGTTATTTTCAAGAATGTTTTGTTCACGATGTTGATTGTTTTCTTCTTCTTCACCTTCCATCTACAAACATAAAAATAAACTGAAATGAGTGTATATACATTGGCGAGAATAATGAAAATTGCAATATTAAATAATATACATCAATGTAAATCGAAAAGAAAAATGACGTACCATAGCAACAATTGATTCATAAACTACACACATTCTTTCAAAACCATGTACCATGCCATCTTTCAAATTTCATCTGTTGGCGCAGTTCCATACTTTGTTTCCTGCAAGTTTTATACTCCATAACAAATCATATATTTAATATAAAATAATTTTTGGTTCTATTAATTATAGACGAAGCTAAGTAAGACAAGATCGATATATGCTTAGAAATTCCACAATTAATTTCTGATATGCCAACATATACTCACAACCCATATTTAACCCAATTTCAATCAATTTGTATGTTAGCACCTATTTGAAGACATTCAATGATGATTTTTGTAAAACAACTTAAAAAATAAAAAAATAAAATCTAGTTAAGTTGTTATAAGGAAGTAACAATTACTCACAAACTAGATATCAACCCTTTTCTTCCTTGTCGTCCTGTTTTATGTGCTCAATGGGTTCCATTTTCTTTTCTTTTCAAGAAAATTGTTGAAAATTAATATTTAATGCTAAATTGTTTATTTATTGTACCTAATGATAAAAAAATTCAATGATTACATATTACATTTAAAGCATGTTGTTGTTGAGATGACTCCTCTTGCGATGCAATTTTGTCCATTTCTTTGACCATCTCCTTGTACACCTTTTTGGACATTCCTACTGGCATATTTCTGATATCAGCTCGTTCATCTTTTGAGATTTTCATAATCTTCTTGAAAATGTAACATGACAATAAAATATTTAATTTTTATATTGATATATGAAAAGTAAATATAACAAAAGTGATATTTATAAATAATTCTAGACAAACATTTAAAGGAATATTACTTTTTCATTCCTTCTTTTTTGTTGTTATATGTTTTTGCTATTAAAAGTCTGACATGTCTCATTGACCAATTCTCTAGAAACTCTTTCTGTAGTTTAGATAAAATTTGGTTCTTAGAATCATTGGATTGATTTTTGTATTGTAAGTGGAAAGAGCGTTTATACATTCGTTCCACTAGATCCCTCAAACTTTTGTAAAAGTTTTTCCCCTTTTTGTTAACTTCTAGCACCACTCCAGATGAGCTAAGGAGCAATTCATTTTCATTTGCATGTTCTATTTTTTTCTTTTCTTAGAACAACATTCATTTTCTGAGTTGTTGGTCCCTGTAGAACATTAAACAAATGTGAATTAATAGATTGTTTGACACATGTTATCTAATAATTTTAAATATATTATTAATGATAATTAAAAAAATAAACTCATATTGGATCGATAGTATTTTTTCATTCACCTGATTCATCCTTTTCCAATTTTTCCATCAAGCTTTTACGCCCTTCTGGTCCTAGATCAGAAATAATCTTATCGAGATTCATCATTTTGTGGCTCTACATAATACATAGTAAACAATACATATTAATTAAACTTACATATAGTTAAAAAATAATATTTTTTATAAATAATTTACAAAGAACTTTCCTTTTTTCTTTTCTTAATGTGTTATCAGTATTTTTGTTACTTGATCTCTTGTCAGTCATTTCTTTATCGATCTGAAACCTGTACCATATCATTCATTAATATATTAAAAATTAATTGTCAACTTTTTAGGTAAAAAATAAATCTCAAGACACTGGTGCGCCTTTCATGATGTGTGCACTGCCGCCGGTGCATGGGGTTATTAAAAATGCACCGCAAAATAGTATAATAGACCATACTGTGCGTGGGGTATTATAAATGCACTGCACAAACAATGTAATAGACCACACGGTGCTATCCTCGTAACATGGAGCACCAGTGCCCTATTTCAGATATGGCGCACTAATTTAAAAAAATTATTTTCAAATTTTTTATTACACTGTAGTTGCGCAGTGCGCTAGGTTATGACGCATGGATAAAAAAAAATCCATTTTTTCCAAAAATTCATGCAATGGCCGAATGTATTGGGATCCGACTATGCAAGTCGTCTCATGGGTTAGATGTCAATCTAAAATAAAAAGCCCTAATTTTGAAATCACAGAAACAGGGAGAATAAAGGGCAAAACCAAAAAAATGAAGGGCTTAGGGCAAAAATGGATAAAACTACAGAAAACGTAAAGAAACTGCAGAAAAAGTAAAAAAAATAATCAACTTTAATGAGGATATGGTTTGAAATTATATGATACAAGGTTTGAATCACTAGAGGTTTGGTTTTTGATTGTCTGAATACTTCTGTTCGAACATATTTCGCTGCTCCATAGTGCCCTCATGCTCTCTTGCTCCAGGTATGGCTCCTGCAAATATCTAGCTGGAAATTTTAGCAAAAATAGTGAAATAATGAAAAGTGTTTAGTATTTAAAGAATTATTTTATGAAATTATATTTTCAAAAATATTTTGCCGCCCATTTTTCAATTTTTCGTTTTTTTTTCACTTAAAGAAAATAGAGTTGCGTTTTTTTTTTTTTTTTTATTCGTCACCGGTGCATCACTTAATAGCACTGCACCGGTGCGGTTATATGTACAGTAGCACCGATTTGCAGATAAGGCACCGAAATTACTTTTAGGTGTGTACACCAAAATTTAGTAAACTCTCCATCCATAGAAATTGAGAATTAGAATTTTGTTTATTCTTGAGAATTAGAATCAGAATTAAAATTGAGAATTGGAATTGGATAAATTCTTGACGGAAATAACTATTCTTCCAATGCATTTTGTTTATTGCAGGAGGTCCCCACTGATTATGTGGAGAGAATGCAATGTGGGGCGTGTGAAGATGCAATACTACAGGGTCCAAGTGGGAAATTGTGGCATGTGAACCTGTTATAATTGGCACTTAACTATTTGCAACCAATATGTTTTAGAATATAATCTGCAGATAGACAGATGGCCTGCCAACAATTAGTACGTATAATCTGTAGAAGGGTAATGTTCTGGGAGCAATGACAACGAGTACTTCATTATGCATTTGTTATCAGAAGAAGACCGATTTTCGACTAGACGATGTAGTTAGTACATGTGGAGGCAATGGTTTCCCATAGAAAATGAGTATAGGGTTGAGCAGAAGAAAGACATTGCAAAATAGGCTATTACATTAGCTTTTCCAATGGGAAACCGATTTGTAGGTGGAAATATGGTAGTTGCGGGTATCTATGCTTTTCTTCCCACATAAATGGTCACTAGATTTCCATTTATAATACAAGTAGAATTTTTACTGGTTTCATCCACAGGACCACATCTCAGACAAGTTAGAGATGTCATTCAGGTTCAATTGAAAGACGAAGATGTGATTTTATGCAACATCAGCTTTGCTGGTAAAATTTTATGTCAGCCAACTGAAGCTCGGACAATACTCCTAGTTGCTTTTAAATGCATTCTGGAGAATCTTTCCCTTCATGGGACCTTACAGCCCGATCAACAACGTCAATTGATCTTTCTTTGATGTCCTTTAAGGGAATGAGAATCCTTCCCTTCATGGTGCCTCTTGGCTTTATCGATTGCCTCAATTGATCTTTCTCTGGAATCAACTCTGCTCTCCATTTCTCCATCATGGGACCTCGTAACCCTATCGTCGGCCTCAACTAAATTCTCTCTGTCGGTCTCAACCTGTACTCCTTTTCTCCTTTTGTGCTCTGTCGAGCTTTATAGTTGTCTGCATCCCTATAAGCGTCTTTGTCCGTATTTCTATTTGAATCACTCATTTTCTCTGTTATAAAATTCTCAGCTAAAATTTGAACTCTCGTCTTTTCAAAGCCTCATCTCCTCAAAAAAATTATTGCCTGAGATTCGAACCCTTCGATGCTCCAATACTACATTTTACATAATAACCCTGTTCTAGTGCGCATTTTTTTATAGGCGCACCGTGGTGGTTTGTAAGATCGAGGTTTTTGTTTTCGCACGGTGTTTTATGATGCACCGGTGGGGAAGAGTTGTGAAGCACCAGTGCATCTGAGTAATAAGATGCATCGGTGCGTGTTATGATGATAAGCACATCGGACTGTATAAAGTTCCTTTTTTTGTATGTAAGATCATAATAAAATAATGATAATTCTAAAGTACATGAATTTATTTGCATTATTTTCTAAACTTTATTATGTTACAAAAATTCATATTATTCTAGATTTATTATTTTACAATTATTTATAAATTTACAAATCTAAATATTTTAATAAAATCATTTCACATTAATACAATTAAAATTTTACAAATATTTTACATAGAATTAGAATTAGAATTACAATTACAATTACAATTACGATTTCACATACAATTACGATTAGAATTACAATTACAATTTTAATTTTACATACAATTACATTTACAATTCAAATTTTACAATTACAATCATTTCACAGTAATACAATTAAAATTTTACAAATATTTTACATACAATTAGAATTAGAATTACATTTACAATAACAATTACAATTTTAGAATTTTACATACAATTATAGTTACAATTACAATAATTTCAAAATAAATTAAATATTACAATTAAAATTTTACATTAAATATTTTACATACAATTATATTTAAAATTACAATTACAAATACAAATACAATTTTACAATTTTACATACAACTAAAATTAAAATTAAAATTACAATCACAACATAATATTTAATAAATATCATGGTCATTTAATATTAAATCAATTAATAAACATCACAATCATGATAATTACCATCATACAAACATCATATTCGACTAAAAAACACATTCAAACATCAAATTAACATTATTTATTAACATCATCACAACACAAACATAAATAACTCATGCTATCACATACACATCTATCTGCAAGCTAAACATTAAATTTCCTGATATGTGGCGGCCTACTTTTCATTTGCTGCTCTTTCTCTTCATGGAGCATTCTCTTTTGGCCTATATAGGTTGTTTTATCTCGCTGTTGGTTTAACAGCTTGAGAATATATTGACTATGTACTGCTTATATTATAATATAAACAACGTTTTTTTCCTCTGAAAAAAAAAAAAAAGCGAAACATTAAATGAACATATCTAACATGACCTAAAAATATACAAATCATGATGATCACCAACATGAAAATTAACTACAACTGCAACATGAACATAAAATACATGGACCATATATATATATATATATATATATAATGTTAAAAATATACAACTGTAATATAAATGTCATGGATTAGCTGGTGGTAGTACAACATCAATAACAGTACTAGTGGAGGCTTGCTCAGTCAATGGTGCAACCTTGACGGTTAATGGTTGAGCCTTCTCACGATCATGATTAGTACTATTGAATGCTGCAGGCTTCTGACTAGACGTGGCCAATGGTCCAGCCTCATCTCCATGATGACTGCTAGATGCTAGTGGAGCCTCATGCTCATCTAGTGTGGCGCGGAGTGAACGATCATGAGATGATCAGTCGCTGCTCGTGGAATTTCCATCACGTGCTGTGGCTTAACCACGCCTATAACGTGCAACAATCCTCCTCAGTCGCGTAAAAATTTCATAGCTCCTACGACATGATGCATCAAGCTGTACATGTCACGCGACATGCCTCTCCACATCCGTAATAACCTATCATCGGCCTGTATATCTTTGTAATGAGCAGGTCTGATGCTCGCCTCAACAACAAATGCATTGAGTTGGGCGGCTGACTCCATCTTGTATCTAGTATCAGGTTGACCGCACCTAGCAAAAGGCAGTACTGGTGCACTAACAGGAGCATGTCTCTCTGCACCGGCCTCCTGATCATGATCCTCGACATCTGCCATGTCCTGATCATCATCAGGATCCACACTTGGATCATGTGGTGGTTCCGGCATCTCGTCGCCATCAAAAGAGCCAATGCCTGCAAAATATATACAAGTACACAACAATAATTAGACAATTTCATTACACAATTTAATAAAAACAAGTTAAAGAACATGTTAGAATAAATATAAATAAAACAATAATATTACCTCTATCATCTGGTGGCTCATCATATTTGAAGAGGATGTTGGCACGACCTCGCCAATCCAATCCAGCATAAGGACAGGGGGCCATAATGAAGGGATGTAGCTCGTCAACACTGGCTAGTAAGTCCAGTGCATCATGTGATATCCTAGCTGGAAACATAGTCTCTCCCCTGTTGGAAATCATCAGCCCCCACATGTGCATCCGGGCCTCCAACATCGACCTACGAGGTTGCTAAACAAAAGTAGTCCTCATCTCTAGAAACCTCTCAAAAAATTAACAAAAAAACTCTGAAGCAAAAGGGAAGTTGACCCTCCCTTGTGCATGAGCACGACATCTATCTAAGGTCGTACATAAAATATGGCTAATTTGAGTGGGATGAGCAATGAACTGTATGTGCCTATGTGTTTGAAATGAATCATAGTTACCAACTTCGGCCATACTTGCCTAAAAAGTTCAGAAATTCGTGGATTTGATTTGATATGGTTGATAATTCAGCAAATTCGGTGCACATCAAAAAAATTATTTTGAATTAATGAAAAGATAATTTCCGTATTGAAAAAAAAATGGTTATAAAATCTTGCTCCCTCTCAAACTAGACATTTATCTGTTGTAATTCCAGAACAACATTTTTATCCAACGCCCAGTCTAGGATAACATGGTACGGTGACAAAGTAATCGAATCTGGAACATTGAAGTGCTGGTATTAGATTTCAGCATACTCATTGGATCTGTGGCATTATATTTCGGCATACTCGATCGTTTATACTTTCCAAAATACCCATTATTCTGAAACTACCACAGTCTATAAGAGCTGATGCCTAAAATGTAGGTTTCGGGATTATTCCAGAACTACCTCTAGCGATACCATCTTGTGCTTAAAATGTGGGTAACTTGAATATCCAACACTAACTGACACTAGTTGCATATTTATATACTTTTTTCACGAGTTTACATTGTAGTTGTAGTTGTAAATAGTAGATAAGTCTGCACTTGTAAAAAGTGGAAAATGGAAAACTGCAATAACAAGCTTAAGTTACCTTAAATAAATTTACTTGTTATTTCTATTGAAAAATAATTCTGAAACTAACACAGTCTATAAGAGCTGATGCTTAAAATGTAGGTTTCTGGCTTATTTCGGAACTACCTCCGACTATACTATCTTGTGCTTAAAATGTGGGTAGCTTGAATATCCAACACTAACTGACACTAGTTGCATATTTATATAATTTTTTCACAAGTTTTCACTATAGTTGTAGTTGTAAATGGTAGATAAGTTTGCACTTGTAAAAAGTGGAAAATGGAAAACTACAATAGTAAAGTTAAGTTGCCTTAAATAAATTTACTTCTTATTTCTATATTGAAAAATTATTTCGAATGATCCAGATTTATGCAGGAACACAACATAATAAACATATAACCATAAATACAAAGATGCAGCGGAAAAATCACTTCATTTCATTAATATCAAAGAACTGAAATTTGCTTACAGACATAATGGAAACAAACTAGCTAGGGCGCTGGTAGCTATCTCTGAGAAGAGATGTGGCGGCTGCAGGCCTCTGAATTGAGTTAAAATGAGGCTCGAGGGCCTATTTATTATTTAGAAACAATGGGAAACCCTAAACATCCAAAACCCTAACCCTAGGAGATGAAGCGCCAAAACTATGGGCTCTGTTTGGGTAAATTGGTGTTTCAAATTCTTGGGGACGTAACTTTGGCATACGATCTTCGTTTCACGCGAACCATACCTCGTTAGAAATATCTATCCGAGGATTACAAATTTTGAGTGAGCAACATGGGTCCATGGACTCATGTCCATGGACCCATGTTGCTCCCGGTTTTCCCAAAAAACATCGTTTAGGGCCTCAAAACGACTCCGGAAGTTCAAGACCCGAAAAACTGCTAAAAATAGTAAGTTGTGCCGAAACTGAAAGAGACAATGGTGGGGCCCCAAGTGGAATAGATGGGTGACCACCAATATCCACTTGGATAATTCCTCCCCCCTTAGGAAGCAATGGTCCCCATTGCGTTAAGTTCCTCCATGAGATGAGGAAAATTCTGTTGAACTTGGTCCCTGGTGACCCAATTTCCTTGGTGCAGGAGTTGGCTAGCTTTGACAACCCGATACAGTTGGATCTTCTGTTGGCGAGTGTTCTTGATTTTAATGTCCATGATACAATCTATGGTGGCATGTTCTATGCAATCTGGTTTTAACTCTATTGGTGTGAGTTGTTCTGTAATATCAGAGGTGTCTAGTAGAGGTGGGAAGTAAGGAAGAAGGCGGTCCACATTGAATACTGGGTGCAGACCAAGGAATGGTGGAATACTGAGCTTGAAGGCATTGTTCCCTACAGCCTTGGTGATGGTGTACGACCTGTATCGGAGCAGGTGAAGCTTGCAGTGGGGTCCAGTGAGGCGCTCCTTCTGCAAATGTAGCCACACTTTGTCACCCACCTGGAAGTTGTGTTGCACCCGATGTTGATCATGGCATTGCTTGTACTTATCATTAGCTCTGTCCAATATGTCATGAACCTGTTGACAGATGCGTTGAATGCACTTGATGAAGCTATTTTCTTTGTCAACTTCTGACTGGACATGAGCCAAATCGGCATGAGTAGCCGCAAATGGCATGGCTACGTTAATGGGACATAGTGGTTGGAATCCCAAGCTCACCTGAAAGGGGCTGTGGCTGATTGAGATATGGAGAGCCCGGTTATAACTGTGTTGTACATAGGGGAGGCCCTCGTCCCATGTGCGTGGATTCTTGGAATTGTACATGTGCAGAATGTGTACAATCATTCTGTTGACGACCTCTATCTGGCCATCTGTTTGGGGATGGAAAGCTATGGACTTGGTGAGCTTGGTGTCTAGCATTGACCAGAGGCTAGACCAAAATGTGCTGAGGAACCTGCTATCCCGTTCTGATATGATAGACTGTGGGATCCCAAAGTGCACCCACACTCATTCAAAGAAGATTTTAGCAGTGGCTTCTGCTGTGATATTCTTCTTGCAGGCCGCCATAATGGCCATCTTCGAGAATCTGTCGACAACCACGAAAGCACAATAATTTCCATGCATAGTAGAAGGCAGGCTTGACATGTAATCCATGGATATGGATTCCCAAGGTCGACTAGGGGTAGGTAGCGGAGTATATAGGCCTTGCTTCTTGATGGTCGATTTGGCAATGGCACAAGCAGTGCAGGATCTGATGTGCTTCCCGACATCCTTTCGAAGGTTCGGCCAATAGAAATACTTCTGTAGTATTGCTACTATTTTCTTGACCCCGAAATTCCCAGGTGACATAAAAGTGCATCTTGGAGGTGAAAATTTGGAACTTGTGCACCCCCCAAGAGTGCCTTGTATGTGTGGCCGAATTTTGGGTCGCTCTCGTAGAGAAGTGGCCAATCAGAAGTCTCGTGCCCACAAGAGTTGAGAACGGTAGTGAGTGCCATGATCGGTGGTCGGCTGAGACAGTCTGTAACATTATTGGTGCTACCCTTCTTGTACTTGATGTTCAAATGAAACTGTTGTAGATATGTGGACCACTTCTGATGGCGATCATTCTGCAACTTCCCTTGTTCCTGTATGAACTGCAGGGGCCGGTGGTCTGTGTGGATGATTGTTTCCTTCCCCAAAATGTAATGCTTCCATTGTCGACAAGCTTGCACAATGGAATACAGTTCTTTGTCATAAGTGGGATACTTGCGAACTGTGTTAGATAATGTCTCACTATGATATTCCACTGGATGTCCTTGTTGAGTAAGAATCGCCCCAAAAGCATAGTCAGAGGCATCTGTCTCGACCTCAAATGGTTGTTGCAAGTCTGGTAATATGATCATTGGGGCAGAACAGAGGTGATTTTTCAATTCCATAAACGCCTTCTGTTGAGATTCTGACCAAAATAATTTTGCTCTCGCTCTTCCCTTGGTGACTTGACTCAAAGGCCAAGTGATATGAGAGAATCCAAACACGAACCTACGGTAGAAATTAGTAAGACCCAGAAATATGCAAAGCTCTGTTATAATGGTTGGGGCTGGCCAATCCCGAATGACTTGGATCTTGGTTGGATCCACATGCACCCCCCTTTCATCAATAATGTATCCCAGATGTTGAACCTGGGTCATGCCAAAAGTGCACTTCTCCAAATTGGCACACAACTTGTGTTGCCGCAGTGTTTGGAGGACTTGTCGGATGTGGTGGAGGTGCTCTTCCCAAGTCTGGCTGAAGATTAGAATGTCATCGAAGTACACCACTACAAATGAGTTGGTGAATGGCCACAAGATGTCGTCCATCAACCTCATGAAGGTTGCAGGAGCATTCGTCAACCCGAAAGGCATGACCAGCCATTCGAAAAGGCCTTCCTTGGCTTTGAAGGCAGTCTTCCACACATCGAAGGGTTCAATTGGTACCTGGTGATACCCAGACTTCAAGTCGGTCTTGCTGAAATATTTCGCCCCTTTGAGTTGGTCCAGCAGGTCATCAATCCGTGGGATCGGGTACCTATTCCGCTTGTTCAGCGCTCGATAGTCAATACAGAGTCTCCATGTCCCATCCTTCTTCTGTACCAACATGATCGGGCTCCCACAAGGCGATGAACTTGGTTGAATGTGACGTTTCTGTAGTAGCTCTTGAATCTGCCTCTTGATTTCATCGTTCTCCAGAATAGAGCACCGATAGATCGGTCCATTGGGTAGCGGCGCACCTGGGGTCAGATTAATCGGGTGCTTGACCTGACAGTGCAGAGGAACCCCCGTGGGTGAGGTGAAGATGTCCTTGTACTCCTCCACAACCTTGTCCATTTGTTGCTGTCGTGCAGAGGAGCCCTGTCTAGAAGTCGTGGCCACAATCTTTTTCTTTCCCGGGGGGCGGATCATCAGGAAAATGAATTTCCTGGTTTTTGAAATGAGCTTACTGCATTGTTTTGCAGTAACCAAAGAGATAGCGGCAAGAAGTGGTACCTCTAGTATCCTATACAACTTATTTCCCAAAGTAACAATAACAGCGCGAGGCCGAGACTCATACACAACATGATGCTTCCAAAAGTATGGTTGTCCTAGTAATAATACATCATAAACATCAATAGGAGCAATGCCACATAATACCTCATATGTGAAGGGCTTGATGCTATAGGGAAGGCGGCACTGCTGGCTGACGCAGAGATCTCGTCCTTGGTGAAGCCACTCGATGGTGTATGGATGTGGGTGATCTGTGGTCGGCAAGCCCAACCGCTTCACAGCATCTGCTGAAATGAGGTTCTTTTCGTTCCCATTGTCGACAATGAACTATACCAGGGAGCCCTTTACCCACATCTGGGAGTGGAAGAGACATTCCTCCTCCTCTGGATCTTCTGATTCCTCCTTCTGGATCTTCGTAGTGGCAATAGTGGCTTTGGGCTCCGCATCAATAATCTGTTTCCATTTTTCATTCTCCTTGTCAGGTTCTGATTCAGAGTCAGAGCATGCATCTGACTCAGAAGCCCTCATCTCGGCCACTAGCGATTGCTTGGCCCGACACTCACTTGTGTTGTGAGTGGAGCTCTTATGGAACTCACACCACTTTCCCGTGTCCTTCTTTGGCTTTGCGGTGTTGTTCTTTGCTTGTGGCTTCGACAGGTTGTCTTGAGCCACCATGCCTTGGCTCTGTCCTTTGTTCTGCGGTTTGGGAGCACCTTTCCCTTGCTTTTGATTCGCAGATCCAAAGTCTCGCTTCTTCTGTTTGAATTTTTGCTCAATCTTGGCATCATACCGGTATGTCGTACCAAGCGAGGAGATCTCGAGGAACTCCATTTCCTCCTGAATGTATTTGTGCAGACAATTGTGATACTTTAGCACTAGATGTTTCTCTGAATCTTTGATACCCAACTTTGTGTGCAGGGTATGGAACAGATTCGTCAGCTCATGCACATCTTGATCCCTTTGTTGTCGCAGCGTGGTCCATTGTATGTACTTGTACTCATAGCTCCTCACGGGATAGTACTGTTCCTTGTTGGTGTCTTGGAAAGAATTTCAAGTTGGTACGACTGAGAGCAGAGAGGGTTCTTTTTGGTCCTTTTTCTCACAGGAGGTTTCCTACTAGTCCTTGACATGGGGGGTAGCTTTGAGGAGTGCAAAAATAATCTTCTCTCAGTCGAAAAAGTCATGAACCGATAAATATCCTTCTAATAGATTCAATCATCTATCTACGGCATCTGCATCTATTTGACCCTAAAATATGGGAATGTCAAAATTTACTTCTACCTTAAAAGGAGTCGCACCTCCAGAGTGGCTGCTGGATGCATATGCGCCACCGGTGGGCAGCCGTTGAAGGATCTGGGCAAAGTTATCCATCATCACGTTCCTTTGTTTTTCGAGGGCCTCCTCGAGCAATATTTTGATGGGATATCTTGCTCCCTCATCTTTATTTTTGTCCCCCATGGGCATCCGTCGGGGTTTGCGAGGCTAATCTTGCAAAGGTTCCACCAGATCGAGCCCTAACTCCTTATACCCCGACCTTGTTGGGGACATGCAAAGAAGGATCGAGAAAAAGCAGACTGCTCTGATACCACTGATCTAGATTTATGCAGGAATGCAACAAAATAAACATATAACCATAAATACAAAGATACCGCAGAAAAATCACTTCATTTCATTAATATCAAAGAACTGAAATTTGCTTACAGACATAATGGAAATAAACTAGCTAGGGTGCTGGTAGCTATATCTGAGAAGAGATGTGGTGGCTACAGGCCTCTGAACTGAGTTACAATGAGGCTCAAGGGCCTATTTATTATTTAGAAACAATGGGAAACCCTAAATGTCCAAAACCCTAACCCTAGGAGATGAAGCGCCAAAACTATGGGCCCCGTTTAGGTAAATTGGTGTTTCAACTTCCCGAGGATGTAACTTTGGCATACGATCTCCATTTGACACGAACCATACCTCGTTAGAAAGATCTATCTGAGGATTACAAATTTTTAGTGAGAATAATTGGTCCATGGACCCATGTTGCTCTCTGTTTTCCCAAAAAACGTCGTTTAGTGCCTCAAAACGGCTCCGGAAGTTCAGGATCTGAAAAAATGCTAAAAATAGTAAGTTGTGCTGAAACTGAAAAACTGAAAGAGACAATGGTGGGGCCCCAAGTGGAATAGGTGGGTGACCACAAATATCCACCTGGATCATCGAAATTGCCACAGCCTATAGGATATAATGCTTAAAATGTAGGTTTCTAGCTTATTTCAGAACTACCTCCGACTATACTATCTTGCGCTTAAAATGTGGGTAACTTGAATATCCAACTCTAACTCACACTAGTTGCATATTTATATACTTATTTCATGAGTTTTCACTATAGTTGTAGTTGTAAATGGTAGATAAGCCAACACTTGTAAAAAGTGGAAAATGGCAAACTACAATAGTAAACTTAAGTTGCCTTAAATAAATTTACTTGTTATTTCTATTTTGAAAAATAAAAGAAATAAAGATAAAGGATAACTTTATTTTTTTGATGCTTGTTGGGGGTATCCAATCACATGGAAAAGTGGAGGGGGGGGACGGGGGGTGGTTAAGGCCCGCCCGATCCCAGGCCACGTGCCCACCGACTCGCCATGCTCGCATGAGCGAGTGGTAAAGAGCCTTGGGGCAGACATCATATTGGCAGGGTGGTCATGTTAAGAGGGGAGAAGGATGCCCTCTGGCTCACTTATGTTCTGCGGGCGATGGTGAAGGTGGGAGCAGAGGCCTGTGCCGACGATCACCTGCTGGCTCTCAAGCCCTGGCTTGAGCTCCGACGGCTTGGACAAACCAAAGAAGCAAACTTGTTGGGAAGCAGAGGCAAGCGGTGGGAAACATGAATGTATTTTTTCCTCCTCTACTGTTATGGAGAGCCATGAAATCTAGGTGTGCAAAAAAAAAATATCACTAATCTTCTATACTGGTAGTGTTTTTCAAATTTGGTGGTAAGCGAGGAAATATTTTTTACGTATGGAACAAAAATGCCCTTTTCCTCCACAAAATATGGCTAATTTGAGTGGGCTAAGCAATGAACTATATGCACCTATGTGTTTGAAATGAACCATAGTTACCAACTTCGACTGTACTTGCCTAAAATGTTCGGAAATTCGTGGATTCGATTTGGTACAGTTGATAACTCGGCAAATTCGCGCGAGGTGAACCAGGAGGAGGACGAGGGGGGTAGTGAGGATTTTAGACCGGCAAACGTGTTTTGGACTGGGTGAATTGGGCTCGCCACATGGGGGCCGGATCCAATTCCGTGACCATCTCATCAAAAACCCCTCAGCATTGCAGCTCCTAGGTGGTTCTACCTCAGACTGACAGGGAATTCTAGCCTACCAGTTGTTTTCATCTGTGGGTGCTGGACCCTCTACACCTCCCTGGGCGATAGCGGTAAGAGCGGGGGGGGGGGCGGGGGGTGGAGTTTGTGTGTACCTCATTTACGACACCCGGGAGACACAGGTTGAGGTCTGCGCGAACCTCAGCCAAGGGATAGGAGACAGAACGAGGAAGTCCCATATGGGAAATTTAGAAACGTCTTCGAGTAGACAAGCAATCAACAGAGAGGTGGAGCAGGCAGTCTGCATGCCGTGAGATTGTGGAGGTTTCGGCTGAGGAATGGATCCCAGAGTAGCTCCGAAGACCCTAGTTCGCACTCATAGTCAACAGAGAGCCCACACTCAGCAGCGGCCATGGCTGTCTCCCCGGCTCAATCCCCCGTCGACATTGATGCGCCAGTCACCCTTGATGCCATTTCCACCTAGCTTCACCAGATTAAAATTAGCTTGGACACCCTGCATGAGGAGAGGTACGATAATCGGAATGAACTCGAAGCTTACATCTGCGTGGTTCAAAGCCTGCAGATAGCGACCATTGAGGCCCTAGAGAGTCTGCGTCACATCTTGAGGCGCTCTCAACACCACCTCCGAGCCTTGGAGTCTCAAATGGATCACATCAACTACCACCTGCATCACTGAGACCGTTTCTTTGCGGCTCCTCCTTTAGGTCCACTGCATCCTCCTCCTTGAGGATAGCTTTGTTTTGTCCTTGTTTTTTAAATTTTGCAGCTAATAACCAAGTGCTTCCAATGCCTTGGATAACACCCCAGATCCATGGGCACTGTTTGCAATTGAGGGTGACTGAATGTAATCGAGCCATGGTGGCTCCTCTTGTAAACTCTGTTTTTACGATGATAATATAATACCGGTTTTTGACTCACAATAAAAAAACTTATATTTATGATGAAAAATCATAAAGATAACTTTACACTTGTAAATAGAATAGTAAGTAAATTTATATGTTACTTCTATATTGAAAAGAAATTAAAAAATAGCAACTTGCAGTAGATAAAGACTTGTGAATGGAATACTAAGTAAATTTACATGTTAAAGTTCATATAAATTTTTTTTTTTTTTAAATGTTATAAGATGTATATTGTCGAATTTTGTCCATATTAGATTTTACATGGTAGAATTTTTTTCATATCGAATTGAATTCGAATTCGAATTCGAATATGAATTTGAATCCGAATCTGAATCCGAATTCGAATCCGAATCTGAATTCGAATCCGAATCCAAATTCGAATCCGAATCTGAATTCGAATCCAAACCTGAATTCGAATCCAAATTCGAATTTGGTAACTATGAAATGAACTATATGGGGTTTTAGTCGTTAGTTGCATGACATGTTCTGCAACATTTCTCACATCTCTTCCAGGACTCTATTTTTCTACTCTCACAATCAAAATCGAATCGATGATTATATTTTCATTCTCTTATAATTTAGTATATTTTGGTCAAAACTGAAGAAGAAAAACAATCCATGGAAAGCAAGAATTGAGGTAGTGATTGAAGTCGATGGTTAACTAAAAAAAAAACACGTGACTCTTCATTTATTTTACACTCGCAAGTCTCAAAAAAACTTCTTTACAATAAGACAAACAAAATTTTGTTCAATACATCTATGATACATTAATTTTCAAAGTGATGATATCATAGAATTTGAAATAATGTAAAGTAGAGAAGAAATGTCTATAGTCCACGCATAAGACAAACAAACTTCTTTATAATAAGACAAACATAATTTTGTTGAATACATCTATAGTCTCGAAAAACTTCATTACAACAAGACAAACAAAATTTTGTTGAATACAACTATGATACATTAATTTTCAAAGTGATAATATCATAAAATTTGAAATAATGTAAAGTAGAGAAGAAATGTCTATAGTCCACGCATAAATCCCAAGGTTATATGGCGCACATATGTAATTTCTATTGTAAATCTTTATTTGTTATATGGCATGCATATGTAATTGTAAATTTTTATTCATTTTGATCAGTGGAATTCAAGATAGCAGTTGTGATTGTATAAATTGTATTGGACAAAGTATAGTTTGTTTCCCTCTCCACCTTTTTCTACTCACATTTAAATTTGCAGAAAAATAAGTTTTTGAAAAAAGATATGTTAATCCATTGTGATAAGATTAATATAATTTATTTTTCTTCACAAAATTTAATGTTTTGAAAAAGTTTTTTATTTGATACAAATTATTAAATTTGAAAACAATAAATATGTATGTTTTATATAAACATATCATTTTGATTTTATTAATATTTTAATAATCAATTAAATGTTAAAGTAATATATATAATTAAAACATATCATTTTCACTTTTATTATTGTTTCAATGAACAATTAGAGGCTTAACATGTGTAATTAGAAACCATTTTCCTTATTATAGAGTTAAATCCAAAGTTCATAAATTACTATTATATCTTAATTATTATTAATATTTTATTTCATATTTTTTTAAAGATTAATGTGTAAATAAAGGATTCAATTCTTCTAAATAAAAATAGAAATTTATTAAAATAAAGATGTATATGGAAATTGTTGAACTAGTAAATTTAGATAGCTATTTATTTATTTAACCAATTTAAAATGGTTTTACATATAAGAAATTATTAAATTGTTTTATGTATTGTTATTATTAAATTTATAAATGTTCATTTTGTTTTTATGAATTTTCTTCTTTTTTTTAAATTTTTGATAGTGTGACTTAGCAAAAATATAGGGCATGGATTAAGTTTTGTAATGGTCTAATAAGTACTTTAAAGAGAGTTTGTATGAAAAAGTTTTGGGTCTAGTAAGTATGCATATCAACTATACTCTTTCGGGTGCACATTCCTTTACTACATCAACTAATAGGTTTAGAGTTTTGGATCTTTATGATTTTATAGTCTAGGAAATCATACTTTATCTTAGAAGGAAGTTTTTGCTTCTTCTAATGTCTTCTTGCTATTAGAACATAAAAAACACATCTCTCTTTAAATAAGCTACCACAATTCTAGTTAGGATATATTGCTTTATAATTTATAATTTTTTAATTCCATAAATTTGTAAAATATGGGTTTCAACGTATTATTGATTTTTATATGACAACAATGGGAGGAAAGAATGGAGTGTGTGTGTAGTGCTAGGTGTTTTCTCAATCTTTCCTAAGCGCCACCGTTGATCTAGAGATTGTAAAATGGATCAAGTGCCTGCGTTGGAGTGAAGGTGAGAAACCATGGATCCCTTCAGACATACAATGCTGCAATTGCACAATATTTACCATCCATGCGGAAGATAAATGTTGGAGGATAACGTGCCTTATTTGATCCTATCCACATATGTCCCTTGAGGGCATATGGATGTATTATTCTTCAGAGCGCACTCATCAAGGGTTCCTCTATAACCCATAAGATAACAAATGGATTTTCCTAACTCGTAATATGGATGGTAGCACTTTTAACCGAGGATGGTGCAACTTGTTTATTCATACAAAGCCATGTTATTGGGTTTTCTATGCTTATATATATTTCAGGTATCTGGTATATGTCACGACAAGGCGACTCCCTTGAAGTGAAGTTTCTTTGTTGGGATTTCATTGTTTCTGATTTGTGTTTTTAATTTTTTAGTAGAGTTTCTTATGTTTTTTCTCCCCTCTAATCAAAGGTTCCCAGAAGGAAAAATCATATATCAAGGAGGGATTTTAAATATTCATTAAAACCCTAAATGGGAACTCAATCTTATTTTGGGTTTTCACATCTAATCGTGTGGTGGATGTAAAACAATAGATAGAGCATTGGATTAGCATTCTTGTGATGATGCAACGCCTATTATATGAAGGGAAATAGTTAATAGACCTGTCTTTGTTACAATATTATGGTCTTATAAGGAATTACATGATTATTATGGTTATGAGGATTTGTGGTGAAGCTATCAGTACTAGGAAACTAAAGGCCTCCAGAACTTACAAGGAAGTTTTTGGATCTAGAAACCCCAAGAGTGGAGCTACTAGTTTCAAGGAAGTTGTTGGATCTAGAAATCCCATTGGTGGTTATTCAATTTTTACAATGTGTCAAATCACGGTTGATATTTAAGTTTTCATTGCAATGAGTTAATTTTCCTACATTGTGTGCCAATTTGATGTTTTTTCTTTTAAATTTTTGTTGCAAGGTGTCAAGTTGTCTTAAGCTAAGATTTTAAAGTCATCATATTTTTTTTGACAATGGTTGAAAATTTGTCAAAATTTTAAGGTTTTCTAGCATTCCAGTATTCCATCATCAACATTTTTTTGAAGGCTAATTTTCATGGTTTTTTGGAGTATTTTGGCTAGAGTTCCTGTTTTGAGTTTATAGTTCCCGTTTCAAAGTTTACATTGTTCCAAAGATGAAATAAATATATATGAGAAAATATTTCATGTGGAGAGATATAAGTTGGGATTTCCTTTTTGAGGTGAAACTTATGAAATTACCTTCTAAAAAATCATATATAGATTTTATGCACAGAGATAACGTAAGTCATAGGATCTTCTTTGGAAATAATATGTTTTTCTTGTGCGTGAAAGATAATTCAATTGTGTTAATTCCTTTGCAATAGTTTGCAAAATTTACATGTTCTATTGGGTAAAAACATAAGTTATTTGTGTGTTGTATATTTGATAGTTTGATTATATTGCATGGTTTAGTGCATAAAAGGTTAAATTTATTATGATTTTTAAAAGATTTTCCTAGTTCTTATGCACAAAAGAATGTTAATTATGAAACTTTCTTGAAAAAAAAAATGCTATGAGAACTTTGTACATAAAAGGTAGAGAAACTATGTTGGGTTCTTGAAAATTAGTATGTGTTATTTGCAGAACTAAACAATCATTTTATTTGAAACGAACACATATGCAGAAGAAACAATAGTTAATTGCATCAATTTTTTTTAGAAGGGAAAGTATTCCCATATATAACATAAATAGCGAGAACCTCTTAAAGGAGGGATATGTGTTGCATACATTAAAAAAATACTTTTATGATAAGCTCTTGCATACACAAAGAATAGTGTGTTGTAGAGTTATATCCTTTTCATGGATCAAAGAACCACTGAGCTATGTTTATTTAGAAAAATATGTGATTATTTGTATGCTATCATAACTATTATGTTAGTTTCTTTTGGAATAAGATCATGTATATGCATGCATGATTTTTTTTAGCTTTTGTTTAGAAAAAATATACATTTGTATGTGGGGAAAGATAGGATGTTGGAAAAGATAGTGACGGGCCTCTAAATTAGACATAAAATAAGGCCCATCTAACCTTTCTTAGGCCCATCTAACCTTCCTTATGCACATAAAAGATATATTAAATCTCTCGTTATATACTTAATAGTGTTTCTTATGCTTTAATATTTTCTTAGGAAGGTTTAAAGGTAATTGCATATTTGTGCCTAATATTGGTTATTTTTGTAGAATATTTGAGAATACTTGGCAGATTATGCAAATTTGGATAAGGAGATAATTTAGGGACTTGCTCCCTACCATTGGAAGATAAATATTGAAGAATAAATGAGCACAATATCAGGAAATTATTGAGAAGTCTTGGAGATATTCAAGGGGTTTATCCACCCTCATTAACTATCAAAGGAAACCAAGCAAACTGAAGATGATGTGCACTCAATCTATGGTTTACTTGGAGTCAAAGTGGGCTCAATCACTATTTTCTAGGGAGTTGTTGGTAGCTTCCCTTGAGGATAAATAAATATGATCAAGAGCTAATTGGGGGCGATTTAGGTTGATTTTCCGATCCATTCGATGCTAGTCGATTCCATTTGCATTCTATTCCATTGCATGCCATTATTTTCCATTCTATTAGGACTTTTCTATTTAAGACCTTCGGGATGTAATAAGACTGTATTTTTTTGTAATGCAATGAGTAGGCAGATGTTGTTTTACTGATCTAGTTTCAGGGAGCGAGGCTCGTGGATTAGGGCCCAATCCATGTGCCTCAACTTCTTAGATGTTTCATTCTTTCCTTTCTATCATTTAACTAGTTTTTTTTCTATCATTTCATTAGTTCCGCTTCTGATAATTTCGTTTATGTTTCAAGTTACTGTTTAGTTTTACTTCCGGTGTGCTGTTGTAGGTTTCATTTGCTTGTGAGTAATAGAATAGAGGAGAAAAACAAAAAAAATTGTGGATCAAGACCCCCTTCTCATCTTTTTCAATAGAGATCGAGGAGGGAAAACCTTCCCACAGACTGAAAAACTGATTTCTGATCATTGTTTCTGAGATTAAAAGTAGAGTTGCATTACCATTTTTCAGTCTTCCTTTGCACTTAATTTTTACGCATTTTTCTATTTATTTGCGCATAAGTTAGCAAGTTGATTGCAAGAATTATTGTTAAAACCCAAAGCAGCTCCCTGGTGCCTCCCCGCTTCATTCTGCATCTTTGTCTTCACAATCTATGCACTGCTTTTACGCCCTCCATTTCTTCTTTTTCTCGCTTATTCTCACTGCTGCATCCACATTTTTATTCATAGAAACACTTAAACTATTTAGCCCGCCTTATTCCTTTGTTTTTATTAGTCATGGTTGCCTTACCCTTTTTAACGCAAAATGCTTGAAAATCATTGGAATTCAACCTCTGCCCTTGCTCCTCGAAATTCCTACTACCGTAATTCGCTCCATCACAAATCCCAAATCGTCCAAGGTACTTGTTTATGATCTCCCATTCCAAGTATTTCCTTTGTGCCTTACCATTGCCACTTGTTAATAAAATCATTCAAAAAAATTAGAAACCTCAATCCTTTTCCTTACTTTTTAACTTATCGCATCCCCTCTCACCTTTTAACAATTCACATTTCACACTCTCCATCCGCCCCTTGTTAACACTTACCACTGCTGTCTACCGATTGCGATATTGGTATCGCGCTCCACCACCGGTCCCACCGCCACGTCATCCGACTCATTGGATATCGTAACTCATTCCTGAACAAAAATTCTGCCACTCCTCCAACCACGCGATATTGCAATATTTCATATCGTAGATCACAACCTCTCGCCTTTTCGAAATCACATTTCACAACCTTTTCCATTTTTCCTTTAAGACTTACCATAATCCCTTCTCGCAATCACATTTCACAACCTCTTCCCTTTCTCATTTAAGACTTACCGCAATCCCTTTTCACATTTGCATTTCGAAAGTTCCATATGCTCTCCATTAATGTTTCCCCACTCCCAATGTCGATTGTGATATGATTAAAGCACTCTGCTACCTGTTCTACCGCCACGTCATTTGAATTATCTCATTTTGCATTTCGCAGTTTTTATCCCCATTGTATTTCGCATTTTGCTCCCTCTCCCGAACATCACTTCTGCTACTCCTCCAACTTTTCGATATTGTGATTGTGATATCACATATTGCGTATCGCACTTCCGTCCCTCCATCGCAATTACGTCATCACACTTCTAAAAGCCTCCCTCTCCAAATAATTATTGTGATATAATGAGTTTTAATAAATTCTAACCCCTCTTTTCACTTCTCTAAGCCTTGTCCCATGTGTTCAAGCCCTCCATTAGCATCTTTAGCCTTTTTTTCTCCAAATTGAAAGCAACACTTTTTCAAGTTTAGTTAGATCATGAATAGTTGCATGGTTAGAAGCATGGTATCATGGTAGATAGATCATTGGATAAGTAGAGTGCATTTAGCCGTTTGGCTAAGTTAAGTGTGGTTTATAATTATTTTCCTTTCTTCCATTTATTTTCAGCAAGTTAAATTAGTTCCCTTTCCGCCATTTCCTTTCTGCATTTTAAATTAGTTTCTTTTCTGCCATTTCTTTTCAGCAAGTTAAATCAGTTTCCTTTCCTGTCATTTATTTTCAGAAATTTAGATTAGTTTCCTTTCCGTCATTTCCTTTTTGCAATTTATTTTAGTTTCATTGAAGTGTGACAGACTTCACTAAGAACCCCTAGAAGTAGAACCCTTTCGTAGAGCGGAAGAGGATGACATGAGTAGAATGCATTTGCTGTGTATATAGCACTATCACCTCCACGTTTATACGAACCCCGGGTTGATAAAGTAAAGTAGGGAAGCCCTTGGGAGTTTCAACACTCTTGGTAAAATACCAAGGCTCACCACTTTTTGGCGCTGTTGTCGAGGAGGTGTCTAGTAGATGCTTTGATTATATTATAGCATTATTTTCTGCTTTGATTTTTTATTTTGATTTCGAAATATTGATAAATACAAAAAAAATATGATTTTCATGCCTCATAGCAGTAGGGATACTCAGAATGTTAAAAAAAAAAAACTTCTCCAATACCAACCCCCCCACTTGACCACGTGGTGCACTAAGAACCACATCACCATACACTTTTGAAGGTTGAAGATATGGATGGATATGATGACAATGAAGAATATCTTATTGGGTTTCCATTCAAGATATGGACATCAGTGTACATATGAAGAACATCCCTCCATATTTCCTTCCCAACTTCCATGGTATGAGGACAGAGGATCCGGAAACATTTATCTTTGAATTTGAGATACTTTGTAGATCTTATGGCTACTTATCACACACTCAAAAATTGAGATTGTTTCTTGCAACAATGAAGGATAAATCTCTTAAATGGTTCATGATTCTAGGTACTAATTCAATAAGATCATGGAATGATATGCAAAAGATATTCCTAGGAAAATATAAAAACCATGATCTTAAAGAAGAAAATTTTAGAATGAATCAAAAAGAGGATGAGAGCCTTGAGGATCTCATAGATAGGTTCTTGTTAAATGTTAAGAGGTAAAAATTGCATCATTAGGATTTGACAGACTAAAAACTCTCTTACTTAGAACAATTAGGGATGAGTGGATTGATCTCCTTAATCTTATGCGTGGAGGAGATGTCTACCAATTGTCATTTGAAGAAATTTGTGAAACATGCAAGCGCATATCAAGAGGAAGGGAAAGAGTAAGTAAATTTGCCTCCTCATTAGTAAGGCAAGATGAACTTGGAAATTTTCTTGACAACTTTAAAACATAAATTCTTAGCAATCTAAGTGAACAAGTAGAAGTGTTAAGAATGAAAAATGAGCAAAAAGAAGATGCTGATATTTTTTTATCCATGTAGAGTCATATGCTACTAAATGTTGTCCATCATTCCCTAGGTTTAAATAAGTTTACCAAGAAGACAATGGAGAAAGGAAATCACCAAAGAAGCTATGTTTTGTAGCTCCAAGGATACCCTAGCAACCTAGTGAACTTGATATGATGCAAGGGCCCACTTCACAATTTCAAGCTTATTCACATTCATCTCAAAATAATTAGGACTCACTCCCTCATTGGCAACCTTGTCCATATCAACCCCAAAACCAATCGTGGCAACATGGTTGGCAAGGAACTTATTGGGAAAATCCACAATATCCTCAATATTTCCCTCAATATCCTCCATACCCAACTCCATGCTATCCCTACCATCCACCTCCACCACAACCAAAACCTCAACCATATCCATCTCATATATCCACCCCTACTCAACTACCTATACCACCATTTCTAAACCCATACAATGAAGTATCTCAACTCACTTACAATGCTGAGGTACAACACTGCCAAACATCTCCTCTTGATCTAGATGGTATTAATATTAGTTCAAGGAAGGTACTGCAAATAAGATATTTTATTAATTTCATTGAAGGACAACATCAAGAAGAAGAATATCCAAATGAGGAGATCAAAATATCAAGTTCTGCACTTAATGAAGAGCTGGCATCAGAATCAAATGTTGAGAAAGTTTCCTCAAGAGAACAATCAGCAAAAAGAGGAAGATTTGAATGTCATAATAGAAGAGGACATCCAAGGTGATCCAACTCAGCAAGTGGAGGGGGGGCATCACAAATATATTGACATATGGTTCCAAAAATTCATTAAGTTGCAGCAACACACTCTTCTCCAACAGTACTTGATACAATCCCAATCAAAGTAATTCATCTCTTATATTCAGGTACATGTCAGAGCATGTATTCCAAGTGTGCACCTCATTTTATCTATCATATTGATGTGTACATGGCTCCATTGGAAGTATTTCTATACTTGAAAAAGGTCTTGTTTTTTCAAGTAGATTAGGAAAGTGAAAAAAAGAAAAAAAAAGGAAGAATAATAAAATCTCAAGTGAAAAACTATTTTGAGACGTCTGAGATTGGCCCACTCATTGAAAACCTCCATGAGGCGGTCATTGGGTTGAAAAAAAGAAAAATAAAAAGAAAATATCCTAGGTGAAAACCTCCTTTGAGGCACTTGGGCAGACCTACTAGTGGAAAACCTCATTGAGGCAGCCAGTAGGCCTTAAAAAAAAATGCATTTCTCCATGTATCTCTCTCTAATGAATGCATGTGCTCTCCAACCTTTGCAAGCAGAAAAACAACAAGTTGGCATAAAAATAAAATTCGGTCAACACCCTGGTTAAAGGTAGTCAAACTTGGACTTCTTCCTCTTGTGCTTAGAAGCTCCAAAAGGACCTCAAGAAGATGATCACATGTAGCTTCAGAACCACCGAAGACAACTTCAAAATCCATATCAACAGCTTCAATATCACCTAAAAAAACAAATCAATGGTATGGCTCAGGTATGCAATCAACTAAACCTTTATTCAAATCTATTTTAGCTTAAGAAAACATTAAAAAGTGTGAGAAGAAAAGTTTTTTACAGCCAAAATCAATAACCAGGCAACCTCAGCCTTATCTAGCAACTAGCCTCACTTTTTCCACCAAGAAGAAGAACAAGACAAAAGTAAAAAGGACTTGAGAAAGTGGGTAGTAATTAGTTCATATAATGGAAGACAAGGAGTGCCAAAGGGGTAACAAAGGGCGAACTCAGTTCACAGAAAAAGAAATGTGAGTTTATTCTGCATGCAATTAAAAAAAGAAAAGAAAAAATAAAATAAAAGGTGGACCTACCACCTCTTGGCATGCAAAATAAAAATTTGCTTAAGGCATCTGAGGACCTCCATGCAAAACCCACAAGAAGAAATGCAAAAAGATTAGCAAGAAGATTAGTATGAGGAGTAGTGCATGGGCCAATAAACAGAAAACAAGATAAGCCAGTGTGCAGGAAGAACTGGAAGGCCAGGAGGATGGATAGGTTGCTCAGAGGATGAGCAACAGTTTCAGTAGGGGGTGATGATGGGCTTTTAAATTAGACATAAAATAAGGCCCATCTAACCTTTCTTAGGCCCATACAACCTTCCTTATGCACATAAAAGATATATTAAATCTCTCCTTATATAATTAATATTGTTTTCTTATGCTTTAATATTTTCTTAGGAAGGTTTAAAGGTAATTGCATATTTGTGCCTAATATTGGTTATTTTTGTAGAATATTGTGAGAATATTTGGTAGTTTATGCAGATTTGGAAAAGGATATAATTTAGGGACTTTCTCCTTGCATCTGGAAGATCAAGATTGAAGAATAAATGAGCACAATATCAGGAAATTATGGAGAAATCTTGGAGATATTCAAGGGTTTTGTCCACCCTCCTTAACTATCAAAGGTAGCCAAGAAAATTGAAGACGATTTTCACTCAATCTATGGTTCACTTGGAGTCAAAATGGACTCAATCACTATTTTCTAAGGAGTTGTTGGTAGGTCCCCTTGAGGATAAATAAAGTTGTCAAGAGCTGAATGGGAGTGATTCTGGTCGATTTTCCGATCCATTCGATGCTAGTCAATTCCATTTGCATTCCATTCCATCCCATGCCATTATTTTCCATTCTATTAGGATTTTTCTATTTAAGACCTTCGGGATGTAATAAGACTGTATTTTTTGTAATGCAATGAGTAGGCAGATGTTGTTTTAATAATCTAGTTTCAGGGAGTAAGGCTCGTGGGTTAGGGCCCAATCCATGTGCCTCAACTTATCCAATGTTTCATTATTTCCTTTCTATCATTTAGCTAGTTTTGTTTTTGTCATTTCATTAGTTCCGCTTCTGATAATTTCATCTATGTTTCAAGTTGCTATTTAGTTTTGATTTCAGTGTGTTGTTGTACGTTTCATTTGCTTGTGAGTAATATAATAGAGGAGAAAAATCAAAAAAATCAGTGGATAAAGACCCCTTTCTCATCTCTGTCAATATAGCTCGAGGAAGATGAGCCTTCCCACAGTCCCAAAAACTTATTTCTGTTCACTATTTTTTAGATTAAAAGTAGAGTTGCATTACCATTTTTCAGTCTTCCTTTTCACTGTATTTTTATGCATTTTTCTATTTATTTGCGCATAAGTTAGCAAGTTGATTGCAGGAATTATTGTTAAAACCCCAGAGCATCTTTGTGGTGCCTCCCTGCTTCATTCTCCATCTCTGTCTTCACAATCTGTGCACTGTTGTTACACCCTCCATTTATGCTTTTCCCTGCTTATTCTCACTGCCGCATACCCACCTTTTTATTCATAAAAACACTTTAACCATTCAGCCCGAATTATTCCTTTGTTTTTATTAGTCCCAATTTCCTTACCCTTTTTAACGCAAAACACTTGAAAACCATTGGAATTCGACCTCTGCCCTTGCTCCTCGAACTTCCCGCTACCGTACTTCGCTCCATCAGAAATCGCCAATCATCCAAGGTCTTTATCTCTGCTCTCCCATTCCAAGTCCCGATTGCGATATTTCCGTTGTGCCTTACCGTTGCCGCTTGTTAATAAAATCATTGAACAACATTGGAAAACCCGATCCTTTTCCTTACCTTTTAACTTACCGCATCTCCCTCTCACCTTTTTGAAAATTGCATTTCACACTCTCCATCCTCTCCTTGTTAACACTTACCGTTCCTTTCTGCCGATTGCGATATTGGTATCGCGCTCTACTACTGGTCCCACCATCACATCATCCGACTCATCGCATATCGCAGCTCGTTCCCGAACAACACTTCCACCACTCCTCCAACAATGCCATGTTGCGATATTGCGATATTGCATATCGCAACCTCTCGTCTTTTCGCAATTGAATTTCACAACCTTTTCCCTTTTTCCTTGAATAATTACCATAATCCATTTTCGCAATTGAATTTCGCAACCTATTCCCTTTCTCCTTTAAGACTTACCACAATCCCTTTTCGTAATCGCATTTCGCAAGCTCCATCTGCTCTTCATTAATGTTTCCCCACTCCCAATGCTGATTGCAATATGATTAAAGCACTCTGCCACCTGTCCTACCGCCATGTAATTTGACTTATCGCATTTCGAATTTTGCAGTTTTTATCCCCATTGCATTTCGCATTTCGCTCCTGCTCCCGAACATCACTTCCGTTACTCCTACAACTTTGCGATATCACATATTTCATATCGCACTTCCGTCCCTCCATCACAATTCTGCCATCACACTTATAAAAGCCTCCCTCTCCAAAGTATTATTGCGATATAATGAGTTTTAATAAAGTCTAACCCATCTTTTCACTTCTCTAAGCCTTGTCCCATGTGTTCAAGCCCTTCATTAGCATCTTTAGCCTTTTTTTCTCCAAACTACAAGGAACACTTTTTCAAGTTTAGTTAGATCATGAATAGTTGCATGGTTAGAAGCATGGTAGCATGGTAGATAGTTCATAGGATAAGTAGAGTGAATTTAGCCATTTGGACAAGTTAAGTGTGGTTTCTTTTCAGTATGTTAAATTAGTTTCCTTTCCTGTCATTTCCATTCAACAATTTAGTTTAGTTTCCTTTCTGTCATTTTATTTGTTCAATTTACTTTAGTTTCATTGAAGTGTGACAGACTTCACTGAGAACTCCTAGAAGTAGTACCCTTTCGTAGAGCGGAAGAGGATGAAATGAGTAGAATGCTTCTGATATATATATAGCATTGTCACCTCCAAGTTTGTATGAACCTCAGGTTGATAAAGTAAAGTAGGGTAGCCCTTGGAGTTACTACACTCTTGGTGCAATACCAGTGCTCACTAGATAGCACGTTGTGTTAGCGTATATTGGAAAATATTATTTGGGAAAGAAGATGAATTACATGCAGAAAATCATGGTAATGTGTTGGTTTCCTTGGAATATATATATGGGAAACACTGGTATAATATTTGGAAAATACGACATGTATTTCTATTCTTTATTTCATTATTTTTATGTAAAATAAAACATATTTTTTCATGCCCTATTATGCTACATTTCCTAGAAAAGGAAACATGTGTTTGCATGCTCTATTGTGTTAAGCATTCTTTTGGGAAGATTCTTTTGGAAACTATATGCATTTGCATGCATATGAACAAAATTTGTTGTTATAAATTTCTTTATATATTTTCATGCACCAAAAGTAATAGCTAAAGGGTTAGTTATTTTAATAAAGTTCATGTAATTCGCATGCACGAAGATCATAACTAATGTATTAGTTTCCTTTAAAGGAATGTCTGGACAATTGTAGCGATTTGTCTTGCAAGAATGTGTGCTTATGCGAGGGAAATATTAGTTAATGTGGTATTTATTTTATAGACATGATTTGACGGTTACATGCTTATAACTAGTGCATATCCAGTGTTGTTAAAGGAAGCATGCTACGATATTTTGTTTGCAATTCATTAATGTACATGAATAGATGGTGAAGCATCACTAGTATAGATTTATGGATTCGTTGATGAATACTTTATATAATCATGATATCAATGTATGTTCACGACAATAATGGAAGGAAATGATGGTGACTTGTGCAAATGATATAATTGTGTTTAACATGGTGACAGGTAAATAATTAATGGTCCATGAAGATGAGTGTGAGCTACAAGATGGTTCACTAAAGGAACAATTATGCCACAAAAATACAAAGATTGAAGATTTGTGGATAAACACTATCATGATGATTGTAATAGCTTTAAGCTAGATATTTTTTATTTAAATGAAATTTCCTTATAAGATGATCTAGATTTATGCAGGGACGAAATAAAATACAAAAATAAACATAAACATAGAGATGCAACAAAAAATATACTTCATTTCATTAATATCAAATAACTGAAATAAGTTTACAGACATAATGGAAATAAAATTGCTTGGGCGATGGTATCTTATCTCTAAGAAGAGATGTGGTAGCTACATGCCTTTGAAATTTGTTACAATGAGGCTCAAGGGCATTTTTATGATTGAACAACATGGGAAAACCCTAAAAATACGTTGTTTAGGGGGTCAAAACTGCTCCAGAAGTTTAGGACCCGAAAAACTGCTAAATATCGTAAATGCTGCTATAAAAAAGTAAACTAATGAAATTGATTGTAGGTCTAGGTGGAATAGGTGGGTGGCTACCAATATCCACCTGGATAATTCCTCTCCCCTTAGGAAGAAATGGTCCCCATTGCATGCAGAGCCTCCATGAGGTGAGGAAATTTCTGTTGAATCTAGTCCTTGGTGAACCAGTTGCCCTGGTGAAGGAGTTGGCCCACTTTGACAACTCGATATAGATGGATCCTCTTCTGGTGGAAGTTATTGATTTGTTTGTCCATGAGCCGATTAGTTGTGGCCTGTTCCATTCAATCTGGCTTTAACTCGGTTTTCATCAGTTGTTCTACAATGTCGAATGTGTCAAAAAATGGTCGAAATTAGAATTGATGGCGGTCCACATTGAACAATGGGTGCATACCAAGGAATGGTGGAATGCTGAGCTCCAAGGTATTGTCCCCTAAATCCTTGGTGATGTTATATGGCCCATATAGGAGTGGGAAAATCTTGTGGTGGGGCTCAACAAGGTTCTCCTTCTGCAAATGTAACCAAACTTTGTCACCCAACTGAAACTTGTGTGACACCTGATGCTGATCATGTCACTAATTGTATTTTGCATTGGATCTGTCCAATCTATCATGGACCTATTGGCGAATGTGATAAATGCACTCAATGAAGTTGTTATCCTTGTCGGCTTTGGACTGGACATGAGTTAAATCTCCCTGAGTAGCTGCAAATGGTATGGCCACATCAATGGGACATAATGGCTAGAATCCCAAGCCCACCTAAAAGGGGATGTAGTCAGTTGAGCTATGGAGAGCCCGGTTATAGCTGTGTTGGACATATAGGAGGCTTTCATCCCATGTGAGTGGATGCTTCTAGTTGTACATGCACAAAATGTGCATGATCATCCTGTTGATGACCTCTGTTTGGCCATTAGTTTGGGGGTGGAAAGTTGTGGACTTAGTGAGCTTGGTGTTTAGAATCGACCAGAGACTTGACCAAAATGTATTGAGGAACCTATTGTCCTGATCTGAGATAATGGACTGTTGAATCCAAAAGTGTACCCACACTTGCTTAAAGAAGAGTTTAGCAGTGGCTTACACTGTGATATTTTTCTTACAGACCACCATAATGGCCATCTCAGAGAATCTATCGATGACCACAAAAAAATGGTTGTTGCCATGCTTGGTAGAAGGAAAACCCAACATGTAATCCATGGAGATGGATTCCCATACCCGAATATGGGTAGGAAGCGAATTATATAGTCCTTTCTTCATGAGGGTCGGTTTGGAAATGGTGCAAGAAGTGCAGGAATTGATGTACTTCCTGACAGCATGTCGAAGGTTCATCCAATAGAAATACTCTTGTAGTACTGCCACTTTTTTCTCAACCCAAAAATGTCCAGCGACCCAACTGTAGTGCGCTTCCCAAATCATCTTGGCACACTCACTTGAAGGAACATAGAGGTGTCCCAGGTGGCATGACAATGCATCATGTAGGTAAAAATTTGGAACTTTCTTACCCTCTGGAAGCGTCTGGTATGTGTTTCCGAATTCTGGATCACTTTTGTAGAGATGCGGCCAACCTGAAGTCTCCTTCTCATAAGAGTAGATTATCATGGTTAATGCCACTATCGACTGTTGGCTAAGACAATCTGCAACATTATTGGTGTTTCTCTTCTTGTACTTGTTGTTTAAATGGAGATATTGCAGGTATGTGGCCCATTTCTGATGGCGATCATTCTGCAAATTCCCTTGTGTGTGTATGAACTGAAGGGGTCAGTGATCTATGTGGATGAATATTTCCTTCCCCCAAAATGTAATGCTTCCATTGTCGGAAAACATGCACAAAGGAATACATCTCTTTGTCATAGGTGGGATACTTTCAGACTATTTCTGAAAGTGTCTCACTGTGATATGCCACTGGATGCCCCTGTTGAGTAAGTACTGACCCAATAACATAGTCAGAGGCATTTATCTCGATCTAAAATGGTTTTTGCAAGTCTAGTAATGTGAGCACTGGTGCAGAGTAGAGGCGTTGCTTTAACTCTTCGAACACCTTCTATTGAGATTCAGAGAAAAAATATTTTTACTTTTTCTCCTCCATTGGTGACTTGACTCAAAGGCCAAGTGATATGAGAGAACCCCAACACGAATCTACGGTAGAAATTGGCAAGACTCAGAAAGCTGTGGAGCACTGTTAGAGTGGTTGGGGCTGGCCAATCCTGAATGACCTAGATCTTGGCTAGATCCACATGCACCCCCAAACATCAATAATGTACCGCAGACATTGAAACTAGGTCATGGAAAAAGTGCATTTCTCCAAATTGGCACACAACTTGTGTTGCCACAGTGTGTGGAGGACCCGCCAAATGTGGTGGAGGTGTTATTCCCAACTTTGGATAAAGATCAAGATGTCATCCAAATACACCACCACGAATGAGTTATTGAATGGTCACAATATGTCATAGATAAACCTCATGAAGGTTGTAGGAGCATTAGTCAACCTAAAAGGCATGACCAACCATTCAAAAAGGCCCTCCTTGGCTTTGAAGGTAGTATTCCACACGTTGGATGGTTTTATTGGTACTTGGTGATACCCAGACTTCAAGTCAATATTGTTGAAATATTTGGACCCTTGAGTTGGTTAAGAAGGTCATCAATCCATGGGATCAGATATCTATTTCGGACAGTGGTATTGTTTAGCGTCCGATAGTCAACACAGAGTCTCCAAGTCCCATCCTTCTTCTACACCAACACGATTGAGCTCTGTTACACGTTATTTTGTCACCGTGACATTTAAATATCTATATGGGCTCATAATCACCTATATTATGCTTCCTTAGAAGTTAAAAACCTCAAATTTCCTAAACCAAGTCTCAAAATTGGAGAAAAACTCATTTAAAACCCTAAAAGCCCAACTCCGCACTTTTCCTAGTCCTTACCTGCAGACTTGCAGCTTTTTTCTCTATAATTTGCAACACATCCCACATGTTCTTCTCATTAAACTTGCGGACCCATGTAAAAGGAAAAATAAAAGAAAAAGTAAGTTCTAGAAGCCCAGCTGGTTGAATATTCTCCCAATTGGAGGCTTCTAGAAGCTTAATCCGGTCGAGCTTTATCCCTTCATTCATAGAATTCTATCCCTTAATTAATGGAGTTTATCCCTTGGTATTTGGAGCTCAAATCCCTTCATAAAAGGAATTTATTCCCGTCTTTATGGAATTGAAACCACTTCTATTTTCCTATAAATTGAACTCATGTTTCAGTCTCAAGGGTAGATGATATTTACTTAGAACTTAGTAATTTTTTAGGAGAATTGCTGAAGAAATCATACTCTCTATACTTGGCATCATTGGTATGAGAACGATCACATACTCATATCCATAGTTTCATGCTAGTTTAGAGAGGAGAAGGCTTGTCAAACCGAGTGAGAACAATTGTTCAGGAGCCCGGAAGAACCTGTATGACATCAAGGTGACAAGGTTGTAAGGTTACTTCTTATTATACAAGATAATACAAATGGATTCTATTTTCTCATTAAATTGTTCATGTATCTATTGAGTAATTTAATTCTTGGATTCCTTGATCACTGAGATAGATTAGTGTTTTCTCAATTATTATGTCTTGCAGGTGCTTTAAATCCTTTTATCTGTCTTTGATTGCAGGTTTCACATGTTGAAGTGACCTCTTTTGGAGCGACTAGATAGAAGATTTCAGCAAGCGTTGGACTACAGGTAGGGGCATGTCCTCATACTTTGTTATTTAATAATTTTGAATCATAAATGATTTAGAGAAAATGCTTTGCATTTGGATGTTTGTTTCTAGATATCCTTAGGATACTAGGGAGATCGTTCTTATCCGCAAGAAGGATTTATCCACATAACAAAATGGTGACTCCTCCGGGGATTAGAACTTAGTTTTCCTTCTTCTTCTTTTTCAGTATGAATTTTAAGAGTGTTCTGATTTTGATTAGTCTAAAAACTGGGTTGGATAGATAACTTATCAAATTCCCTGAAAAGTAAAACTGAATTTTTATTTTTATTTTTTCTGTATTTTTCCTAGCCTCCGTGGTTTTTTATTTAAATACAGTGCGGTAGCCTCCGCAGTTTTTAGTTCAGAATAGTGCGGTACCGCACTGTTCTCCATTATAACCTGCGGACTTGTGGAAAATTTTTAAAAAATTAAGAATTTTCTCTATAGGAGCCAGATTACCAGATTCTCTGTGTTTGTCCCAACTTGTTTCGATTGTCAAAATATTATGTGTGAATTTATTTATAGTATCATCAGTCTCTGTTAAGTTAATTAGGTGTTTTGAGTTACTTTTTGAGAAATTCTTAATTTTATTTCCTTTGGTCATTACTTTTAGGTTTCTCTAGGTCTCTTAACAATTTTTCATCTTTTTTCTTTTAAATTGTCTTTGAGTGTTAATCGCCTTTGAGTGTTTTTAATTTTGACCTTTGGATTCTCCCCCAATTTTCTTTACTTACACTTGATTGTTTCTTTAGATTACATTGGAATCATCTTTTGTCTAAGAATTCTCTTGCATAGATCACATTTGCATAATTAGAATTCTCATTTTCAGAATATGAACGAAAAATGTGCATAGATCAAATTTGCATAGTTTTCAAGTGAATTATGCTTAGTTTACATTCTGGAAAAAGCATTAGTTTTTCTTCATAAAATTAGTGCATTAGAGAATTTGTTATATTTTCTCTTATTTATCAATCTTTTCATTGTTGGAAGTGAATGGAACCTCTCCCCTTACTTTAGTTAGGATTCATGGAATTGAAAAAATTACATTATCATATTCGATTGCATTCAGTTTTGGGTCAGGTCATAACACCATTGGTTTCATATCTATTTACCCTTTGAGTAATAACATCCCAAATAACAAAGTGCTTAATAAAATCCATCTAGAATTTTTTACATTTTCTAGGGATTTTTCCACCAATCTAGTTCAAGATTAGTGCTTTGGAAATAGGAATAATCAACATTCTAAGACAGTTAAAACAAACAAGTAGCAATCTTGCGGTAGGAAAATCCAATTGTAGTATGTATGCTTTGGGAAGCTCTTAATAAAAGAGTTAAATATGAGATCATGTCCGAACCAGTGAGGTAATCATACCTATCTCATTGGGAAAGATAGCAGATGTGCACGTACTAAAAATGGTAAACCTAGGATAGACCATTGTCGAGGAGCCTGGGGTCACTTGTTGGTAAACCTTGGATTGTATCAGGGAGCCTTCAAGGGGATTGAGCTTTTTACTCTGCCCTTGTGCGTATATCGGATCGTAGACTGTTCCTCCAGGTATAATTTTCTCATTTGGTGACGTTAGTGGCCATAATATTTAGGATTTATCATTTTTCCCAAGGTGGCGGTGGAGGGAAGGTCCCACTGTACCTGGAGCAGACGTTGACTAGACTCACTTGGACTTTCCAGAGGGTGCACTTAACTTCGATATGGCATAGTGGAGGTACTTGCATTGGACTGTTTCATTAAGCAGGTTGTCAAGGTAACTGTTCTGACCTCTATTTTTTCACATTGATCTCTGTGACGTTGGATTTTATCACCAACTAGTGAATTCACTGTGAAAGCTTACTATTTGTGTGTGGTTTGACTCCTAGATTTGATAGCGCGTGTTCATTTTTTTGTTTTTAATTTTTAGAGACCATAGGTGTGGATTGTGAATTTGAATTGTTAATATTTTTAAATTGTTAATAAAATTCACTGAAGTTAGACGATGGTTACCTCCTGAGGGGCATCTCAGACTTGAGAGCTGACCTGACTTGAGGGTGGTGACTCATACTGTTAACCCTAAAGGGGACTACATTTCCTTGAGTACTTTCTCTTCACGAGAATCTTAGTACTTTTTCTTTCTTTGGAAATATTGGTCCTCCTTATATGGCTACATTGCCATTACCTGGATTTACCATAGGTTTATCGGTATGGTTATTTTCAACTTCGTTGGCCTCGAATACTCATATTTTTACACCTCAAACGGATGCTTCACCTCAACAGAGTTTGCCATCTCAACATCACCAACCTCATGTTGACCCTTTACCTTCTTCGCCCAACATATCTTCCTCCCTTTCTTCCTCTTCGCTTGGTAAAAGCCTTAATGCTAGTAACTAGGTGGTTAAGAAGAAGAAGAAAGGGAAGAAGAAGTAAGATAAAAAAGAAGTCAACTAGCCAACCATGGCTGTAAGTGTTAGTAGTGTTGAGGAAACCTCCAACATGCATATTAAACCCAAATACCCTTGCAAACTTTGTAAGGGAGACCACTCCCTTATCAATTGTCCTGGTATTCCTAAGGTCTTGGAAATATGGTCAGAAAATTCTCATCAACTTACTGTTGATCCATCAACCAGTGAAAGTCAGGTCCCTAGGAAAAATGGTAAAGTTAGGTTTCCTTGTAGGTTATGCAAAGGGAGTCATCAAACTCAGATTTGCCCTCACATGGATGAAGCCTCAAAATTGTTGGAAAAACTTATTGTTCCACAACAACAACTTCCAACTGGTTACTGTAAACGTTCTCCCAACCGACTGTCAGCTGACGAAATGATTGATCTAACTCCAAGTACAGTCAATCCCACTCTTCCATTGGAGAGTGAAACTCATATCACTCAGGTTGATGATCCATCAGTTGATCAAGTGGTCGACACTTTTTTTTCATTCGGTCGATCCCATTCTCCCTGTAGAGAGTGAAATTCATACTTCTCAGGTTCTTCTTATTACATCAGATTATTCTACGCCAAGGGGCATTTTACCTATTTCCACATAACCCCCTCCAAGTATTGAGGTCTTTTTCCTTTGATTGGAATAGATTGGCAGAACCTCGTCTTCCTTCCTCCATCCCTTTCCAAATCATTGTGAAGGTTTGTGGTAAGAATGTGCGCCGCAAAAATGTAGATGAAGGTGCTTCTGTTAGTATTTTATCCTCAACTTCTTGGCAAGCTTTGGGTTTCCCTTAGCTTGTGCTTATTACACAGAATCTGTCAGCTTTTAATAGAACCATTAGTGAACTTTTAGGGATCCTTCCTAAGTTTTCTATTACCTTGGAAGGTAAAAATGTCTCTATTGATCTTATGGTAGTTCGAGGCCCCTTGGATTTCAATTTACTCCTTCGGCGATACTATGTCTATGCAATGAAAGCTGTCGTGTCGACACTCTTTCTCATGATGTCTTTCCCTCACAATGGAAAAATTGTGACTGTAGACTAGCTTTCGTTCATTAGTCTTGATTTGACTACCAATAATCTGACACCCCTGAATTTTCCTTATATGGAAGTGGTGTATACCCCGCTACGGGTTAATTATGTGGCAACCAGTCCAATTTTTTTAGTTACCAATGCAAGCGAGCCTCTCACTGTTTTCTTGAATTCCTTTGACTTAGATCCGGTAATTGACATGGAAAACCCTATGGGATTATTTGAAAGCAATGTTCTTATCCTTATTGACTCCCTTGACATGTGTTCCTTCTTGTGAACTGTTCTTCCATTTGATGAAGACCTCTTGAAAGCCATGATCAAGGAGTGTCCCTTGACATGTGTTTCTTCCAGTTGGAAGCCATGACAAGGTTCTATGAGGATGGTTCTTTTACTATGTCAACCTCGTTAAAAAATGAAAGAGGGTCCCAGAGGATGGTTCTTTTCCTGTGTCAACCTCGTTAAAAAATGAAACATGGATCTCTGAGGATAGTTATTTTACTGTGTCAACCTCGTTAAAAAATGAAATTGATCCTCATGAGAATAGTTCTTTATTGTGTCAACCTCATTAAAAAATGAAACAGGACCTTATAGGGAGAGTTCCTTTTACTGTGTCAACCTCATTAAAAAATGAAACAAGTTCCCTTGAGGATACTTCCTTTTACTGCGTCAACCTCATTAAAAAATGAGACATGTCTTTGAGCATAGTTCCTTTTCTTGTGTCAAGCTCGTTAAAAAATGAAACAAGTTTCCATGAGCATAGTTATTTTCCTGTGTCAATCTCATTAAAAAATGAAATAAATTCTCTCCTAATTGATTCGAGTATTTGATTAGATCTCGTAAGTGTCAAGTCAAGTCTTTTATATGATCTCATAAATGAACCTTCATTCCATCCACCTATGAACCAGTAGTCCACTTAGGTGAATGCAATGAAGCTTGGGGGGCATGTTCTCTAGCAAGTTACACTTGGGGGGCATTCAAACTTATCTCAACCATGATTTTTCCTTTGTTTCAAGCTTGTGTAAAAATGAAACAAACCACTTTCAAGCACAGTTTTTCTACATTTCAAGCTTGTGTAAAAATGAAACCACTCTCAAGCATGATTTTTTCCCTATGTTTTAAGCTTGTATAAAAATGAAACCTATCTTGAGTCCATTTCAGTTATTATTTTCAAGACTCATTAAACTCATGAAAATCCCGATATTATTTTGCTATCTTTCATTCTCGTAAAACACATGAAAATGCTGAGTTCTTTCTGTATTTTCCTGCTCGTAAATTAAATTGAAAGTCAACCAACTGAGTATAATTTATCACTTTTCGGGCTCTATAAAATTATGAAAAAGAGAAAACCTGGAGTTCTCTTTTAAGCCCTTTTCAGACTCTCTAAAAATGAAAAGATCGCCGAGTAATTGACTATTTGAACTCGTTAAAGGAAATGAACAGTCGTCCTTTCAGTATAAGTTTACCCCTTTTCCGAGCTGAAATGGACTATTTATGAGAAATGTATACGTTGAATAATCATGGTTAATAGTGTTCTCCCTCATATTATTTTATCCTTTTTTGAGCTTGAGAGACTAAATTTACAAAAAAGAACAACCACATAGTTTTCTTATGTTTTTCTTTTGATTCCCTAAAATTGAAAAACACTGAGTTTCACCTGTATTGGACTTGTTAAAATTTAATAGTAAAGGACCTGTCGATTACAAACGGGAACAAAACACTCCTTCTTAGAGTTTTATTTTAATACTAACTTGGACTCATCTGAAGGATGAGCTTACACAACAAGCAAATGTTATCCTCCTCAAGCTTGTCAAAAAGAAAGAGGTACTTGCCAGAAATGGTGGGGGAAAGAGAGAAAATGAATCCAGTTGTCACAATTTGTTTTAAAAAATAGTATACCACTCTTGAACATGCCACTTTTTGTTACACTCATACCTGGGTTGGGAAAATACTTTGTCTAAAATTTAATCAAACCACATTGAAATTCTTCAACTGGTTTTGGGTATTAGCTTTAGGTCAATTGTCACCAAACCATCTGCAGTGTCATTATGTGTTCAAGAGAACAATTTAAATAAACCATTCATTACAAACACTTGTATCCATTCATGTTTACCATCCCTGAGTCAGCCCTTGGAAATATTTCTTCAAAACTTGATCTAATGGTTTCGTGTCGTAGGCTTTCCTATGACGGGCCACTTTCTATCGACGAAAACTCATTATCTAGAAATTTGATCTAGAATCCTATCAGTAGCTTGGGATCTGCATGCCCTAATGGCAGGTTTCTCACCTTCGACGATAGGTTGCATCATTGACCTTCGATCAAATGAATCCATGAAGTGTTTGACTGTAAATCATTCATTCACACTTCGTGGATTCTACTGAGTACTTTGAGAGCCATTGTCATTATTGGTGGTTTCTCCCACACATGTTAACAGTTCACATCATTGACTGGTAATCAAGTGGTTTCTACCATGTTCGACTTCAACACAATCAATCGCATGGATAGAATCGTACTAGTTCGAGAAGCAGAAATCAAGACCCTAGATCTAGTTTCCACCATCCAGGCTGCGAGGAGTTTTATTGTTCATGATACAATAGACTACTTATGACAGATTGTTGTGTCCATGCTGTGTCTATTATTGATGTAATTTTAAAATCATTTCTGTACTAGAACATGTAGTTAGTTTTGATCTGAGTATGGGAATGCCTACCTCAACGATGATATACATATATATGTTTGTATTGAATGTTTTTATAGGTTTCAACCGGTATGTCCACAATCCAATCCTTGGAAAGATAAAGGCACTTCACTCTTTGAAACTACCTTAGACTTCGCAATTTAGGGGATAATATGTTATGCGTTATTTTGTCACCATGACATTTAACTGTCTATATGGGCTCATCATCACCTATATTATTCTTCCTTAGAAGTCAAAGTCCTCAAAGTTCCTAAACCAAGTCTTGGAATTAGAGAAAAGCTCATTTAAAACACTAAAAGCCCAACTCCGCACTTTTCCTAGTCCTTACTTGCGGACCCGCAAATTTTTGCTCTATAATCTGCGGCACATCCCGCACGTTCTACTCATTAAACCTACGGATCTCGGTAAAAGGAAAAATAAAAGAAAAAGTAAGTTATATAAGCGCAGCTGGTCGAATATTCTCCCAACTGGAGGCTTCTAGAAGCGTAATCCGGTCGAGCTTCATCCCTTCATTCATGGACTTCTATCCCTTCATTAATGGAGTTTATCCCTTGGTATTTGCAGCTCAAATCCCTTCATAAAAGGAATTTATTCCCCTCTTTATGGAACTGAAACCACTTCTATTTTCCTATAAATTGAACTTATGTTTCAGTCTCAAGGGTAGATGATATTTACTTAGAACTTAATAATTTTTTAGGAGAATTGCTGAATAAATCATACTCTCTATACTTGGCATCATTGGTATGAGAATGATCACATACTCATATCCATAGTTTCATGCTATTTCAAAGAGGATAAGGCTTGTAAAACCGAGAGAGAATGATTTTTTAGGACCCCGGAAGAACCTCTATGACATCAATGCGATAAGGTTGTAATGTTACTTCTTATTATACAAGATAATACAAATGGATTCTATTTTCTCATTAAATTGTTCATGTATCTATTGAGTAATTTAATTCTTGTATTCCTTGGTCACTGAGATAGATTAGTTTCTTTTCAATTATTATATCTTGCAGGTGCTTTTAATCCTTTTATCTGTCTTTGATTGCAGGCTTCACATGTTGAAGTGACCTCTTTTGGAGCGACTGGATAGAATATTTCAGCAAGCATTGGACTTCAGGTAGGGGCATGTCCTCATACTTTGTTATTTAATAATTTTGAATCACAAATGATCTAGAGAAAATGGTTTGCGTTTGGATGTTTGTTTCTAGATATCCTTAGGATACTAGGGAGATCGTTCTTGTCCGCAAGAAGGATTTATCTGCATAACAAGATCCCACGGGGTGATGAACTCGTCTGAATATGACCTTTTTGCAACAAATCTTGAATATGCCTCTTGATTTAATCGTTCTCCAGAATAGAGCGCCGATAGATTGGTCCATTGGGTAGTAGCGTGCCTGGGGTCAGATTGATGGAGTGCTTGACCTGATAGTGCAGAGGCACCCCTGCAGGTGAGGTGAAGATGTCCCCGTACTCATCAATTACCTTTTCCATTTGTTGTTGTTGTGCAAAGGATAACTGCATGGAGGTCATGGCCATAGTATTATTCTTTCCTTAAGGGCAGATCATAAGGAAAACAAATTTCTCGATTTGGGAAATGAGCTTAATGCATTGGTTCGTAGTTATCAAAGTGATGACGGTAGGCGGTGCTACCTCTAGCATCCTATACATATTATTAACCCAAGTAACAATAACATTGCGAGGCCGAGATTCATACACAACTATGGTTGGTATAATAATACATCACAAACTTCAAGAGGAACAACATCACATAATACCTCATCTATGAAGGGCTTGATGTTGTAGGGAAGGCAACTCTGTTGGATGACACGGAGATCCTGTCCTTGGTGAAGCCACCTGATGGTGTATGGTTGTGGGTGTGTTGTGATCAGCAGACCCAACCACTTTATGACCTCTGCTAAAGTGAATTTATTTTGGCTCCCGCTGTCGACAATAAACTGTAATGAAAAATCCTTCACCCACATATCGGAATGGAAGAGGCGCTTCCCCTCCTATAGATCTTTGGGTTCTTCCTTTTGTATATTGGTGGTGGAAACGGTGGCACTGGGCTTTGCATCGATAATCTGCTTCCCTTTGTCATTCGCCTTGTCGGGTTATGACTCAGAGTCAAAACATGCATCTGATTCAGAAGCCTTGAGCACGACCATTATTGACTACTTGGCCCGACACTCACTTGTGTTGGGAGTGGAGCTCTTATGGAACTCATACCACTTTCCCGTGTCCTTCTTTGGCTTCGTGTTGTTGTTCTTCACTTACAACTTCGACAGGTTGTCCTGGGCCACCTCGCATTGGCTTTGTCCTTTGTTTTGTGGTTTGGGCGCCTTTCCCTTGCTTTTGATTCGTAGATATAAAGTCTTGCTTCTTCTGTTTTAATTTCTCCTCAATCTTGACAGCATACCGGTATGCTGCACCAAGCAAGGAGATTTAGAGGAGCTCCATTTCCTCTTGGATGTATATGTGCAAACAATTGCGGTACTTAAACACCAAATGTTTCTCCAAATATTTGATACCCAACTTTATGTGCAGGCTATGGAACAGATTCATTAGCTCATGCACATCTTGATCCCTTTGTTGCCGCAACACAGTCCATTGTATGGACTTGTCCTCATAGCTCCCCACGAGGTAGTATTATTACTTAATGGCGTTACGAAAATAATTCCAAGTTGGTGCGGCCGAGAAAATGGAGGATTCCCCCTCGTCCTTTTCCTCATAGTAGGTTTCCCACCAGTCCTTGACACGGGGGGCAGACTTGATGAGTGCAAAAGTAATATTTTCCCGATTGGAAAAGTTATGAACCAAAAAATATCCTTCTAATAGATTCAACCATCTATTTACAATGTCTGCATTTATTTGGCCTTAAAATATGGTAATGTCGAAGTTAACTTGTACCTTAAAAGGATTGGTGCCTCTAGAGTAGTTTCTAAATGAAGATGCGTCGTCGGTGGGTAGCCATCAAATGATCCCGTTGAAGTTATTCATCATTGCTTTCTTCTGTTTCTTGAGGGCCTCCTCGAGCAATATTTTGATAGGAACTACTGCTCCCTCGTCTTTATTTTACACCGTTATGGGAGGCTGTCGAGGTTTGCGAGGATGATCTTCTAAAGGTTCAACCAGATCGAGCCCTAACTCCTTATACACCAATCTCGTTGGGGACATGCAAAGAAATATTGAGAAAGAGTAGACCTCTCTGATACCACTAATACGGATTTATGCAGGAACACAATAAAATATAAAAATAAACATAAACACAGAGATGCAATAGAAAATATACTTCATTTCATTAATATCAAATAACTGAAATAATCTTACAAATAGAATGGAAATAAACTAGCTCGAGTGAAGGTAGCTTATCTCTAAGAGGAGATATGGAAGCTACATGCCTATGAACTATGTTAAAATGAGGCTCAAGGACCTTTTTATTATTGAAAAACAGGGGAAGACCCTAAACAACCAAAACCCTAATGCCAAGATATGGAATGCCAAGAGTTTGTGGGCATTGTTGGGGTTAGTTGGACAACTAAATTCCTGAGGTCGTAACTTGGTCATATTTTCTTTGTTTGGCGTATATGATATATCGTCAGAAATATCTCTCCGAGTACTATAGGTTTTGCAAAAAGCATTTCCCATGGCTATAGGGTTACTGTGGACCTCAAAAAAACACCGTTTAGGGGGGTCAAAACTACTTTGAAAGTTTAGGACCTGAAAAACTGCTAAAAATAGTAAATGCTGCTATAAACAAGGAAAATAATGGAACTGACTAGAGGTCTAGGTGGAATAGGTGGGTGGCCACCAATATCCACGTGGATCATAAGATTTTATGATTGGTTAAGTGATGGAATCCCTTATAAGCCATCAAGTGAGGGGTATACACCCTCACGAACATTCAATAATAAAATAAAACGTTTGCTGGTTTTCACCCTACGAGGTTTCCAGGGTATATCAGTGTCTAATGATGTGGTTGTCTGTTGTGCTGATTTTGTGTTGTGGATTTCTTGCATGAGCATATGCTTATAATATCAAGTGCACAATTAACTAGTTTAGTTAAAGGAATCATGAAAATGATGCAAGGTTACATCAGAAAGTTTATGTCAACATGTGATAGTAGTGGTTATTAATGGTTATGTAACTTACTATTCCTCTACTAAAGTTACTCTATGTAATGATGAAGATTATATCTAATGGTTAATGAGTAATTTGGAATACTAATTTGGATAGTTACCTATAGGTAAATTGTGTAAAAAATTTCTAACTCCATGCATTTTCATACTAGGTTACAAAGGTATATTGCACAAATAAAACCTATACTTTATTTCATTAATACAAAAACTCTAAAAACCAATATGCTTTCGCATAAAACAAATCCATAAATTTAATATAAAGAAAAAGAAAACTATTAATTAAATTAAATTTAAGGTTATCCATAATTGTTTCAAAAACCACATGTTATGCATCCTAAACACACAATTGAGTATAACAAGGGATTGCTATTTCTCTTGAAACATTTGCAAACTCGTTGTTATATAACAATCAAGTATGTTAAATAAAGAAGATATATTGCTTTATTATTTTCATGCAAAATAATCATCATGTTAGTTTTAGATAAAGAAATGGATACGAAAAAATGTGTACATATATTGATCATTTCTTTGCAAAATTTAATTAATAATTTATATATATTTGAGATTATATTAATTAATTAAAAAAATAATTTTATTATTTATTTATTTCAAATTTAAATGTTAGAAAACAAATTTTTTTTTTTTTCTAAATAAGACTAATTCTATTAAGAGAAAGACCATATAGTACAATCTGAGCTTGCAAAAAGCAAAGCATAGAAGCAAGGGGCCGGCAATGAAACATTATCAACCTCGGACCCAAAAAGCAACCATGGCATGAGCGAAAGAGAACAAGGATAACATAAAATGGAGAGCGAAACAAAGGAATCTACCCAGAGTGGGCAGAGACTTCCAGACGACATTTTTTCCCTTTCTTTTTACTGACTTTGATCCAGCCATTGTGATTTGGCTGGGCAGGAACCAATTGTAGATTATGTTGCACTGTAGAATGAGTCTCCTTGTCTGAATCGGAGGAAGAAGACTCATGCAAACGTTTCTGTGGGATCGGAGGGGCAGACGGATCCTCAGGGCTGGTCGAGGGCGTGACCTGCGGGTGCTCCTCTTTCTCTCCTTCCTTTTCCATTTCTTCCTCATCCGAGCTGGAGGACGCTAGATCATTCATAGGGGGTGGATCGCATGGTTTCCAGCTCTTGGACTTCGGTTTGCTATTGGTTTTCTTTTTTCTGCCGGGGAAGCTGGAACATGTGTTCTGAAGATGCCCCGTCTGATGACAATGTCTGCATCGGAATGCAGTGTTCTCATAATCCAAGGTTTGTGTCCAGTGAAAGTCCCCAATCTTGAGGTTGATCTGATCAGGCAGTCCTTTGCTTAAGTCTATTTCCGCGCAGATTCTGCCATAGGTATAGATTCCTTTCTCCCCTCGAGAGGTATCTGTAGCCAGGAAGCGGCCCAAAGCATTTCCAATCCCTTGGAAAATCGTGAAGTGCCAGAGATGAGCCGGTAGGTTCGGAAGACAGACCCAGATGGGAAGCTTGGTGACAACTGCTGAAGAGGGGTCGAAATCTGGGAACCAAGGGGTGAGAAATAGTCCAGCTGCTCCCCAGAACCATGGGCCTCCTGTTAAGGCTTTCTGATAATCTTCGCTGAAAGCAAACACTACTATGAAGAAACCCTTTGAACAAAGGAAGACTTGACAGTTGTTTGTCCAATTAGCGTGGATCCATTGATATAGATCTGTTGTTTGAGGCCATAGGCCATTGAATCTGCAAATGATGGCGGTCTCTGCATATATCTGAAATTGTTCATCCAGCGATGGATGGGAGATTTCAATAGTGGGGACTTCCTCCATCTTGTCCACAAGGAAAGGCTTGGGAGCCTCAGCTAATGGAGCAGATTTCTTGGGCGGCTGTGCATGAACCGCATCCTTATAGGAGAAGGCAGGATTGGAGGAAGGCTGCCCAGGTGCTCCGCCTCTAAGTCGCAGGGAGAGCGCAACTGAAGCACCTCTATCAATGCTGTAAAAAGAGAGGGGAAAAGGGTTTTCAAGTTGTTTACCTTTATGAAGCAGCCTCTGGAGCTCCGATGGAATCCCCAATCTGCGTTTGAGATTGTTTAAGAGATCTTGCACTAAATCCGTAGCTTGCACCCAATGCAACATGGTTCTGCCAGATAGAAGCGTGATCTGGATCTGGAAAGAAGAGAGGTGATTGGCCATAAGAGCAGCCGGTTGAATATCGAAACCCTCCTGCAGCAACCTCCTATCCGGTTTGCCTTGCTTCTTCGAGAGGCTGATACTGAGTCTTTGCAAGGGAGGATCCAGGCTGTTATTGAGAAAAGCTGGAGCGATTTCAGGGGATCTGCAAGGCTGCATAGCCAATCCCTGACCTGAGCCGCATAAAATCTGCCCTTGGACGCGGCGGAGCGGGCCAGCATCAGGAATAGTCCTGCAAAATAAACAGTGGAGTGCACAATGTCGGCGGCCAAGTGATGAGGAGGCTAGGTAGCACAGCCAATCCATCATGCCGCAAAACGGCAGCCGGGAGATAGTAAATCGAGCATTCCCATCCTTCAGAATTTTGCGTAGAGCTTGTGAGATAGCGACCAGGAGGGCCGAGGACTTGTCGGTGCCGTGGGAGACTGAATGATCGCTGAGAGACCAATAGCGGATTTCCACGAGGAGCTTCCAAGGGAGCATGGGTGCCGGGGTGATAGTCTCAGTAGAGCTGGACGAGAGCAGAGGAATCAAGGCGCCGTCAGAGGGGCATGTTGCAGAAACCCTAAGAGCCATCGCCGCTCTCTACTTTTTAACTCTCTTTTGTCCTTTAGAAAAAATTTTTTTAATATAAATGTAAATTATTTAAATATTTATTAATATTTTTTTTTTTTCTAAGTAAGACTAATTTCTATTAAGTTTAAAAGCTATAGTAAAAAACTGCACCAACGTCAGCTATGGAAGCCTGACTGTTGGGCTTGATAGTCAAGCAAAACATGCGAGTTTTGGACTGCCCGAGACGGGAAACCAGTCCTTTCAACCAAAGCTTCTGAACCGCCCAACAATGGGAAACCGGTTTTAAGTTTGTAGTAATAAAAAAAACACTAAGTCTGAAAAACATACAGTGCCTGTAAAGCAAAGCAACATAGCTGTAAAACAGAAGATTTCCAGTAAAACGAAACAGAGGAACCTGATAAACCAAGCAGAAGCTATTCATGAGTGGGTGAGGGCGATTCCTCAATAATTCTGCAAGCGAACATCTCGCCTCTGTCCACCGGTTCCTCCCTGAGAGCGCGTCCACCTTCTTCACGAACGTTCGCCATGCTGGTCTCGTGCCGCGGAGCTGAGGAGGCAAGGTCAACAGGAGGCGGGTTAGGCCTGTTCGACGCATTGGGTGGGCCAAAATTCGGAACTTCTTCCCGGAGCGTGACCATAATAGCAGCAGTGAGGATACGTTGCAGGAGGTGCAGTCGAACCTTAACTCAGCACGCTGAGAGGTTTGACGGATGGAAGGCCTGAGTGAGCGTTGAGCAGTATCAGTAGTAAACCCAGTATCCATCTCAGACTCCGGAGCAGGAACAGGAGGAGGGCGTTGATGGTTGAGCCGCCCACGACCAGAACTCCTTCTGCTTCTCATGCGCTCGCGGAGGCGTGGCATGATTGTCGAATTGGAGCCCAGTTGAGCAGTGCTCTTCCGACAGAGAAAGTTCGAGGTAGGGCGGGAATGAGAGAGAGAGCCTGAAGCAGAATGATGAGTAGTTCTGGGCGTATCGACAGAAGGAGGGATGGGAATGCCGGACTGCACAGAAGAAGCAGAATTGTAAGCAGACTGATTGCACCAAGGACTATGGGAAAAATGCAAATTGGGATCCAACTCGATGCAGGCTCCTAACGAGCTGCGTTTCCCTATGTGCGTCTTGAGGTTGGCTTCAGAAGTAGCAGAAGAACAAAACGTGTGCAGTGGGATAGGCGAGGCTGGCTTATCCATCCCACCATTCAACCCTGCACAAATGCTATGAGCGCCCAGAATGACCGCCATGACCACCATAACGGAGAGCTGAATGATTCGATCGAGGAGAGGAGCCTTCACCCGGTGCGAGGAGTAAATGATGTGTTTAATGGCGGTACCGGGAGCCATATGGGCTGCACCGGCTATTTGCCTTGGGAAGTGGCCGAAGTGCCACGTTCCCATATGTCTATTGAACACCCGCAGCCGGGGAGGTGCTGTCGCTATGCACCTGCGAGCTACATTGTTGAAGTATATCTGCATCATGAATGCATTGAATGGAGCCATGAGTGAGAGTACTGTGGCTCTCAGTGCCCAAATTAGCCAAAAGATCTGCAACCTTGTTGCCGTCCCTTTTTATATGATTGAAAGAGATTGCTCTGTGCTGCATTATCCATTTGCTTAATAGTTTTATTCTTGCCTCCAATCTCCAGCTGTGAGCTACTTTCTCCGGAGTGGTGCCCCAGAGAAGTTTCTTGGCTATGTTGATCAAAATTTGTGAGTCACCCTCAATAATGATGGGGAGAAATTTATGTAGATGAATCAGACCAAGACCTTGCCATAATCCTTCTAATTCAGCCGCGTTGTTGGAATCCCATCCAATAGAGCCATAGTAGATGATCTGAGTTTCTCCTTTGTCATTGCGAATGATGCCTCCAAATCCTGCTGGCCCAGGATTTCCCTTTGAAGCCCCATCAAAATTTAGCTTGAAAACACCTTCAGGGGGAGGGGTCCAGAGTAAGGGAGGAATGGGGAGGGGAGTGGTTTTTAGGGAGGGAGTGGAGGCGATGTGGAGATTCCAATTTTGCCAAATGGAGATTTCTGTGGGGTTTTTGGGGAAGTCTTCTTCGGTCCAAGAGTGAAGGGCTAAAGATTCCTGAAGATTATTGCAGAAAGAGAGCCAAATATCATCTAAAGAAGAGGCAAGATTTTTGAAAGTCCTTTTATTCCTTTCTTTCCAAATGGACCAGAACACAAGCCCAGGGAGGAGCAACCAGAGAGCGTTGAGGAGGGGGGAGAGGAAGGGGTGAGGGGTCCAGCACCAGAGGATGTTGGTTATATCTCCATTGGGTTTGTTCTTTTGACAACGAAAGAAGCATTTTTCCCAGAAAGCGTTGGCTAAAGGACAGAGTAGTAACAGATGCTGGATGGTTTCTTCAGAGTGATGACAATTGGGGCATTTGGAGGGACCGATAAAGCCTCGTTTGACCAGGTTGTCCCAAGTGAGAATGCGTTTATGGCTGAGAAGCCATAGAAAAGTCGAAATCTTGGGCCAGTTGTGCTTATTCCATATCAGCATCCATAAAGGATCCCGAGGTAGGGGCGTGGGATGAAGAATGGAAAAGGCTTCTTTAGTAGTAAACATACCCTTGGTAGAATATCCCCATCTTAATATATCAGGTTCATCAGTGCATCTAATTTGTCTTTTGCGGAGTTCAGTATTGAGGGCTTCCTGATCTGAGACTCGTGCATGAGGCGCGATGAGGTGGGGGGCTTTCCACTGTCTGAACCCATTGCTGTTGACATCTTGCCATTGATGACAGACTCTGATGTCCTGCGCATTGCTGTTGTCTTCTACATTGATGCTGGGGAAAGCTTCACAAAGGACATGATGCTGCTGCCACGAGTCCTGCCAAAATCGTGCTGAATTGCCATTACGGACTTCCCAGAAGCTGTGTTGCTGGATGAGTAAGTAATGCTGCTTGGCTGAGTTCCATATAAGAGATCCTTGTTGCTCCGGGATGAACCTGATTAGATCGGCTGAGGGTCTGTTATTGGCATATTTCGCAGTCCACCATCTGGCCCACGGAGTTTGAGGTTGCGACGTCCATTTCCACCAGATGCGGGCTGCCATCACCTCATTGCTGTGGTTGGGATTGCGGAGGTTGAGACCACCGGCATCCTTAGGAGATCAAACAGTGTCCCAATTCACTAAGGCCCATTTGCGATTCCTGCCTGAGGATCCCCAAAGGAAATTACGTTGCAAGGTCTTGATTTGTTTGAGAACCCACTTAGGCGCTGCAAGAACAGAAAACAGATAGAGCGGCATAGATTGCAGAACAACTTTTATAAGAACAAGTCGACTGGCTAAGTTCAAGGCTCTAAAGGTCCACAAGGAGAGCCTGTTCTCCAATTTTTCGAGGAGTTGGTTCCAAGAGGTATTCCTTATGGCTGAATCTACAAGGGGAGCTCCCAGGTATTTGTCAGGAAGGGTGGAAATGGAAAAACCAAGGATACGCGCAATGTTGGCCTGAATAAGGGGTGGGGTGTTAAAAAAGAAGATCTGGGATTTGGAGTCATTAATGGTAAGACCTGAGGCAGAGGAGAAGAGATGAAGAATGGCTTTGAAAGAACGAGCTTCCTGAACAGAAGGATAACCGAACATCATGTTATCATCCACGAATTGTTGGTGGGTTGTGACAGGAGCCCCATGCAGGGAAATGCCACGCAGATTCTGAGAGTGGACTGCCTTGTGGAGTAAACGACTTAGGCCTTCAGTCATGAGGACGAAAAGGAAAGGAGAAAGAGGATCCCCCTGCCTAATGCCCTGAGAAGGATGGAAGGGAGGGGAAGGAGCAGCATTGACTAAAATAGAGAAGGAGGTGGAAGTGATGAGGCTCATTATCCATCTGATCCACATTTGATCGAATCCAAAAGCATTTAAAATATGATGAATATAATTCCAGTTCAGTTTGTCAAATGCCTTGGAGAGATCAAGCTTCAGAAGCATACCTGGTTTTTTGCTGATCTTCAGAGAGTGCATAATCTCATGAGTGAGAATTATACCATCTAGAATTTGGCGCCCTTCTACATATCCAGTTTGTTCCGAAGAGATAAGGAGCGGAAGGAGCATCTTGAGCCTGTTGGCAATTACTTTGGATATGATTTTGTAGATAACATTGCAAAGAGCTATAGGTCTGAATTTGTCCGGAGTACTGGCTTGATCCTCTTTTGGTATTAAAGCGATAAAATTAGCGTTGAGAGATGGGAGGAGCCAATGCATAGTTCTGGATTCTTCAACTAGTTGCCAGACTTCAGATTTGATGAGTTCCCAAAAATGATGAAAGAAGTTTGAGGTGAAACCATCAGGTCCAGGGGCTTTTCCATCTTTGAACTACGCCATAGCTTCATCAACTTCTTGCGGTGAGACTGGTCGGAGGAGCATTTTATTGTGCTCAGCAGTAACTAGCTTAGGGATGACCAGCTTAATGCTATCAATATCCTCTTGTCGGTTTGGTTGAGGCTCCTGCTGGATATTTTTGAAATAGTCAATTAATTCTTGTTGCATATCTTCGTGTTTTTCCACTCTCTCCCCCTGCTTAGTGAGTATGTGACTGATTCTGTTTTGCATCCTGCGTTGCATGGTTGAGGCGTGAAAGAACTTGGTGTTTCTTTCACCCTCTTTGAGCCATCGAATTCTTGATTTTTGCCTCCAAATTATCTCCTCCTGCTTGTATCTTTCTTCCAGTTGTTTTTGAATGGCTTGCTCCTTTTCTGCTAACAGCTCCGTCCGCCCCTTAATAATGATTTCTTGTTGCAGCTCATTCATACTTTGCTCAAGGTTCCTCTTCTCCTTGAAGATGTTTCCAAAGGTGTTCTGGTTCCAATTTTTAATTTGGCCTTTCAGGTGCTTGAGTTTTTGTTGAAATTGATACATTTTGGATCCTTTCTGTGGCTGGAAGTTCCTCCAAGTATTGTGTACCAATTCTTTGAAGGATGGATGCGTGAGCCAGAATGCTTCAAATCGGAATGGCCTCTTTAAATGATCTCCTAAATTTTGCCATTGTAGAAGTATGGGCCAATGATCCGATCCTGCATATGGTAGGATTGAACTTGTGATATCTCCTCCCATATGAATCGCGTTGTCAGAGATGAGGAATCTGTCCAACTTTGACGCAATTTGCTGAGTGCCAGTTCTTCTGTTGCTCCAAGTGAAGATGCCGTTGGAGAAGGGCATGTCTATGAGCCAGTTGTGGTTGATGAAGTTTTTGAATTGGCTGCTATCCAATTCAGATCTGTAACACCCACCAGTTCTTTCTTCCATTCTCAGGGTCATGTTGAAATCGCCACCGATTATCCAAAGTGGGTGGATTCTGTTTGAGTTTAGATACGCTAAAGTATCTAGAAGCGCTGTCTTGCTTCTCTGTTCTTGGGGGAAGTAGACATTGGTCAAGTGCCCATGAATATTAGTGCCAATTGGATGAAAAGTGGCTTGTATTAGGTTGTGGGCTACATGAAAATCAGAGAGTTGCATGGAGCGTGTATCCCAAGCTATTGCCAATCCTCCAGAGGATCCGGAGGCATCAACTGCTACTGAACTACTACTGGGCCAAGCTTTTGCTAAGATGGCACCAAGCAGATTGCTATTGCATTTTGTTTCTTGAATAAAAAGAATCTGTGGATTTTCCTTTTGTATCATGGATTTTATCATCCTATATTTGCCTGGGGCGTTGAGCCCTCTTACATTCCAAGAAATCAAATTCATGGTGAACTATTTTCGAGAGGTTTGAAGAACCTGGTCAACTTGGGATATCTCCCTGAATCCACTAGCATTGCTCCGACCTGCATGGTGCGCAGCAGATCTGGCTTCCTGCCTCGTTTTTTACCTTCTTTCAGCACTTTTAGGCTGTCCCAGTGACTGCCTGATTGAATCCCTAATTTTTTATGCTGATGAGCTTTGGTTAGGACTACCTCCAACGATTCAATCTGATGGGGTAGGATTTTATCAAATTCTTTCTTTTTGCACGCATCTTCCAGTCCTATTATGTCGAGATCTCCCACATCAAAACCTTCTGAGTCTTCCTCCATAAGAGTGGTTTGCAGGCTCTCCTGAGTTTCTTTACTAGCCAAGCTAGGGTTAGCAGAGTTCGCATCAAGATCCATATTATTAGGGTTCCAAGGGACTTGTTTCAGCTTCGCAAGGGGATCAGAATTGGGGGGATCATCAGAGGGCTGCGAAGCGTGTGAAGGTCCAGAGACCACGGAATGAATTTTGGAAGAAGAGGGAATGGAGGGTGTCGAGGAAACCGGGTTCGTGGTGGTGTTTTCGGAAGGGGGATCATTGGTGGCTAGGGCAGCAAAACTGTTGCTAGTGGTAGGGATTGACTGGGTTTGGCTAGGTTTGGAGCTGGGCTGAGGAGCTTTCTTATGGTTCCTTCTTCTGGAGAAGACTTTAGTAAACCCCTCTGCATCTTCTTTGTCTTCAACATTTTGGGGCTTAGATTGGGCTACTAATGGGCAATCTCTAAACAGATGCCCATGGGCATGACATCTTCTACAACGAAACGGCACATGTTCATAATCCAAAGGCTGAATCCATTCAAAATCATCATGGAATAAACTTACCGCATCTGGGAGGGCTCGATCCAGTTGCATTTGGACACAGATCCTTGCGTAAGAAGTGTATCTCCTAAGCTTCGTTTCTTCTGCGATTTTGATGAACTCACCGAGCCCACTGCCTATTGCTTGCAGAGAATCTTCATCCCAATATTCCAGAGGCAATGAGTAGAGTCTGATCCAGACCGGGGCCCAATTAAAATTTTCTTGATCTGGGTTAAATCGTTCTACCCAGTTTCGCAGGTACAAACCTGCAGAGTTAAAAAAGTAGGGGCCACCATCCATGACTCTATTTCTGTCCTCAAGACAGTTGAAATCAGCTGTGAAAAAGCCTTTTGGCCCGAGTTGCAGGCTGACATGTCCTTTTGGCTTCCATTTGGAGGCGATCCAACCTTGTAAAGCTTTTTCCGTCGGCCACATCCCCATGAACTTTCCAATGAGGGCATGATCTCTCATGTATTGGATCCTGGCATTTATTCGGTGACTGGGCAGATCGATTTTTGGTCTATCCGGTGCTATTGGCTTGCAGGTTGAAGAGGTGACCTGCGGCGTTGTCTTTTGTGAATCAGAACTCGTTTGCTGAGCACTATCCTTCATCTGTGCGTTGGTCGTACCTTGCGCATTCAGATCAGCATTTTTTGGCTTGTTGTGATCCGTGGCAGGGGAGGGCTGACCGCCCCCCCCGTTTCTGTTTCCATTGCTGCGAGCAACACTATGTTGCAGTCTGACGGAAGCGCCGGCAGAGAGTACAGAGCGGCGATTAGGGCTAGGGTTTCTGCAGAGAGAGAAAAGCGAAAACCCTAGCAGAGCAAATCATCGATTCCGACTGGCTTCAACATACATTAAATATTTATTAATATTAAAAAATATAATATTATTTATTTATTTAATTAATTAAATTTTAATCAACTAATCCATTTAATCTCCTATAATCAATTTTATTGTCAAATTCGAGATGGATCTAACGGATTACATTCAAATATTTATTGTAAATTATTGTGGATGTATGTAAAATTTGTATTTTATTAATGGATTGTAATGTGGTTTATTGTGTGTGTTTTTATGTATTTTTAATGTGAGGACTGTATTTTATTAAGGTTTAGTTTAATTTATAGATAAAATGAGGGGGTTTTTTTTTTTTTCCACGTTAATTTTTAGAGTTTTTTGAAAATTTGAGTTTAAATTGTTTAATCTGCATAATTCAAGTGCTTAAAAGGTTTTTCAGGGTACTCAATCCATTTATGCATTCAAAAATGCATTTTAAATATAAAAGAATCTTGAAATTGTATTGCCTGATTTTGATAAATTCCCGTGAAAATGGATATTTGGTCTCTAAGTTAGACTATGCCTTTTATTAATTTTACTAATTTATTTATTGTTTTTGGTACTTTGAGTAATTGAGATCAATAATATTATTAGTTTTTGATGAAGTTTTAAGTTTAGTTAGGTTTATTTAAAATGATTTGGAAATTATATCACATTAAAGTTATTTTAATATTATTGTAGTGTGATTTTTACTTAAAAGACTAATAATTATATATTTTAATTATATATAATTTTTAAATATCATTATTATCTTTGTTGACAATAAGAGATTGCATTGAATTTTTAGTTAAATTCTTATTAATTTGGAATTGACCAATTTTTTTTATAAAATTTCCACAGTTTAACTTTGCATATTGAAATTTAGTATTTTTTGATAATATTTTAATTTATTTATTTGCAATGTGATACACTCTTAGATTGAACATGTTATTGCTCATTATATGGATTAATGAGCCAAAAGTATAAGGGTCCCATTGTAGATAAATGATCCTAATAGTAAAAAACAATATCTACAAAAGACTTTGTTACAAGCTATGTCACAAGGTTCGTCGAACTTAAACCTTGAGGTTCAATTTTTGGCGAACCTTAAAAATATTTTGATGTTAGAAGAGCCTCATCGAACCTCATAGCCATTGACCAAGTCCATTCAACACTCAACCTCATGTCACAACTCAAACTTGTAATATATCCTTATAGTTTCCATGTTAGTAATATAATTTTTTATTTTTATTGATGTTGATTTCTTACTATTTTATCCTATATTTCATTTTAAGTTAATATTTGCATATATATTCCCTGATGGGGGTGATTAGCAGGGTAGATGACGTTCTCGAGGGAAAGCGTGGGCACTCATGTTGAGCGCGTGGTCATAGGTGGGAGGGTTGACCTCCCCGTCCTCTCAACATACATTGTGTACGAGAGGGATTAGCGTAGTATGTGTGAGATTTCATTATGTCTTGGTTCCCGTAGGTGGTGGCATTTGTTGGAGTTTAATGGAGGGTGGCGAGGTCTGTAGCCGACCATTCTGCGTTTGGATGAGCTATGGAGTCTTTAATGTGAGCCCTGTGTAGAGAGGAAGTTGCTTTAGAGTATCTTGTATGGGAGAGGTGGCGCCTTCGCCACCGATGTTCCCTCCTCTGCTTTCGGGTGGGCATTATTTTCAATTTCTTGTTTGGTCTTCGAGTCAGGTTTTTTGCATATAGTAAAGGTTTCGACCTTCTGGTTATTTGTGAGCTTCGTTGGTATGGTTTGGGTCGGGTTTTAACCCTTTTGTTTAGGAAAGTGGGTGGAATTGAAGTCATCATTGGCCCCTTCTTGGGCTCCTGCAATGCTTTTTGGTATTTGGGGATCGGGTATATTGGATTCTGGGTGGTTTGACTAGTGTAGGTCCGTCTCTGGAAGTGGGACATCGTTTCGTCTGCGGTTGGTGTAGAATTCTATTTCTTCGTGTTCATTCGGGGCCGGTTGGTGGTGGTCACGCCAGTGCGGCTGGTGTGTTTCTCCCTGTGGGCCGTCACAATTTGGGAAGCTTCTCGGGGGAGTTCATCTCTGCCTGTCTCTGTGGTGTTGGGATGATAAACATGAATTTCGTTCGTCATTTGGGCCGCTTCTCCTCTTAAATTAAGCCCAAATTGGGGGGGTGGGTGCGGGGTGGCACGCTATCTCTCTGTTAGAACTGGTGATTGGTATCGTTGGCTTAGGGCAGGGTGACAGCAGTGGTGCTCCCTCATGTTAGAGGGTTGTGGGTGGTTGAGGTGGTGGCATGACGGGGTGTTATGATCGTGCGAGGTCTGGAGCTCGGGTTGGAAGTCGTGGTGCCTTGTCGACGGGTCGTGGGAGCCTCACCCTTCTATGTCAACAAAGTGGCAGGTCGGTTCATCGTCGTGGTTCAGGGAGACGGGGAATGGCGTGTCATGGGGGACAAGGGCAACGACAAGGCTGTTGTGTGGAGCGGTGTCGGGATTTGATACAATCTGTTCTTGAGCGTATGGAAAGCTCGGAGTGAGTACGAAAATAGGAACATACAAAGCTAATTGCTACTCTGAACAAAATGCATTATTTCCAGTGCCAGCTTCGAGAGCGTGTACTAGTGGTCTAGCGAGGCTAGAACTTATTATCTAAGAAAGTCGAGAAGTTGGAAGCTTGGATGTCCCATTTCAAAGAGCATGTTTAATGATACTTCTGTCCTCCTCCTCCTGGAAAAGCTCCGGAAAACCCAACTTCACCTTTGACAATTAGCATGGTTACAAGTGTTTTATTTGTCTTATGTGTTTACTAGTGTTTATGGCCTCTCAAGTTGTGGACTGTGCTTCTTGATGTTTTTCTGTTTCATTGTCATATGCTGATAGCGGTAGTCAACAAAACTGATTGGCGTGAGACTACTTGCGATTTTATATTGATATACCTTTTTTTGGAAAATGGAAAATATATACAGACGAACCTTATCTGAACCCCATCAAAAAAATTGAACTTGAATGAACCCACTCATTACCGAACCCGAACCATGTGTCATAGGTTACAAGTGACAAGTTTGGATAATCAATAAATATCATATATTTTTTGGTATAAATTATATGTTCCTATGGCCGAGGACTATATATGTGCAATATTTGAATAAAACCGTACTAACATGTGAGAATAATTAAAATGGAATTGCTAGTGAAAATTTATTGTGGTTCCCATCTTAAAAAATGCTTTCTGTTTTCTGAGTTATTGCCAAAATCCAAGTAAGGGCAACTTCTATCATAATAAATAAGCATCACACCTCGATTTTGACTTGGTTTTAAGGAGTGGGCTAATAATTATATAAAACATATCGATTTTAGCAAGGAATCCAACACCATTCAGTGGAGATTATGGTTATGCCTTGAGCATGGTTTCACTCTTATTATAGTTTTAACCTATTCTATTTTTTTCCCTTTTGATTTGATCCATCTTAGAAAAAACCGAAATACACTTTGTTTTTTTTTAAATTCAAATCCTACTTAAAACTCAACAAAATGGCTAGAGACACAATAATTTTATATTAACTTTGGTTCATTACACGAGAAGTGATTTCACAATGAAAATATTACATAACAAGATGCTCCATTTTGATATTTAATATTTAGCATTTATATCATTATATTTCCGATGAGCTATGTTTTTATAGTTAGTAAATTTTCACAATTTTCTGCATAGATACGAGTGGTTTAAAATTCGGTTAATTAAACAAATTTTTATAGTAAATTTCTCTGACTATACATGAAACACTGATTTTTTTTCACATAAATTTATATAATTTAAAATCAAATTTATTCAAAAACACAAACAAATTCAAATACTACCATTAAATTTATTTTATTTTTATTACCTCCATGTTTGAGGACAAGATGTGGGAGGATCAAGAATTGGAGGGTAAAAGGAAGCTAAGATACTATAAGGAGGTGATCAACCCCACCCTTGATAATTATAATTATCTCTCTGTGTTGACCAACGCTAAGAAAAAAATGAAAACCGCTAGGATAAAAACTAATTATCATGAACTTATCATGGTCTATTCCTAAAATTCCCTGGAACAATATAATCTATCATATTTGCGATACTAAGAAGGTGGAAGATGACAAAAACTTTATTTTAAACTGACCGAGTGTAACTCACATCTGCTCCCAATTCCCTAACATCTGCCATGCTTCCAATCTTCATGACCTATTAAGCCAACACACCTATAGCGATCTTGGAGCACTTAGTTCCCTTCTATTTGATCATAGAAACAAGATTTTGAAGAATCAAACTTAGATTATTTTTCCTTTCTTGAGGTCTGATAGGCCGCATTGGTCCTAGCGGACATTAATCATCATCATCGTCGTCGTCGTCATTTTTATTTTTATGATGATAATGATTTTGATGATGGTAAACATCCACTGAGACTAATCTTTGGTCTATCGGACCTAAAGACAAGAGTTATTTAGTTTGATTTAATATTTTATTCATATGCTCAAAAAGCTTGGAGAGAAGTCTCCTGAGCTCACTATAATTTGACATCTTAAAAGGCTAGGAAGGTCAGTATTTCAACAAAGATTATGAAATTGAGCTCTAATGTGGTTGTACGCGGGGCACTCTAAGAGGGAGTGATTTTCATCCTCGATGTTCATATTCTCACAGAGATGGCAGATCCTTTCCATCCATGGTGTTTTAGGAACTGTCCAATGACCTGTTTCACTATGGAGCTCATGAGAGTTTGTTCTAATCTTGTCTATATTAATTTTCTTCTTTGAGCTAGTTAAAACAAAGAGATACTTATGATCTTCTAGGGTGGGGTTGATGGCCTCCTTATAATATCTTAATTTTCTTTTAGCTGCTAGATCTTTCTCACACCACATTTTTTCTTTGAACTTAGAAGTAAATTTTTTTTAATGTTATTAGTGTTTGGCAATGCAACATTGTCGTCGATCTCCTAATGGTTTAACCAAGCCCTGGTGTCTTTATACCAACCTCGTTTAAGCCTTAGGTGGTTTTGGCTGGAATTTAAAGCTAGCTTATGAAGTCTATGGTATCCTATGCTATTGAGCTTGTGCTTGTACAACAGAAGCCTAGTCATAGCTAGGCTCTCGATAGGGGAAGACCCACTTCTATAAGGAGAATAGGATAGGGTGTATTGCTTTTAATTTTAAGGTTATATGTTATAAAACGCTTTTGGATTTACTCAATCTTTCTCCAGGATTCTCTAGAGATGCTGCAACCCCAAACCTCACATCCATATAAGATAAAAAGAGTGACTAAAGTTTCAAAGAGGAACTTTTTTCTATCCCACATTACGAGGTTTGCCATTTTACAATTATTTTCAAGACCAAAATAAGCTTTCCACCCCCCATTAATCCTTTTCTGAATGATATAGTTCCAGTTGAGCTTGTGATGAATATCAATTCCTAGGTACTTGTAAGAAGACACTTCCTCCAAGTTACTATTGTCATACATAAAATTAGCATAAGTGTCATTCTTGGATTTGATAATAATAACTTGTGTTTTGTCAGTGTTAATAGACATACCCATGGTAGAGCAGAAATCCTTAAGAAGTCTAAGTTTCTTATCAAGATCAGATGGGCACCTTGCGAGAAGAATAATATCGTCAGCATAGAGAAGAAGGATGATGACTATCCCAGCTAAGATCGTGCCAGCACATCCTGCTTCCTCTAAACAACCTTCTAGCTTGTCGATGTAAATTCCAAATAGGGTAGGGGAGAGGGGGCAACCTTGTTTAACTCTGATATTACACTTAATATCTTTCAACCACCCCTCATTTCTCTTTAACTTGGCAATTACATTCTCGTATAACCTTATAGCGGCCGCTCTTAGCTCGAAAGGAACATTTAGCTCTTCTAATCTATTCCATAGGTTGTTTCTAGGAACCGTATCGAAAGCCTTTCTAAAGTCCACAAAGCAACATAAGAGATTGGATTTATCATTGCGGCATTCCTCCACAATGATCCTAAGCGTAACGAGGTGGTCCATTGTTGAGTGTTGCCTTCTAAAACCCACTTGACCTTTAGCCCACTTACCTTCACTTTCAAGCCAAATGCTCAACTTCTTTTCCAAAATAATACCATATAACTTGGCTAAGAGAGGGTTGATCATAATTGTCCGATAATTAGAGGGGTTATTTGTATCCCCACTTTTAAAAATAGGGATAATGAGGCTCTGAGTCCAAGGTTTAGGGAACCCTTGCTTGACCGCTTGGTTGAAAAGCTTGTGGATGTGGGGGATGAGGACAAGACCTCCAATTTTTAAGGTTTCCGCCTGGTAACCTTCAATGTCTTTAGCTTTCCCATTTGCCAGGTGTTTAACCCCAAAATCAATGTCTTCTAATGAGAAAACTTCTTTCGTTGTGAGCAGGGTTTTAAAATCCCTGGAATTTGGAGATTCATAAAGCTTTTTAAGATAGGAATTCCAGTCGTGTAAATAAATTTTATTATTATCTTTAGTTTTCCTAGTTAGAATCTGCCTCCAGAATTTCTTAGGAGCCACCTTAGAGAGGTGTAAGAGATTCTCTTGTCTTTTACGAATATATTGCCTTTTTTTCCTTTTAGTTAGGGCTTGTAGATTTTTATCTTGTCAATTTTGAGAGATTCATCAACAACTTCCTTAATTTCTCTCCTCGCACTTTTACAATCTTTGTCATACCATGGGTTGGTTTTGTTATTTATTTTATTACTTGAGACTTCAATTGAGAACTTGTTAATAGAATATGAGAGGGTTGTAGTAAAATTATGATAGAGGTCATCTATGTTGTCTATACTAGATAAAGAAAGAAAATTAGTTTTTAATTCATTTAGAAAGAGATCGTTTTTATTTCTATCAAAGATTAAGTTCTTTTGACTATAAGGATTATCTTCAATGGGATCTCTATGCATGACAAAATTTAGAGTTATGAGTAAAGGCCTATGATCAGAGTTAGGCTCATGGTCGTATAAGATGTCAAAATTTAGTCTTTCGTTGTATAAAGGGAGATCGGAAATAACATAGTCTACCACGCTGCTGCCAAGCCCATGGATGCAGGTCATCTGGCTAGAATTGGGCCACTTCTTTAGACCGTTGCAAATTATGAGATCTTGAGCACTACAGAGCTTGACTAGCTCCGACCGAAACAAATTGTCCACGAGGTCTTCAGAGCTCCTTTTGTACCGGCTAGCTAGTGTAAGGTCTTCGTCTAACCAAAGAGGATTTGGGTAGGAATGATTGCTTAGAATAATAGCTTGGTTGCTTGAAGTTCGAGCATTAAATTCACCCATTAAAAGGATATTACCTTCATTCCTTAGGCTAGAAATATCATTCTCTAAACCATTGTAAGGAATATTTTTATCTAGATTATTTTTCTTATAGAAGTTAGAATTGATGGGGGGAAATAACAGATTGCTATGTAGGTATTTTTATCATTAATGTCAGTAAACTCAATCCAACTACATTGGTTGTAAGGGTCGTTTTTATAAATCCTAGCATGGGGGGAGATGTTCTTCTTAATGTAGCAATATATGCCCCCAATGCCTCTACGGGAGGATCGCTTGTTCCAGGTAGACCATAGTGCATATCCATATATGTTAGGGACCTTAGATTCTTCGTGCTCCAAAGTTTCAACAAGCAATATAATATCAACATCCTTTGAGATCCAACTTAGCTTTGGGCCTTTGTTCCATGGAAAGCCCCGACAGTTCCAAGAAAGAATTCAGAGCATGTTGAATTGCTATTTATTACTATTTTTTTGGTTTCTATCTCGAATAACAACTTTTCTATTTCAGATTATTGCCCATTTTCCTTCCTTCCTAGCTTCTTTTACCTTTTGAACCTCCTTTCTTAATTCTGTTTGATCTTCTGGAATGAAATCTTCATTTATAAATATTCCCATTCCTTTTAGACTTGAGGTTTTACTAAGTATGTCATACTTATGGTCAGTAGAGCTCACCTTTATTCGGATCAGCCTTCCTTTATTCTCAATTAATTTCCCTAACCTTGTTGCTTCTATGAGACACGTGGTTTCAATTTGTAATCTATTATGTAATTCTGTCTTGGTTATGGCTAAAGTATCCTCGTCTACCTCCTATTTCAAACTAAAGATTATAAGGTTCAAGGCCCTTTTGTTATGTTCATGGTCTAATTCGATCAATTTTTTCATTTCATATTTAATTGGTTTACATAGGTCAAAAAAAATCTATTGACACAAATTCCAATTACATAGGTCAAAAAAATGTAATTATAAAATATTCAAATTTATATAAAATTAATAGGCCGCATTGGTCTTTGGTCTTAGCGGACATTAATCATCATCATCATCATCATTTTTATTTTTAAATAATTAACCATTTAAAAAATATATTAACACAAATTCCAATTACATAGATAAAAAAATTTAATTAGAAAATATTTAAATTTATATAAAATTTAATTATTAAATATAAGTAAAACGTAATAACCTCTTACAATAAATATTAAAAAATTATATAGTACCTTAGTTAAGTAAACATTTCTTTGTGGTAAATACATAAATTCATATAAATGCATGGAACTATGACTTATTGACCACTCTATTAATTTTTTCTATCCCGTTATGTTAAAATGTTAGATTATAATTAATTGTTTCTTTTCACTAATTATATTTTCTTAAAATAAAAATGGTTTTCTTTAATTATAATAATTTTATAATTATTTAATTTGATTTTTAAATTAAAAATTTATTTATTTTTATTTTATTTTATTTTATTTCTATGATGTAATATTCAACTAGAATTAATTGATGCTTTCCTATGTTTTAACCAATTAAAATTTTATAATTTTATTTTATTTTTTTAAATAAAAAAAATATTTTCTTTAAATACAATATTCTCATAATTATTTAATTTTGCAAAACAATATAATAAGCTTTAAAATATATAATATATTAAAAAAAACACTTATAGTTACTGAAAATGTTCATGAAAATAGATTTTATATTTCATGTTAGAAATTATTAAAACATTATTATTGTTGTTGAATAAAATTAGTTTCTCCATTGTTTAAATGTGGAATTACAAATAATAAAATATTTCAATTTTGGGAATTTTGCTTCTGTGATCCATAAATTGTGTAAGAAATTTTTTCGGTGAAAATCACATGTAGGGAATTTTTGCCGACGCGTAATCCCCGCCCTTCGAGGATTTATGGTCTTCCTAAGATTCATAAGGAAGGAGCCCCCCTGCGCCCCATTGTCAACACCATAGGTGGTCCAACCTACCTTCATGCTAAATTTTTAGCCAGTAGGCTAAAACCTCTTATGGGTCGCACCAACTCCTTTGTCAAAGACTCTTCTTCCTTTATTAATGAATTGAAGGACATTAAGTTGGATCCTGAGGATAGGTTTGTAAGTTTTGATGTTGTCTCATTATACACTTGCATTCCCATCAAGGAAGCCATCGATGTCATTTCTCGGGTCACTGATCCTGATATTGCCCATCTTGTTGAGATCTGTCTAATTTCGACCTTCTTTAGTTTTGAAGGTGTTTTCTTCGAGCAGACATGTGGGGTGGCCATGGGTTCCCCTCTCTCCCTTGTAGTGGCTAATATTTTCATGGAAGACTTTGAATCTAAGGCCCTTTCCACATCCCTTTTTCAACCTAAGCTTTGGAAAAGGTTTGTTGATGACACCTGTGTGGTGTGGCCCCATGGAGAAGAAAAACTGGACCTTTTCTTCCATCATCTTAATGATCAATCTGACTTCATTAAGTTCACCATGGAATTTGAGGTAGATGGTAGTCTTCCGTTCCTCGATGTCCTTCTTTCGAGGAATGATGATGGTTCCTTCTCTCATCAAGTCTTTAGAAAGAAGACTCATACTGAGCAGTATTTGCATGCTAATTCTCATCACTTTTCGGCTCAGAACCTTGGGGTTCTCAACACTCTAGTTACCAGAGCCTTTAGAATCTCAGATGAACACCAATTTGAAAGTGAAAAGTCTCATCTCTTTAATGTTTTTAGCAAGAATGGTTATAGCAAGGTTCAGTGTGTTAGAGCTTTTCAAAAAGCTGAAAAAGGTCCTAAGGTCAAGAAAGAGCATTGTGATCGGTGCTTTGGAATTCACCTTCTGTTCATCCAAGGTACTACCGATAAGATTGCTAGGATCTTAAAAAAGCATAATGTTTCCTCAACCTTCAAGCCCCTTCGCACCATCAGGAGTTCGCTTAGGTCGGTTAAGGACCCGATTTGCCCTAAAGATAGTAAGGGTGTTTACTTGATTCTGTGTTCTTGTGGGACGCCTTACATTGGTGAAATTGGTCGGTCCATTAATCAAAGGATTCAGGAACATATCGCTGACCTCAGACATTGTAGATCTCGGTCCTCTGCCTTAGCAGAGCATGCCGATAAAATGAATCATCACATCTGTATTGATGATGCTGAGGTTATTGCAAATATTGACCATTTCCACCATCGCAAATTGAGGGAAGCCTTGGAGATCGAAAAGAGGCCTGTCAACCTTAATAGGGATGATGGGTGGAGTGACAATAGATGTTGGATTCCCGCCCTTCACTCTTAGTTGCCTTTTATTTTTCCTTTTATTCTCCCTCTAGCTTCCTTTTCTTTTTTCCGCCTCCTTATTACTGTTTGATTTTATTTAGCTATGAAATTAAATTATTTAATATTTTATTTTTATTTTTATATATATTTTTTATTTTTTTATTTGTTTATTACTTATTCTATTTAATTTGGTTTATTAAATTTATTTTGCTTTTATATTTTTAATTTTTGTTTTTGTTTTATTTATTTATTTATTATTATTATTTTTTATTATTACAAAATAAATAAATAAATAAATTATTTTAACATTATATTTATTGGAAATCATTAATATTGAATTAAATTTAAATTAAAAACTTTTAATATAATTTTATCATACATAATAACATATAGTTTTATTGATGAAATTTAATTTATTTTATTAAATTAGTGAAACTAGCCATTATATTACTAACGGCTAGTTGGAGCATTCTTGTCTATTTAATCTGGTTTTTTGGTTCAGATTTCTCATCTTGTCCTGATGATGAGCCACACTAGCTGGTTCGAAACGCGTCGGCAAAAATTCCCTACATGTAATTTTCACCGAAATAATTTCTTACACATATTTCAATTTATCAATCAATAAAATCTAAATAAACCAAATTCTAAACCTTAACAATAACTCGAATTCAATTATTTTATAGGTCTTCGTCTAACCAAAGAGGATTGGAGTTGGAATGATTACTTAGAAGAATAGCTTAGTTGTTTGAAGTTCCAGCATTAAAGTCACCCACTAAAAGGATATTACCTTCATTCCTTAGGCTAGAAATATCATTTTCTAAATCATTGTAAAGACTCTTTTTATCTATATTATTTTTCTTATAGAAGTTAGAATTAATGGGAGGAAAATAACAGATTGCTTATCATTATTGTCAGTGATCTCAATCCAACTATATTGATTGTAAGAGTCATTTTTATAAATCCTAACATGGAGGAAGATGTTCTTCTTAATGTTATATTAATATAACTATATTAAAACCAAACTACTCCTATATAACACTGGTTAATTACGATATAAATATATTTGTTAGTCTGACATTTCAAAAGTTAAAAAATGTGAACTATTACCTTTCAAATTACATATCAATATCAAGATTGAGTCAAAGGTTTAAACGTGAAAGAATTGTCTTCTGTGCACACTATAGTTTGACGTGAAAGAATTGCATTCTTTCAGCAATGTTCCTTCCCGTATCATTCATGGTTACGAATTGAAGTTGAATTTATGGTCACGTGTTTTTGGAGTTTAATAATTTGATATTATTATAAGTATTTATTTATTATTATTTTTTCAAAGTTGTATATTATGTATTATATAAAATGATGTATTTTCTGGTTAGGTTTGTTGTGTTAAATTTTGATATATATTAATGTTAAAAGAATTTTTTTTTAAGTGTTATAAGCTAAAAGTAATTAGATTTGTCATGTTAGACCTTGATATATATCAATATTAAAAGACAAAAAAGATTTATAATGTTACAAGCAAAAAAACTCGTAAGTCATAATAACTATTGGACATTAGAGTATAAATTTGACGGGCACTCCTACTCTTCAAGAATTTTCTTTATGACGAGTTTCTTTTTAAAATTTCCTTTTAAATGACATTTGATTTTTGGTTTACTCATCATTTAAATATCATGTATTACATGTTTTTTGTTAATTTTTTTAGTTATGAGTATAAAAACAATTTTTTAGTAGTGTAAGTTTTTGTATAATTTTTTTTAATTATGGTTTGACCATAAAATATATTTCTATGCTTTATATTACTTAAAAAATATCAAATAAATTATTTTTTTATCATAGAAAGTTATTTTTTTATTATGTATTTAATTTCCTGAATTGTGAGAAGCTCACTTCTTTTTTTCTTTTCCTTAAGGCAAGAAAATTCTCTTACCTACATTAGGAGGAGAAACATATAATTCCACATAAGAGACTAATTACTTTAATTAATTAAATAATAATAAGAAATAAATTAAAATGATGTCTCCGATATTAAATAATCATCTTTATCTTATCAAATAATTTAATATGATTTTAAAACATACTTTCGCAACCATTAATTTTTATGACTAAATGTGACTTAGAAATAAACAAATTCAAAGTAAAAAGCATCTACTATGATTTTAAAGCACACTTTGAGCTATAAACAACATTTCCTTTAAAATTTTATGAATGAATAGGTGAATGCATGAAGATGGGTTACACTGTTGGACAAATCTAGCTATGAAATTTCAAGTTTTTATGAAGCCGTCAAAATTCATATAAACATTGTGAATTTTGATTCGCAATAAAAAGACAATATGTGAATTATGTTGTTGTTCTAATAATATTTTTGACAATTTTTTTATAACTTAGTCTAAAATGTGTAGTTTTTTAAAAATATATATATGAACATGATCTACAGTGAAAAAACTGAGCTTTTCATTTTAAAAAAATATTTTTCTATGCACAATTATATTTTTTATTATTTTTCTAAGATAGTGGTATGTCTTGAATTTTTTTTGTTGTGTATATTTCATGTTATTGATTTTTTATTCAATCCCTTTGAAACTGTCCAAAAAAATTTCTAGCATTATGTTTAAAAAAAATTAGATGAAAAATATCATATGATTTTGAAGGTGTCAAATTCACATGCCAATCCTTAACCCCCTTTCCCTAGAAGATCAAGTCCATTTCTTGAAAGGAAAGAAAGTCTCACTCTTTGTTTTATCCTGGGGAAAGGGTTTATGGGGTCACCTCATACCTATTCATTGACATTTCCTTCATAAGTGGCTTCCCAAAACTATCGAGACTCCGCCCATCGATGAAATTCCATAAAGAGCAGGGAGCCTTAGCTGTGGTGATAGTGGGCTAAGCCTCCACCGTTGCCCTTAACCTAGCAGGTGTCCTCTTAGGAATCCATTCTAGGTACCTTGCTATTGGGCTAAGCCTCCACCGTTGCCCTTAACCTAGCAGGTGTCCTCTTAAGAATCCATTTTAGGTCCCCTACTAGTTTGAGTGGTAACAATTTTGGCATTGGATAAAGGATTCTTTTATGGATACAACATGATCCGCCACTTAAGGACAAATTCTACCCTAAATCTGCTAGGGTACAAAAATGGGTTGCAGAGAAATATATAGAAAGGGTGCTAAAGTTGTGATTTTTAAGACCTTAAGAGCTTGATCAAGCATTTGATTTCAAAATTTAAATAGCTCGATACAGGGTTTAAGAAACCCTCAGATCGAGCCTTTAACGTGGTTAAATAAAGGTTCGATCTAGCTTTAAGGCTCGATCGAGCCCATAGCTCAATCTAGCTTTAATGCTAGATATACCTTTAAAATTAGATCAAGCCCATAGCTCGATCGAGCTTTAAGGCTCGATCTAGCCACTTTTTTTTTTAATTCCATGCCTAGGTTGTATTGGCAGTAAATTTCTGAAAGATGGCTCGATCGAGCTCCTAGATAACCTCAGGTTACATTTTTTAAGCCCTCAACGAGCTGGATCAAGGGCTCAAATATTGCTCCATCGAGTGTTTAAAATGACTCGATCGCGTTGTTGTTTTTCACCCAAAATGCACCCTCTCTTGCCAAAAAGTGTAACCCAACTTCATGAGTAGAACCCCAACCTGAGTTTAGAAATAACTAAATTCAAATTATGAGTAGAGTATTTTTCTCTCTTGCCAAAAAGCGTAACCCAACTTCATCCATACACCCTAACTTGACTTTAGAAATAAGTAAATTCAAATTATGAGTAGAATATTTTTTGGAAGTGATGAGACGCACCATAAATTCATCACTTCCAAAAAATATTCGTTGTGTAATCCTAGCCTCTAGTTATTTTGATTAATTAAATAAAAAATAAATAAATTATGATTTATCTTTGATTATTGAATAATAATCATTATCTTGAGATAGAGGGTTTGAAATATCCACAGTCTTCATTTTTCTGTCTACGTTTTACAAGACTCATCATCGGGCTCGTGTAATCCTAGCCTCTAGTTATTTTGATTAATTAAATAATGAAAAAATAAATTCTGATTTATCTTTGATTATTGAATAATAATCTTTATGTTGAGATAGAGAGTTCAGAATAGTCTTCATTTTTTTGTCTACATTTTCAAGTCTAGAACAAGACTCATCATGAGGAAAAAAACCTGATGATGAGTCTTGTTCTACACTCGAAAACGTAGACAGAAAAATGAAGGCTGTGGAAGTTACGAACTCTCTATGTCAAAATCTACACCACAAAAACCTCCAAATTATCATCTTTATTTTATTAGATTATTTACTGTGATTTTAAAGCATACTTTCACTCTTACACAACCATTAATTTTTTATGAATAAAAAAAACTTTAGAAATAAATAAATTAAAATTAAAATTAAATTACTATAATTTTAACCCTTACCCAACCATTAACATTTTATGAATAAACGCGACTTTACATATAAATAAATTCAAATTAACTTACAAATACAATTTATAATGCTCCTCATCAAACCTCTCCTCTTATTTGGCTACAACTTTCCCATTGAACAACTTGGTAGCTTCATAGTCATGAACAAATTGCATGCATTAAATAAAAATGGATCCTAAAACTCTCTTTAATAAATCTAAACTAGATTAAAACTTACATATTTTGCATAAGTGATTATGTTGTGCTTTATTGAATTGATATATAGCAATGGATTACAATACTCTTAGAGTCCATACCATAATGAATTTCCTCAATCCTTAAAATAGGCTTCATCATAACAAATACCATGGATAAAACCATAGTTTGTCAAAACATGGAGTTATAAAAACCGTCAATGTTAAATTACTAATTTTATTTTACGAAGTCAAAATGTTTACATAACATAACAAGACATTACAACATCTCTTTTAAGTTGGAGAGCCTCATGAAGCAATAATTAGCTATGTAAAAAATCAAATTCTCCATTATTAATTATGGAAAAGTTATTATTAAATCTACTTGTTATTTTGTAGAAAAAACAAAATTTTTTGTTACTTGATGGAAAAAATCTCTCTCTCTCTCTCTCTCTCACACACACACACACACACATATGAGTTGTCTAACTTATAGACGAAATAACATTTTTATTTTTTCACCCGAATTCACCTTAGGCAAAATAACATTTTTTCACCCTAATTTACCAAAATCCGATAATATAATTTCAAGATTTTTTGTAGTTTAAAATACATTTTTGAATGCATAAATGAATTGAGCACCATCATAAAGCCCTTGGAGCACTCAATTATGCAAATTAAACAATTTAAACTCAAGTTTTTAAAAATATTGATTTTGATTAAAATTAATGAGAAAAAATTTCTTGAAAAAGACCATTTTTCTATAAGTTAGACTAAGCCTATATATATTGTAAGTTTTAAATAAACTTAATTTGATCATTGATTTAAGTCTAATCCATTTTGTTATTAAGAATGTCTTTCGGATTGACTTTTGTGATATATATATAGAGAGAGAAAATTTAAGGTATTTAGTAAATTAATAAAGTAGATTTATTTTATGAATTTTGCTTCTGTGATCCATAAATTGTGATTAAAATTTTTGGGTGAAAATCACATCAAAATATATTAGGTCGACGTTTCGAACTAGCCAGTGTGGTTATCTTGTCCTAATGATGAACCACACGACCTAATCTATTTTGATGTGATTTTCACCGAAAAATTTTAATCACAAAAGATTTTTTTGTTTTTATTTTTATTTTTATGGATTATGTCATGTGTTTTTCCTTAAATAATAAAGAATGGATATGACTTAGTGTACATTAAATTTAAAATAAAGAAAATTAAAAAAATAATAGAAAACTAAAATCTAAATTATGGAAGGTAATAAATTATAAATATTCATAAGTTCAAATCTAGAAAGGGGTAGAGTACTTACATATTCATAGGCTTTGGCAATCAAAGCACTATCATTGTGGAGAGATAGTCCTATCCCACAAACAATTGGATCTCATACACAAATTTAATGTTATGACCTTAAAATTGGAATATTATTATTATTATAAAAGTAAAAATAAAATATTACAATAGATTTGAAAACTTATTTTGTACTTGTTAATTGGGCTTCTTGTGAGAGAGGGTCTTTGGAGTATTATTCATTAAATATACCTACTTGTCATAAGAATGGTTATGTTTTTGTTTTATTTCTATGTTTGTTTTTTTTTAAGAGAAAATAACATTTGGGGGAGATGGGATCATCCAAGATCTTGGAGTAGCCAATTTTCTTGAGGTTTAGGAAAGAAATCCAACCTTGAACCTCTCACCCTAGTAAAAAAATGGGGTTGTAGACACACTACTAATTTCTTAGATATGGTTTCAAACATTAATCCAGGCCTAAGGTCCAAGAGGTTAATTACCCAAGAAAATAGCTAGTTGCATCATGTGAATATCATGTGAATAAGGACAGGTGTGGATATCCCATTCCCCTCCCTAGCTTCATGAGTGGTTAATCTATGTGGCGGAGAAAACTCACTATATTGTTTAATTTCACATTGCAACTAATCGTTCCCTTATTTTTCTCAATATAGAGATGGATAAGTGACATGCCAAGGTGGTTTATTAGGTTCTATAGTCATGTGAAGAGACAAATCAATGAAAGTGGTTTCTCAGGGTTTCAAGAGACAAATCAATGAAACAACACAACCTTGATGACCATTACTACTAAGCTAATAGAGTTAGAATAAGCCAATGCAACTCATAATGTTAATATGATGAATTTTTGCACTTGCAAAACCAATGGATTAACTCTCTCAAAATGGAATGCAATCATCTTAGTACCCTATTCCTTGCTCAACATAGGGATGCTTTGTCTCTCACCTCAAATAACGCAAAACCAATAGATTAACTCTCTCAAAATGGAATGCAATCATCTCAGTACCCTATTCATTGCTCAACATAAGGATGCTTTGTCTCTGACCTCAAATAACTTAGCTTCATAGCACTCTAAGCACATAGAGCAAACTGAAGAAGAAATTGTTCAACAAAGTAAGGAGTTAATAGAGATTGAGGAGCCATGAGGGCTAGAACACTTGCAGCAACACCAATATTCTATGTATTTTTTGAATTTTATGTTTTTTGGTGATTTGGATTAGATCAATATATGTAAATATAAAATAAGAAAGTTAAAAGAATCAAATTAATTTTACCAATATTTTATAATATTTATGAAAATGATATATATATATATATATATATATATATATATATATATATATATATATTTATAAAATTGTTTTATTTTTTATTATAAAGATGCAAAAGAAAACAAAAACCTCCCTAAACTTTAATAATCCTTTAACAATGAACTTATTTATATATATATATATATATATATATATATATATATAAAATAAAAAAGCTAGTTTATATTAAATTTTGCAAATTTATAAATTTGAAGAAATATTTTTGAAGTTACATGAAATCCCAACAACAAAATCAATAATTAACCCCCTTACTCTACATGAAGGCATTGGCGTTGTAATACATTTGAGAATTTGCTCTCTTCTTGTTCGTTTCCCAAAATAATGTCAACATAAAGAGCATTTGTGTTTGGGAGTGTGGTAGAGGATTATGTGAATTTGGACCATTTCTTGATTTGTGTGTGTCATCCTTGTGCAGGGGCCATGCTAATCTTCTATATATCGTTCCATTTTTATTGGATGTCTCCAAAGAGACAAAGAACCTTGGCGAGAAAGAACAACACCTCTGCTACCATAAATCTTTGTCATTCATGCTAGAAATCGTGGCTCTCCACGCACCACCCTTCCTCTCAGTGATTCCCACTGCCATTCCTTCAAAGAATAAGTGGAAACAAAACATCGACATCAAAAAAACAAACTTTCTCTAGGCCATAACAATAAAGAGGTTCGTTTTGATTTTGGTGTAGGTGTCCTTCAATTTGGCCGGTTCTAGCGTTGTTCCAGGCAAAAGAGGATTCGAAGCCAGTGAAAGAATGGCTCCCCTGGGAATGGGAATGGTCTCTGCTGATGGGCTCTCTGGTTGGATCTCTCCTTTTTGATAATCTAATCTAGCTATAGGATGAAGAATTGAGCTCTTAGGTGCTTGAGTTTTTTTTGGGGTAAACAGAGAGGTTTTGCTTCCTATACCGAAGCCTACAGGGTATACTGACGCAGATAGAATTGCATTCACATAGTTGAGGGGATTGTGTGCAGAGATGCCCGGCAATGATAACCTGCTGCTTGGTGGGATGGTGTCTTTCTCTGAATATTCAGAGGCCTTGTGAGAGTTTTAAGGTTAATGTCTGTAAAAGGTGGTGGAACTTGGGTCGTTGTTTCACCTGCTGCTGCTCTCAGGAATTCAAGCTGGCTGTTTTCTTGAGGTGCATAGAACCAATTATCGATATTCTTAGCTCCTCCGAGCTGAAGGGTTATAGTTTTTTCTCTTCGCCTGTGGTATCACTTCTAAAGTTCGGCTTTTCCGGGTTGCCGTCCATAGGTGGTTGATTGCCAGAGGTTTATCGCCGGTTTATTTTTTCAAATTTCTCTTCTCTTTCTCTGACTATGGCGGCGATTTGAGGTGGAACGACAGTGAGTGGAGTACCATAGTGGTTGAGGTCGTGGATATACTCCATCAAGTCTTCTTTATCGCAGTACTGGCATTGTCCTTTTATTGGCTTCGTAGTTGGTCATTTCTGGAGTGGGTCATTTATATCTCTCATCCTCATTATGCTCCATCCAGGTTATCGGGCTGGCTCACTTTAATTGGGGCTTTAGGCAGTTTTTTGATCTGGGTACGATCGGAGGTGATAGTGATTTTTTGGGATATCCAGAAATTAGTGCGATGTGGATGGATGGTGACACTTGCATCATTTAGGTATCTCGGTTTTTGGAGCAAGCCCTCGAGTTATGGTAATCCTTTAGTTCTTTGCTCCAGTGGTTTTATTCCCCAAGTACTTTGGCGATTGGCGGGTAGGGTCGTTTTAATGGCCCTTTTGTTATTTTCTCTTGGGGAATCGATTAATGTGTAGGAGCTAGCTTGGCTTTTTCACATTGGTATCTATTAGGTTTCTCTTGTCAGCTTTTTCTGACGTGGTGTTGATACCAGACAGTAGTACTAGTTTCCCCTTTACGTTTTTGCTGTGTTGGTGGTCTCATTTGGACATGTTGTCACTTTGTTTGGGGATCGATGGAATTAGGGGTTATTGATGGGCTGTCATCCATCCAAATGATGGACCTCACTAATTTCATTCGGGACCACGATGCGGTTTTCCTAGGTGCCTCCTTAGTGCATGTTGTCCAGGTGGCTGAAGATGGTCTAGAGGCTAGAGGTGCAGCGTGTTCCGACTCTTTCGTGTCTTTTGGTCTTGTTGATTCACAGTTCCTAGCGGAGGGGAGGTCGGTCGAGGGCCATAAGATTACATAGTCTCATACTTTGCCAATTTCGTCTCGTCCGAAGCACGGTGAAGCGAAGCCGTTCAAGCCCTCGGGTGAATGCCGATTGTTGAGTTTTGGCTTGGACATTTTATGGGAACAGGTGGAGGTTCTGTCTAAGCAGTAGGTGGTAGGGCGCTGGAAGTTTGAGAAGTTTAGCCCCAATAACATGATGGAATGGCTTTTTCAGAAGTGGGAGAAATTGTTGGGTTACTCTCCACAGGTCAGTCGACTCGAAGAAGGCTGGTTTTGCTTCCACTTGCAGAATAATGACGACGCCGGGGTGGTTTTGGGCAGAACTTGGGTTCTCGGTTGGTGTTTTATTGCTTTACATCGATGGGATGCCAGTTTCCACCCGAAGAATAATTCCCTGGTTAATCACTTGGTGTGGGCTAAATTACATGGGCTCCCGCTTCTGTTCTGGAATTTCTAGGTTCTCAAAGCTATAGGTGATTGTATAGGTACATGTCGCTTTGCCAACCCGAGGTGCCATGAGGTGTATGACAAGCGGGTGGCTTGGGTTCTTGTTGAATTGCTATTTTCCGTGGGATTGCCTGCCAACATCGACCTGATGTGGGAAGGTGTGGTCCACAGAAAAGATATTGATTACTGGCATCTTCCTTATCGGTGTCATCTCTGCCATAAGACCGGTCACCTTATGAGGAAATGCACAAAGTAGTCGGTGGCAGGATCTGCGGTGCAGTCTGGGAAAGGCGTCCTGGAGAAGCAGAAGCCGGTTGAGGAGAATCTGCGGACATCGACGTAGAAGAATGAGGACCCGACTTATATTCTGGGTGAGAATCCTACATTAGAATTTTCTAAGTCTGCATTGGAGTGGATTAAAATGCGGTCTGAACTCTGTTCTAAATTAAATTCTTATGATTCCTATCCGCGTGTCACTCTGCCCATGGACGATTTTTCTGGACGGTCTGTTTGCTCTGGTTTGGGGTCGTCCTCTGTTCTGTGCCATAATCCATTGTTGTCAGTTTGTCATGATGCCCAGATGTCCTTGTCTCCCCCTTTTACCTTTCCCCCCACCCGTTATTTTATGAAATTCCAATCGGTCTTCCCCTGGCCCGGTTTCTTCTCCTCCCGGTGGCCTGCCTCAGGAGATGCCTAAGAGGATTCGTCTGGCATTGGTAATTCCTTGTTTGGGTGAGGTGGAACGTTCGATCTCCCTTCATCATTCTTCGGGTCTTGGGAGGGATGGCCTGGGTTCTGCTATTGAAACGGGTCCGCTTTCTCCTTCCGTGCACTCGCCTCTAATTGATGGTGCTTTATCACCTCGGAATTCAGTTGGGAGTGACATTGAATTTCTCTTGTCTAATCTGGAAGCTGGTCTGGTTCCTCTTTCTGTAGTTTCGAGTCTGTCTCCTTCTCCTAACATCATCAGTGCTTCATCTAGATTAAACGTAACTATTCGAAGGGGGAGGGGAAAGAACAAAAAGAAGACGAAAATGTTGTTTGTGTCGGGTCCTAAAGATGTGTCATCCAAAGAAAACTTTCGGGATGTTCATGTGGCGCATGCCATTGGCCAGGTCCTTAGAGCATTGACCCCTGCTCCTGGGAATCCTTGATGAAGATAGTGTCATTAAATATGTGGGGGTTGGGGATTCATGCTAAGTTTTTGTCATTAAAAAAAAAAATCTTGGTTCCAAGCTATCAATTATTTTACTCCAAGAAATGATGTCGGGTGTTGATCATTTGTCTACCTTTCTTCGGTCTATGCTACCAGAGTGGCACTTGGCGATGTTCGATGCTAATGGACTTTCAGGTGGTTGTGCTGCCCTTTGGGACCCTCGGTGGTTTTCATTCAAAGCTTATGGTTTTTCTAGAGGGATTGTACTATTAGGTTATTGTAGGGGTTTCTGTCAGAGGATTCATATTCTGAACATTTATGCTCCATACTCTAAGAAGTTAACTTTTTGGAAGCGTCTGGAAGCTTGTGGTTTCTTAATGCTGAAAAATTCCATCCTCGCTGGTGACTTCAACATCTCCTTTCATCCTAATGAAATATGGGGAGGAAAACGCAGGTTCGATCATTGCGATTTGGAGATTAAGGATATTTTGCTGGATTTTGATTTGATCGACACCCAACTGGTTACAAACTGCCCAACTTTGTTCAATGGGACGAAGGGGAGTGAGTTTATTGGAAAAAGAATTGACCGTTTTTTTATTAGCGCAGGTCTTAGATTCACTATGAGGGGCATCTCGGCTGATGCAGAGGACCTTACGATCTCGGATCATAGGCCGATTTCCCTAGGCTGGGAGTTTGAGGAAAAGTATTCTGGTTATCCATTCAAATTCAATCGCTTGTGGCTTGAGGATGGGGATTTCATTAAATTGATTAAGGATTATATTGGTCAACACCAGCGGAATGTGGACTCTTCAACGATGTCTTATTTTGCCATTATTATGAAGGGAATGAAGAAGGTGGTCCGCAGGTGGGAGAGAAGTAAAAAGAGAAATATTAGGGAGCGGATTCGACATATACTTGAGGAAAGAACAAGGATCTGCAAGGAGGCGATGGACGGAAATCAAAGTGTGGATTTCTGGGAGGTGTTAAGAAATCTGGAACCTGAGTACAACGATTTTCTTATCAGAGAGGAGGCATCATGGCGGCTTAAGAGCAGGGAAACCTGGTTGAAAGATGGCGATAAAAACACCAAATTTTTTCATAAGTTTGCCTTGGGCAGGAGAAGGGAAAATTCGATTTGAGAAAATTGAGGCAGGGGGTAAAACAATTTGCTCTAATAATGATATAAAGACGGCAGCGGTGGATTTTTTTGGGTCACTTTACAAACAAATGGAGGCTAGTATCACGACGGAGCAATTGGAGCTGATTGAGGAGTTCCCGGTGATGTTTGACAATGCAGATAACCAAAGATTTTATGAAAAGGTTTCACCTAAGGAGGTCAAAGGTGTGTTAAAATATTTTGCTACTGATAAGAGTTTAGGGCCGGATGGTTGGACCCTGGACTTTTTCCTTCATTTTATTGATGACTTCCTTGAGGACTTGATGGATTTGGTTGAGGAAGCTCGTGTTAAAGGGAGGATTCATGGTGCTGTTAACTCAACCTTCATTGTTCTTATTCCTAAGAAGAAAGGTAAGCTTTCTTTCAATGATTATCGGCCAATATCGCTATGTAACACCCTTTATAAAATTGTTTCAAAAGTCATTGCTGAGAGATTGAAGGGTACTTTGTCTAAATATATCACGCCAGAACAATCGAGTTTCCTGAAGAATAGGAATATTCATGATGATGTCGCTATGACCCAAGAGATCATCCATACTATCGGGGCGAAAAGGATGGAAGCGATGGTGATGAAGATCGACTTGAACAAGGCTTATGATTGTGTTGATTGGGTATTTCTGAGATTAGTTCTCTTTAAAATTGGCCTTGACAAGGCGACTGTTGCATGGATCATGGGTTGTATCAGTAACACGTCAATGGCGATTATCATAAATGGTTCGGCTACTAAGTTTTTCCACCCTGGTAGAGGACTTAGACAGGGGTGCGCCCTCTCCCCCTTGTTATTCATTCTTGTGATGGATGCTCTGAGTTTAAAGATTAGAAGGGCGGCTAAGCATGGCCGGTTCAATGGTATTGAGATTAGTCCTCGTTTGAAACCTACTCACAACTTATTTGTCGATGACATTCTTATCTTTGGAATGTTGGTTCGAAAGTGTTGGATGGCCCTTAAAGATATCATATTTCTTTTCTGTGAAGCCATTGGGATGTTGACCAGTGATGAAAAATCTTGTATTTATTTCGCCGTTGGGGATGAGACGATACACAATGACTTAGCTAACTTGTTTAGTTTCACAAAGGCCTCCTTAAATGATGGTATGACTTATCTGGGCTTTCGGATGAAAGCTCTAAACTATACTTTGAAGGACTGGAAATAGCTGATCAACAAATATCATAATAAATTGAATTTATGGTCAACTAAGTGGTTATCCAGAGGTGGTAGGCTAATATTGACGCAGGTTGTTCTTCAGCAGATTACAGTTTAATGGGCTCATCTTTATATTATTCCGAACAAGATAGTGATGGAAATTCGAAGGATTATGGCTAAATTCATATGGGGGGGAAGAGATCAAAGAGCCATTCACTTAGCTAGGTGGGATATGTTGACCATTCCAAAAGATAAAGGGGGATGGGGCATCCTTGATTTGGAGGTTTTCAGGATTTCCCTCCTTATAAAATCCCTGTGGAGGTGTCTTCACACGAGAGGTATCTGGCAAGACATTGTTAAACATAAATACTTGCGAGGGGATTCATTGGAAGATCTGTTTATCATGGGTTGGAATGCTGGGCACTGCAGATCTTCTATTTGGAAAGGTTTTGGGAAACTGTGGCCATTATTCAAGGAGCATTTGTTATGACATTTTGGTAATGGCTCAAATATCCCTATTGGCTGCTGTAAAATGACAAGTTTTAATTGTCTTTTTTCTTTACCGGAGGCCCTCATTAATTGTTTAAATCAAAAGGGGGTCTTCTACCTTCCGTAGATCATCCATGAGTGGGAAGGTGGGGTCCCCAAATGGAAAAACATCTCTGATTTGGGGCTGGAGCGAAGGTGGGGAGATATTTGGATTCAGTTTACCAATATTCTTAGAATGCAGAGGCTATGTTGTAATACAGAGGGTGATAGATTCCTTTGGGAGGGCACCTACTCAAAGGAAGGGCTGAAAACAAAGGAAATTTACGCTGCATTGATAAATCATAAGCCGAACCTGGATCCGAACTGTTGGTTCAAGGACAATTGGAAAACCAAAGCATAGTTAAAATGATCATTTTTCTCTGGTTAGTTTGGAAAGACAAAAATCTTACCTGGAAAAATCTTCAAAAAGAGGATGGCAAGAGTCGGGTTTGTGTTATCTTTGTGGCATTGAAGAGAAGGATAATTTTCATCTATTTTATTCATGTCCTTTTGCTTGTGAATCTCTATCCATATTGCGTAATAAATTGCAGGTCCAAGTTCCTACTTACAAAACAACTGAGGAATGTATGCGGTGGTGGCTTAGTAGAGGGAAGACTTGGAGGGCTTTTCTAATTCTGTTCCATTGGTATATTTGGTGCAGCCGAAATAAAAAAACTTTTTGAAGGCTATCCATGTTCTCCTGTTAATGTTGCATTTCAGATTTATAGTGCTTGGGACAACCTAAAGACTGGTATGAAGCCTTCCAGAGATCTATCCATTAGACTTCTTCCACATGAGTTTCATTTTCCTGTTGGTTTTTTCGATGGGGCCTCTCAGCAGTCGATCTGTGGCTGTGGGGTATGGTTATTGTTATTTGCGGGTTGTCACTACAAGCTTTTATGGAATGGGTGGATTGGCACAAATATGAAGGCAGAATGTCTGGCATTGTGGGGGCTTTTATGGTTTCCCTGTCAGCGATATTTGGACAATATCTAGGTCGTCGGGGATTCAAAAGTTCTTGTGGATCATATGAACCAGAAAGCCACAATTAATTCGGGACTGCTTTCTCATTGGCTGGAAAGAATCAATATGCTAAGAAATACTTTCACTTCTATTTCTTTTCACCATGTCTATAGGGAGAAGAATATTGTTGCTGTCCACTTATCTAAAAAAGGACTAGAGGTTAGATTTGGAGAACTGTACTATCAACTCATCAACTTGGATGGTCATGGGGCGACTGGAAAAGTTTCTTTTAACTGAGATGGTGCTGCCCATCGTGTGTCGATGGTCTTTACTTTTGTTTTTTGGATACTTGATGTTTCTACTATGCTTTTGTTCATGCTTTTTGTTTGATGATGTAACAACAGTTTTTGTCTACTTGCTTTGTTTAAAGCTAAATGCTCAGTTTTTGGTCTTTGTGAAATAGCCCTGCAATATGTTGCAAGATATTTTATGTAATAGTTTTTGGCTTTATCGCTATATTCTTGATACTTGCTATATTCCTGATACTTAATATAAACCGGAGTATTTTTCATGTTGAAAAAAAAAAAAAGATTATGTGAATGCTCCACCTCGATACCCACCTCGATACCCACCTCGGGTTTTTTGGTTGCTCTCCTCTCTCACGCCCAAACACCAACTTGAATGGGACGTCAGCACAGGGAATGGCCAAGCTGCCCTTCAGGTGAGTGTCTGCCTTCACATGCATAACCAAACACGGGTGAGACTGGTTTCATTTGGGCGGTTTGTAACAGAGTTGTTTTTAGAGTTTTTTGAGGTGAAATTTTGTTTATGTTATTTAAATTGATATTTTTTTATTGTATATATAAATTCAGTTTTCTTTAAAACTTTTAAAACACATTTTCATTGAATTATACAGAATTACCCGTCAAATTTGTACTTTCGATAAATTCAAAAAAAAAATCCACCTTCTGTTTATAACTTTTCTTTTGTGTTGCAGATTAGCGAATATTACGAGCGCCTGATAGCCACCGACATAAGCGAGGAGCAGCTGCAGCAGGCGGAGAGGAGACCCAACATAAGGTACGCCCTCACGCCGCCCGTGCTGACAGACGACGCACTCAATTCGATCGTCGGCCCGGGAGGCTCGGTGGATCTCGTGACGGTGGCCACCGCAGTCCATTGGTTCGATCTGGACACATTTTACGCGCAAGTAAAGCTCGTTCTGAGGAAGCCCGGGGGAGTGATTGCGGTGTGGGTGTACACAAAGCCGTCCGTCAGTCCGGCGGTGGACGAAGTGTTCGGGCGTTTCTTTGAGCGTATTCTGCCCTTCTTCGACCCGTGCGGGAGATGGGTATTCGAAGATTACAAGACTCTGCCGTTTCCTTTCCCTTCTGATCCCGCCGCCGGAGGAGAGTGGGTCACTGAATTGGAGATCGTAGAGACGAGGACCCTGCAGGAGTACCTGAGTTTCTTCAGAACATGGTCAGCTGTGGTGTGTGATGAGGCTCTGCTAAGCGACGACTTCGTTCGGCAGTTCGAGGCGGCGTGGGGAGAGCCTCCTCATCACGCCCGGGCGGTTAAAGTTCCGGTTTTCTTAAAGGTCGGCATGGTTTGAATGGATGTTTTTGACTGAGTTTGTATCTGGTTCAGCTTTTTCTAAACGTCGACATGGTTTGAGTTGATGCGTTGAACTTAAGTCGATGCTAATTAGATTTTAGCTTGGGACAAAAGGGAGCTCGGAAAATAATTTATCTGCTGAATCAATGTTTTTAGATAAATTCGTTGCTGAGTCATTCTCTCATGATGTTTCTGGCTGAGTTAGTTTCTGGTTCAGTCTCTCTACAAAGTTAAAGAGATTAGTGAAATTTTAATGTACAAGATTTTCTGCTTGCGAAATCTCTCATGCAACCATGTCATTTGTAACTTTAGTGGAATTTCTCAAGGACTCCATTTAATCGGCTTTATTGTCAAATTCAAGATGGATCTGGATTGAAGCTATCTAGATTGAATGCAATCATATTTCTATTGTCGTGTCCATGTATATGTTTTTTTCAGCATGAAAAAATACAACTGATTTATATTATGTACTAGAACAATAACATATCGACATATTCTTCAAAATGATCATCAATCAGCTCGAATTATATATTGGGAGGACAAGCCTCATACTGTTCAAAAACATAAATGGTAAACATAACATCTTCGGGATAAGTTTTACCACAACCTGATAACATTGTCATGTCATTTAAAAAGGACATTTTAACAGTCCTCAATCTTTTGGCAAAATATAGTACCATAAGCTCCACCCGTTATAGAAAAAATAACAATTACATAACATTGAGGGCTTCCTAAGTCTTTTTATATCAGTAGTCGAGATTTTAAAACAGGTTACATTTTCTTTTTGAATTGAAAGAGAACTACTAAAAGGCATCACACGCCCAGCCGACCCAAAGGAAAACAAGAAACAAGACCTGTAGATATGATGACATATATATCCATGGCATCCAGTAAATGTAAAAGCTCCTACCTGGCGACACACGCCCAACCAATCCATTGGAGCAGGTTGCACGACCAGTGGGCATGATAAAATTGTCCTTCCTATTACACTAAGTTGATCACTCCTTCAACAATTGATCCCTGTGAATTAATATACTCATATTTCATGTCTCCAAAAATACCCTCCAGTCCCTTTTTTGAGAGTCGGTCTGCTTCCTTATTTTTATCCCTGTAAACATGACAAAAGGAAATAAAAGTGAACTTTTCTCTTAAAACACGAATACGCTCAATCCATTGAATTATCAGTCCAGGGTTTAAATTGGAATTGTTATTCATATGATCAATGAGAGTTTTAGAATCTCCAAAGATCCATAACTTTTCCACACACAGATGTAACGCCACCAATAAAAGTCCCCATAAAGCCATGCATTCTGCCCTCATATGTGTGCCTATACCTCCGTTCCAATAGAATTTGTAATGACATTTTGGAGAGAGCATTAGCCAAACACCGCATCCACAATTAGTGTTTTGTGCAGCCCCATCAAAGTATTCGGCTGGGAAGTGTAATTCATGAAGTCTAGTCCTCCTAGAAAAATCCACACGCTGTTTCTCATAGTCCTTTGCCTCTCCCAACATATTAAAATTTGGTTTACTGTTTTTTCCAGAGTACAAGGTCTCCCATCAAATAAAATTATGTTCCTATTAACCTATATATTCCAATGGATAAGGATGGGGATTTCTCTAAGGATTTTTCCTCTGCTGAACCACCACCTTATGCAGTCCACCGTATTCGAGTACTCTGGGACTGAGAAATTCCATTTAGTGCACAACATTTCTAAGACTTTATTTGCAAATGGACACAAATAAAAAAGGTGTTGGTTATCTTCACAATCAGCCCCACATAAAAAAAAATAACCCAGCCCCTGCCATCCCCTTTTTTGCAAATTATTCCAAGTATTATTCTTATCCCTCCAAACGAGCCATAGAAAAATAATCTTTTTTATCTGTACCTTGACCTTCCATATGAGCTTAAACCAACTGTCTGCACCCAGATCATACTTCGATTCAATGAGCGTCTGATAAATATCTTTTACCTTCGGGTCACTCTCAGCTGTTCTGTCTCTCCATATTAGTCTATCGCCCACAGAGATTTTACACAGTCCCATATGTCTGAGAGAAATAGTAAGGTTTTCCAAGATTGTTCCCACCTATAATTCAATCTTGTATCCTTGAAAGTCATCCAGATCGGTATCCCATTGTCCCAGTCAACAATTATCTATTTTAAGAAAAAGAAACCACCTTGGTTTAGTGCCATGACTAATGCTCCATCAATGTCACTTATATTATCACATCCCAGCATGTTGGAACCGCCAATTAAGATTTTCGATCCATCCCCAAAAAACCATTTCAGGTTTCCGTGAACAAAAGGCCAAATAGAACCAAATCCCTTCCATATATTTGATTGTTTCTTGTGTGAAGTCCACCCCATAGTGGAAATTAACTCCATAGACCCCTGTCCCAGATATTTCCCTTTGATGATATCTTGCCATTTTCCTTTGGAGTTTAGACATCGCCGCAATGATTTTGTGAGCAGGGATTTACCAAATATCTCCATGTCCTTAATGCCCCAACCTCCTTTTTCTTTTGGTATTGCAATTGAGTCCCATCTAGCTAAGTACATACATCTCTTTTCACCTCTTCCTCCCCATATGAAACGTGCCATTATCTTCCTTATGTCTATTAAAATCTGTTTTGGAATAACATATAGGTGTGCCCAGAAAACAGTTTGTTGTTGAAAGACTGCCTGTGTTAATATCAATCTGCCCCCTTTTGAGAGCCATTTTGCAGTCCACATGTTAAATTTCTTTTTGTACTTTTCTGTTATCCATCTCCAAACATCAACTGTGTAATTCAGAGGTTTCATCCTGAAACCTAAATAAACCAGTCCCCCGGACAAAGAGGCTCTTCCACCTTTAAAATAAGAAATGATATCACTTCTTACCCCTTCCTCTCCACCCGCGCAATATAAACATGACTTGCCTTCGCTAATCAACATACTTGTAGCCTCACAAAACACCTGAAAGATATTTTGAAAATCTGCCAACAATTTCTTCGTAGCATTCCAAAAATTAGGGTGTTGTCTACGAAGGATGCATTCATGTTTGTACCAACATCAATCCCGAGGAATGAGCCATCACCTACAGCCTTTCTCAATTTCAGACTCATTGCATCCATCATAAGGATAAACAATAGTGGCGAAAGTGCACACCCTTGGCGAAGCCCCCTACTCGGAAAGAAAAAATCTGAGGCTGATCCATTGATGATTACTGCCATAGATATATTAGTGGAACAACCCATCACCCACTCAACAACCTCTCTGTCTAAACCAATCCTGTGAAGGACGAGTCTCATATATACCCAATCCATTCGATCATATGCCTTATTTAGATCGATCTTTAATACCGCAGCTTCCATCTTCTCAGTCTGAATTGTGTAAATGATCTCTTGAGTGGCTGCCACAACATCATGTATGCTTCTCTATTTCAGAAATCCTGATTGTTCTGGCGTTATAAACTTAGATAGGGCACCTTTCAATCTTTCTGCTATAACCTTGGAAATGATTTTATAAAGTGTATTGCATAACGATATAGGTCTATAATCGTTAAAGGATATCGACCCTTTTTTCTTGGGAATTAAGGCCAGAAAAGTGGAGTTTATGGCACCTTTTATCCTTCCGCTATTCCTAGCTTCCTCCACAATTTTAGTTAGTAGCATAATGAAATCCTCCAAGAAGTGTATAAAAAAGTCTGGCGTCCAACCATCCGGACCCGGGCTTTTATCAGAGCCAAAAGATTTGAGCACAATAGTTACCTCCTCCATTGTGAACTTTTTCTTGAAGCATCTCAAATCCTCTTGATCGAACATTACCAGATATTGCTGGATCATTTCCATCTGTGCTTCTGAGACCTGTACTTCCCTTCTTTTATATAAATCGCCAAAATATTTCACCGCCACCCTCTTAACATCTTCGGTAGTATGAACTGTGGTATTGCGAACTTCAATTCCCCAAATGGTATTTGCACGTCGCCTTTCGAATGCAAATTTATGAAAAAACTTGGTATTTTGATCTCTGGCCTCCAGCCAGATGGATCTACTTTTCAAACACCAGGTCATCTCCTTCCTGTAAAGATGGGATTTTAATTCTTTCTCTAATTCATTTTATTGTAATTTTGTATTTTATTAATGGATTATAATGTGTTTTAGTTTTATGTATTTTACTATCAGGAATGTATTTTATTAAATAATTAATTTTGTGATTGTTGTTATATAAATATATTAGTTTTATTAATTATATTATAACTTATTTGATTAAAAATAAAGTTTGCCAATAGTTTATGACTGATTAATTTTGTTTTTTTTATTTAATAGTTATATACGGTTAACATTTAAATTTAAGGTGTTCAATAGATATGATAGTCATTCTGTAAACAATTGTGTATGTGTGAGTATCAGGCTATGTTTTCTTGGTATGAGAGACTCAAGACATTATTTTTATGGATGGTATACCACGCCATCAAGTGGCCAACAGACTTAGTTCCCAAATTGGTTGAGGCCACCAAACTGGAAAATATGGGTATATGTTGTTTATAAAATAAATGAGAAAGGAGTACTACCAAGCTTAAAAAAAAATATTATTTTTGATAAATTGAGTAACTGATATCAATAATAAAATCATGTTAATATTAATGTGATGTGTTTCTTAGAAAAAAAAATAATTATGTTTTTAAATTATCTATTCCTTTCAATTAAAATGTATCATTATTTTTTTTTCTTTCAAAGAACTTGATTTATATTATATATCAGTCCATATTCTAACAAATACCGCCATTTACCTATCACATATATTCTCATTTTGCCAAAAGAAAAAAAAAATATGGCATGTTTTATACATCATCTCAAATGTGTCTCCCATGTACCATGCTCACCAGGGAATTTTAGATAAATTAAAATACCCAAAAATGATGTCAATACCACCGAGTCACAAGCTAAATATACAATTCCAAGATACATATAAAAAACAATAAAAAGCATATATATATATATATATATATATATATATATATAAGAGATGGCTATTACCTATATTGTATTTATAACCCAATATAAACATAAAGAAACAACATCATGATATAAACCAAAAAACAGACACTGCCACAATATAACAGTGGAGTGGGTATTGTGTGGTCATGGCAACAATATATCAGTGAAGTGGGTATTGGGTGGTCATGGCAACAATATATCAGTGAAGTGGGTATTGTGTGGTCACGGCAAAAAGATAGTGCCTTGTGCAGTAATAGTATATGCATCGAGGAGTGTGCAATGCATTAGGCCACCTTCAGTCTAGAGCCCCTGTTTTGATAGTCCATCGGCCACGCCATTCTGTTCCCTATAAATGTGAGTGAATGATATGTATTGGAATGTTGAGGGTAGTTTGTCAATGTGATTAAGCTATTGTGTCAGTTAGGGAGAGGAAAGACCATTTTTATGATGCATATGTTCAATAATAATTTTCGAGTCTTCAAAAATTACCATATTATCAATAGTTTTCCTAGAAAACTAACTATTAGTTTTCCTAGAAAACTAACTATAAAAGTCTCCATAATGCAACTTCAGCCTTGTGTTGTTTGTACGACTGCCATAGTTCCAATATATTCTGTAATGTGTTTGTTATGTGATTTGTTGACCTTTCAAAATTTCGAAAGGGTAAACCATTATTTTGAAATTCCAATATGTATATGAACATTGACTAAAGGGTTTAAACGTGTAAGAATTGTCTTCAATCCACAATATAGTTTGGCGTGAAAGAATTGGTTCCTCTCAGGATTATTCCTTCCTGTATCACTAACGGTTACGAATTTAGTTGCCCTGTCATTTACTGTTGTGAACTTATTTGTTTTAGGTTATTCCATGTTATCAATCATTCTAGCAATAGTTTTGTTTTTAACTGATTTTTTTTTCATGGGCATAATTTGATTCTTTTGGTTATTCAATAAGAATAAAAAAAATACAATAAAAAAAGTTGCAGTTCAAATTTATAAAGGCTGAAATTCTAGATCTATAGACTGGCTGGTTTGTGAGTAGTAGATTTAGACTTTTCGCTGTTTGGTAAAATTTAGAAAATGTTGCTTTTATTGTTAAAAAACAGTCAGAAGATTTATGAATTGTCCCATGATATGAATACATATTGACTAAAATTGATCGGAAATGGATAAAAACAGAAAGTAGTGATGTAACATTGGATATCATATAACTGAAAACTTTGTCCATTAGCTGGATTAAGGGTGTAGAGATATGGATTGCAAAACTGATTGATATCTGAAAATATATTTCCATCACTCTAGGGTAATTAAGTGAGCATTTTGTAAAGTTGATTTGTTGAGCTCACAATAATATATAAAACCAGGTTCCATTTTGAAAGTATTTTTGGATATGCTATTAACAGTTGCATTATATTCCTTGTAGATATGCTGGAAACTAATTACCTCGAAATCTTTTTTTTTTCTCTTCCATACTGCAAGGTTGAGAATTTCTAATTGTTCTTTTCACGCCAACCAGTCGATCACACACTTGGATTCCCCAAAATTTCGATAATTTTTATGTTCTTTGATGAGGCTAGGAACATAAGAACCTATGTTGCAATTAATTTTGCTTTAGTATTTGTACAAGTTCCTAAACCAACTCTGAAGTGCATGGATTTATCTGCTGCCATTTTGATCATGCCTCCCCCTCCACAAAAATTTCCTTGTGCTGCACCATGGAAGAAACCAATTGGATATTCTTGTAACAATCAGGAGAATTGAACTTTCCTCAAATTTGCCTTGAGATGTAACTGGGAGAATTCCTTATAATGAGAAATAATCCAGAGAGATGTAGAAGGTTCAAATTTACATTTTTGAAGATTATCTTGTTCCTTAGCAGCCAGATTTCCTTATAATGAGAAATAATCTAGAGATGTAGAATGTTCATATTTACATTTTTGAAGATTATCTTGTTTCTTAGCAGCCAGATTACCCAGGCCACAAAAATAGGGATAGAAAGACGTTGTTTAAATTTTTCAACCCAGTATTAAAGTAAATCCACAAAGGAGGTTTGAACATGATGATCACTAATGTTCAAAATCTTCAGAACCATATGCCAGATTTTCTTGGAAAATTGACAACCAATGAAAATGCGGTCAACCGATCCATCTTAGTTTTTATAAAGACAACATTGATTAGGACCAGCAAATCCTCTTTTCTGCAAGTTTTGCGAGGTCACAATTTTGTCATGAATCACTAGCCAGGTAAAACATTTAAGTTTGTTTAGTATGTTCCATTTCCAAATATTTTGGGTCCACCAATTGATATCATGGTCGAACACAGAGTGGGAAATTTCTTTATATGCCAAGTCTGCTTTTACATTACCTATAGTATTATCCAACTTCATACCAACTGGTCCTAATTCGAATCATTCAGGCAGACTCCATTTAAATTCACCTCTTTAATGAAACAATTCCACCCTTCAGCCAAAGGTTCTTCCAACTCTAAATATGAAGATATTAACCATTTTCCTTTGATATATCAAAATAGTAAAACTTTTGGAATTCACAATATAAAGTAAGTATGTTGAGAACTTATATACATAGTTTCCTCCTATAAAAGGGTCCTTTCCTAATATCACATTTTTACCATCTCCAACCTTCCATGCTAGCCAGTTGCTGAGGAAGAATGAATCCATAAGTGATTTTCAGACAATAGAATCCCTGTTATCATTCTTTTTTGCATTTTCTCTAAGCAATCCTCCATTGTCTGTTTCTTTAGATACTTTTCTTTAATCACTTGACTCCAAAGACAGCTATCAAACAACCCTCTCCACAATGTTTTTTAGCACTAATGCTTTTCCAAACCAAATAAGGTTCTTTAAACCCCATCCTCCAAAATATTTTGGTTTGGAAAGGGAGGCCCAACTGACAAGATAACCATTCTTCCTCCCAAAGATAACCAATTGTAACACCATAGACTGATTTTCTGTTCAATTTTTCTGAGGAGCCACTTCCATTCATCTTTAAGATAACCATTTGGCTCCAGGAAGAAGTTAAGGCACTTGAAACCAAAGTCCATGGAAACCATATGATAAGTGAAAATAGACTGAATGGATGAGAGAAGCTCCTCACTAGTTGCATTGTGAAAAAAGGATGATTTCTGGGCACTAATATCCATTCCAAAAGCCTCACAAAAAATGTTAATGACCTTGTGGAAGGCTTGCCATTCCGTAATAGATCCTACTCCCATCAACAAAACATCATCCACAAATAATAACTGGTTGATGAATTGGTTACATGTGATTTTAATGCCTTTAATGTTCCCTTCTTGCTTTTCTTTCAACAATAATAGACTCAAGCCTTCCATCACCGACAGGAATAGTAAGGGAGACAATGGGCATCCATGTCTAAGTCCTCTTGAGTTGGAGAAGTTTCTTGTTGGAGAACCATTGATAAGAACCGAAAAATTTGTAGAATTTACACAACTCATAATCCAATTTGTAGTCTTCAATCCCAAACCAATTCGAAGCAGAACTAATCGAAGAAAAATCCAGTTAAATTTGTCAAAGGCCTTATTAAGGTCCATCTTAAGGACTAAGGCTTGAACCTTTTTTGATTTAATCAAATGGAGGACTTCTTGAGTGATGCTAGTGGTGTCGTGAATCTACCTATTGGCCATGAAACCAAATTGGTTAGGGGGCATCTTGTCATCAAGGAAGGGTTTGTTCCTGTTGGAGATAATTTTAGAAATGATGTTAGAAATCAAGTTACATAGAGATACGGGTCTGAAATAAAATAATGTCTTAGGTTTGGAGATTTTTAGGATCAAAGCTATATATTTTGCATTAATATCTCTAGAGAATTTCCCAAATCTTCTAGATTCCTCCACCATATTAAAAATATCAGGCCCCATTAGATCAAAAAAGGAGACGAAAAGTTCGACAATCCAGCCATCAGGGCCAATACTCTTGTATTTGGAAAAGTGTTTCAAAACCTCCTTTGTTTCATCAAGTGTCACTGGTCCACCGATCCTGGATGAGTCTTAAATACTGAAAAAACTTGGAAAATTACGAATGGTCTTAAGCTGAGAGCTAATAATGGAAGATTCTAGATCACTAAAAAGGTTAGAGAAGTGAGAGAATGCATCGACTTTGAGATCATGTTGGCTGTATACAAGCTCGCCATCCTCAAGCTATAACTCCCAAATATAATTTATGTTCTTTCTATGGTTTGCATACTTATGGAAAAATTTAGTGTTGCCATCCCCCTTCTTGATCGAGGTTTCCCTACTTTTTAATATCCAAGAATTTTCTTCTAGATTTAGAATCTTTGTTTTCCCAGCTTCCATGAAACACATTTTTTGTGCTAATTCAACTAGAAAACATGAGTCAGAAAAGGATTGTCAAACCTTTTCGTACTCATCTTCAAGATACACTAGAACCTCCTTTTTTTTCCCTTTTTATTTTCCCAATATTCCACTACTTTTTTGAGTTTCTCAAGTTTATAAACCATGGTATCCATAACAGAAAGAGTAGTTTTGTCCATGTAATTTTGCAAAACATTCTTCACTAGTTCTCTAAAAGACTTGATTTCCAGCCATGAATGATAAAACATGAAGGGATATTTGATATTTTGTCTATCGAGATACAATTCTAGGAGGATTGGAAGGTGGTATGATATTTTATCTTGCAAGATACATAATATGTATCTCCCCACCATATTTTCTAGGTGATCATCTATTAAGAACCTATCAAGACGCTTGGCAATCCCTTCCTCTCCAATCATGCCATTTCTCCAAGTAGGAGCTAAAGGAAAAGGGGAAACATCCTGAAGGTTGAAATGGAGAAACATCTCTGCAAAATAAGAGGTCATAGGGTCTGAATGGGCACAAGGTCCCCAAGCTTCCCCAACAGAGACAATAAAGTTTAAAACACATGCTAAGAGGAGGGATGGGTCTGAGAAAAATCCACTAGCCTGGACCTTGTCCCAAAATTCTCTTCTTTCTCCATTGGGCTCATAGAAATTTACTAGATTGAACAAGTGGGGGAGAACGTCTAATATATATTTTCAAAATGATACCAACATAAGAGGAAAATGCCTGAAAAATAGCAAAATTAAGGTACCAAAGGGAGAGAAGTCCTCCAGACAGGCTAGAAGAGTCCATGGTAAAAGAGAGCCAACCCAGACCCAAGTATCTAATGGATTCTCTATATTCCCCTCGAGAACCATTGTCTCTTGAAGCAGTATAATGGATAGTTTGTATATTTCCACCAACCTTTTGAGGGAATTGATTTTGGAGGTTCCCACCACCCCCCTAATATTTAGGGACAAGATAATAATTATGAAGGAGTCTTCAAGGGCCGCTGCGCTCTAAGGGCCCTAGAAAAAATATCTATGTCTGTAAGAGGGGGTAGAAAAAGGCCTCCCTTAATAGCCTCAGAAGGGGCTCCATCCATGGCCTGAGCTTTTTTAATTTGCTTCTTTTTTATGATAATTAAGTTTTGAATGGGTTGGTATCAATCGATGAACGGGTAGTAGGAGATATCCTTGAGCAAGATGGAGTGGGAGTCATATTAAAAATGTCTTTGTAAGAAGGAGCAGGGGGCTGGTTGTTTTGTGATGGAGAAACCACAGATTGATCTGGCTAAGAAACATGGCAAGTCTCTACCTGAAAAGTAGGTTCTGAACTGAAGTTAGAGTTTATAGTATTCAGAAGATAGGGAGAATTTGTAGAAGTAAATTTTTATCTGGAGTTGAAAAAGGATGATACAGGTTTTTCTCCCCTTCTCAGAACCAGGTTTTGGAAAGGTCCAAAAAAATAATCTAATGCTATGTTATTACCGATATATTTAACAACATTCATAGCCAAAGAATTGTTAGGAAAAGCAGGGGATAACAATGAATCATCAAATTGGATTTTAAGGTTTTTTAGCAAGTTCTGTTCTAAATGGTCTAGCAATAAAGAATCTTCATATTCCAATGATTGAATAAGAGGACATGTAGAGAGTGAAGACTTACTGGCCTCCACGTCACTTTTAGTAGAGATATTTTTTGAAAGAAGTATGTCTGATACATCTTTGGTTTCCAGCTCCATTTAATTATGACTTTCTTCCCCATTTTTATCTGAATTATTTTTAGCAGAGACCCATGAGAAGGGTACGTTTCCAGGAATCGAACAATGGACCTCATCCATAATGTTCTGATCATCCATCAATTCATTCGACTCAACTTGGAGAGTAAAATTAAAATGTGCCAGTGTGTTATTTTCTTATTTTGCAGCCCAAGATGTGCATAAAAAGATTGCCAACCTCCTAAGGCTTCTTGAAAATTTTGAGACATCTTAAGAGTAACAGGCTTGAGTGGAATCTGGCGAGGGTTTTGAGGGCTGTAACTTATTAGGGGAATTTTGAAGTCTAAAATGGGCCTTCTAAGGAATTAATAAAATAATAGCTAAACCAATAAAATAATATTTATGAATTTGCAATTCACTTTTTGCACTAAAATATATGTAACCATGGTTAAATTCAATTCAAAAGTTGTACAAAAATGAAATTAATAAAAAAATTGTATTGATGTGACTATAAATAAGAATGAAATTTTCAAGAAAAAATCATTATCATTGCACAACTAATGCATTTGTCCTTTGTACTTAAATAACTTAAAACAAAATATAAATATAAATTTATAAATTCTTAATTATAGACTATACTATTAATTAAAATTATATTATTTAAATTATATAATTACATGTAATTAATATATTATATAAAAATAAAATAAAATAATATATTGTTTTATGTATGAATTTTATATTACATATTGAATTGATTTTATTTATAAACAAATATTTGAAAATATACAAATAATATTTACTGAAAAATGTGTAAATACATGAAGATTGTGTAGGGATATGCATTGTTTCTTTCAAAAAATATGAAATGAAAATAATAATATTTTATTCAAAAAATGTGAAATGACATTTATTATGAGTACTTTAATTTATGACTTTAAAAGTACTTAGAGCACTACCATGGCTAACCATGACTTTTTATCAACCATTGAGAATGTGACAAGTAAGTACCTTTAACTCAAACAATGCCACCTCAATCATTAGGGATGATGTCATCTCCTAAAATGTTATTGGTTCTCATAAAGTGAATTTTGATTGTACATTTTTCTTAGGAGGCCCATTTTAGACCTCAAAATTCCCCTAATGCTCCATAAAGAGGATAAACTACAAGAATCTACTAAATGACCCACCACCCGACAAATTAGGCATCTAAATGGGATTTTCCAAAACTTCAAAGGTTGAAGGATTATTTTGTCACCCCAATGGATTTTCAAGGTTGCACGAAGTCCTTTTGAGATGTCCATTTCCATTAGGATCCATGTCATTCTCTTATCAACCACATACAAGGAAGATTCCTTTAGGAACACAAATATGCCTAGAGAGTTAGCAATGCAGATGAATACTTCCTTTGACCATAATTCTAGGGAAAACCGTGGCAACATCACCCATAGGTTCCTGCAATTTTTTTGGCCAGTTCTCGGGAAAAATGCAGGATTGCAACATTGAAGCCATAGGGTTCCCTTCCCAAATCCAAGGCTCATTAAGAAACAAGTCCACATTGGATTAAATTAGGAAATGGAAGTGTATCGATTTGTTCACCAAAATAATAACTAGTGGGGTATATCTCACTAAAGGTTTCCAAGTCTCCTTTACCCAAGTGAGAATTTGGGGGTGGGTCAAGGTGATGTAACTGAATTTTCCTACAAGAGCTCATCTAGAAATAGATTCCACTCTGTCCATATTTACATCTATTCCCAGGGTTAACTCCTTCATCTTTCCAAGAGCATTGTATGATTTCTATGCATGCTTCTTTTTAGCCATCTCCCCATAATATTTTTGGACAATCCCAAATCCTCCCACTCCTTTTTTTGTCTAAATAGCTTGTGACAATACACCACCCTGAGAATGTGGTTAAAGGACCTCTTTAGAACATCAGGCTTTGGTGGGGCACAAAATGAGTCTTGTGAAGCTTGATCCTTTTTGTCTTCCCATGGGATAGAATAAAAAATGTTTTTTCGTACCATTTTGAATCTGGGTAAAAGAATAGGTTGCCTGAGCTTCTACTATAGACCTAGTCATATGATTTGGTAGCTTGGGCCAAGCCAACATTGATGTCTCTAGAAAAAACCTTCAGTGGAAAGAGAGAAAAATTGCAAAATAACAGGTAGAAAAAAGGTGCCAAAAGCGGGAACATGAAGTCTTACAAGAAACTGCACTACATTTAGTTTAAGATGAGAAGCCCATGGCTCATCCTCATTGGTTGAGCTTTGACCAATATATTCCCTAATGTTTAACTTATATATATATATGCCTTTGTAAGAAGGAGCAGGGGGCTGGTTTATTTTGTGATGGAGAAACCACACACTGATCTCGCTAAGAAACATGGCAAGTCTTTGCCCGGAAAGAAGGTTTCAAACAAGGGTTAGAGTCTATAGTATTTAGAAGATAGGGAGACTTTGTAGAAGTAAAGTTCCGCTAGGAGTTGAAAAAATATGATACATGTTTTTCTCGCCTTCTGAGAACCAGGTTTTGGCAAGGTCCAGAAAAAGAATCTAATGTTCTATTATTACCAAAAAATTTGACAACATTAATGTACAAAGCATTATTAGGAAAATAAAGGGATAACGATGAATCATACACGTTTACTTTGAGGTTTTTTACCAATTTCTGTTCTAAATAGTATAGCAACAAAGAATCTTCATATGACAATGATTAAATAAGAGGACATGTAGAGAGTGAAGACTTACTGGCCTCCACATCACTTTTAGTAGAGATATTTGTTGAAATAAATATGTCTGATCCATCTTTAGTTGCTAGCTCCATTGAACTATGACTTGCTTCCCCATTTTTATATGAATTCTTTTCAGCAGAGACCCATGAAAAGGGTATGTTTCTTGGAATTGAACAATGGAAATCATCCATAATGTTTTGATCATCCATCGATTCATTCGACTCAACTTGGAGAGTAAAATGAAAATCTTCCAGTGTGTTATTTTCTTCTTTTGCAACCCAGGATATGCAAAAACAAATTGCCAATCCCCTAAGGCTTCCTAGAAAATTTGAGACATCTTAAGAGTAATGGGCTTGAGGGGAATCTGACGAGGGTTTTGAGGGATGTAAATCCATCTAGAGGATAAACTACAAGAATCGGCTAAATGACCCACCACCCGGAAAATTATGCTCTAAATGGGATTTTCTAAAAATTCAAACATTGAAGGATAATTTTGTCACCCTAATGGATTTTCAAGGTTGTAGGAAGTCCTTTTGAGATGTCCATTTCCACTAGGATCCAAGTCATTCTCTTATCAACCACATACATGGAAGATTCCTCTAGGAACAAAAATATGCCTAGAGAGTTAGTAGTGCAGATGAATACCTCCTTTAACCATAACTTCAGGGGAAACGGTGGCAAAATCACCCACATTTTCCTTCAATTTTGTTGGTCAGTTCTCGGGAAAAATGCAGGATGCCAAAATTGAAGCCATAGGGTGCCCTTCCCGATAACCTAAGGCTCATTAAGAATCAAGTCCACTTTGGATTAAGTTAGGAAATTGAAGTGTATCCATTTGTTCACCAGAATAGTTAGCAGAGGGGTATATCCCAATAAGGGTTTCCAAGTCTCCTTTACCCAAGTGAGAATTTGGGAGTGGGTCAAGGTGATGTAACTGAATTTTCCTACAAGAGCTCGTCTAGACATAGATTCGACCCTGTCCATATTTACATCTGTGCCCAGGGTTAACTCCTTCACCTCTAAAAAAATGATGTCTCTAGAAAAAATCTTCAGTGAAAAGAGAGAAAAAGTGCAAAAGAACAGGTAGAAAAAAGGTGCCAAAAGCGAGAATATGAAGTCTTGCAAGACACTGCACTACATTCAGTTCAAGATGAGAATCATAGGGCTTGTACTCATTGGTTGAGCTTTGATTAATATATTATGTTATTTTTAAATTTAATATATATATATTAACATTATTAAAATATCCAATTTGTCATCGTTACATTTTTTTATAGCTTGAAGGTCTTATTTCCACCTTCATGACACATGCAATGGAGCATAATGAAAGTATCGTTCTTTCAGCCAGATTCTATGCCACACTGGAGGTTTGTACAACTTCCATCACTATCATTACTCCAATCATTATTTTCACCCAATTCTGCTCAACCATCAACCAATGCTAGAAAATAACAAATTAACAAAATCACACGATGATAAGAAAAACATTTCCTCGCTTCTAATATTTTGTTTACCTTTTTCAGATTCAATACGAGTTGGAGAAATCTTGTCATGCCACTGTCCCATATTGTGGAAGTAAAGAGATATGGTCAAACATATAGTCGAAATTATGCACACCTAACCAAATTTTGGGCATTCCATATCTTTAGATGGGTGAAAATGAGGCGGGAGATGCGGCCCTGGTTCGATGGTACAATGTGATATGATTTCTTTCCTGGTATGATGAATTATTTTTGCATTATCCTTTAAGAGAATTACATTTTCTCTGATTAGAGTTTTTGGTTTCTTTATTTTTTTTTTCATAGGAGGAAGCACATGAGTTATTGCTTTGGTCATTCATTTATGGAAAATTTCTCTAGAGTTATTTAAGTTTAGGTCTTCTATGCATGCATTGGATGACCACATAGTGCTAAATTTCATATTTTGATTCTCGCAATCCATTCATCGAAAATTTCTCTAAACTTATCTAGGTTTTAGTCTATAGGGAGAGCATTGGCCTAACACCATTGTGTGGTGTGTATGTTTAAGTTATAAAAATACTAGATCAAATAAAATGTTGCACATGCATCAATAAAATAGTGAATTTGGCTGTAATGTATTTTCCGGCAGCCTCCTGAGCCTTCTTGTGCTATCATCTGAAGAATGGGGAACCTACACAATGTGTAAATATTAAAATTTAATGTTTTAAAATTGAATGAGAATGTAGAACTTTATAAAAAAAATGAAAAAAAAAATTCATGCAATACCTCATGTAGTTCCCTCTCCATTGTCTCGTGTTGGCCCTAATTTCATGTATACATATACATATACACATTTATAAGAAATTTATATTACATGTATTAAAATTAAAATTTAATGTTTTAAAATTGAATGAGAATGTAGAACTTCAATAAAACAAACTAAATGAAAAAAAAATAAAAAAAATTCATGCAATACCTCATGTAGTTCCCCCTCAATTATCTCGTGTAAGCCCTAATTGCATATACATATATATGTACACATGTATAAGAAATTTATATTACATGAATTAAAATTAAAATTTAATGTTTAAAATTGAATGAGAATTTAAAACTTCAATAAAAGAAACTAAATGAAAAAAATAAAAAAGATTCATGCAATACCTCATGTAGTTCCCCCTCCATTGTCCTGTGTTGGCCATGCACCAATGCATTCTCCACGATAAACTGTACAATATACATGTACAAGTATATATATATATATATATATATATATATATATATATATATATATATATAATGAAAATGCATAAACTAATGCAATAATATTCAAAAAATAGTTAGATAGTTCAAATTGTTTGGATGTTCCTATCTCCATCATACACTCTATCACTAAAGTCCTTGGAGAACAAAAATCATCTCCACAAACATAAGATTCAATTTTAAAACTGTAAAATAACTTAGGATCTAGATATATTTTTTTAATGAAAATTTCACTTCAATTTATAACTTGAAACATATAAGTGAAAAATTGAATACTTGTGACGGTGAATTTGGCACATCTCCTAACAGGGAAGAAAAGTGTGGCTCCATTGCGAAAACATTGTTCGGAATCATAATTTGTCAACATTTAATTATATACATGTGTGTACACAATTATTTCTTTTAAAAATATGTCATCATGATACCAATATAATAATAGTATAATAATTTCACATCAACATCATGAACACTTAAAAAACACTAACATTTCTAAACATATCATCTTGATTGCGAGAACCTGAACCTTCGACCTTGATATTATCAAAATTTTCATTTATCAAGCGTGTTAACTACAAATGGTGAACATATGATACATTTTTGTTAGATTAACATATACAAATAAACATGTATATATAAATTATAAATTACATTAAAATATTCACCCTAACCATTAACACATATCGATCCCATGCCTTCTTCCTCATGAAGAATTAAGTCCCGGCAACCATTGCGACAATGATTTACATATGTTCTAAGCTCTTCAATACTCATGTTGCCTATATCATCATCTGTATTATACACAAAATTAACACGTGCATTCTCTAGTGATATTTGTCGATTTAGACCAATATCAATTCCACCAAGTCTAGTCTGAACATTGTCTATTATGGCATCCCTTACTTCTCGAGTAATTTGAGAAGTGGCATCCATTTCTGACCACAAATATTTCACACGAAAATTTCAACTTATCAATGGTGGCTTGGGGCGAGGCAACTCAGCATCACACATAGCGCCCCTACAGTCACATAATCGACCTTTCCCAGGGCCAAAAAATTCAGAAAGAAAGTCATTATTATTGGGTTTCATTCTCAAAAATAATTCTCCATAAAATAATTTTGCAAAATAAACAGGAACCTCGTCATTCCATGGTAGTCTTCCATAGGCTACAAGGTGCCTATCATACAAATGGAAAACTATATTAGGGTTCTTGAAATATTTCACTTTTAACATATTTCTTTTCGGCCCTTATTTGAAATTAAACATAGATTTTTCCATTTTTTTGTAACTATGTTTTTAACATCTTCCTATTTATTGGGACCCATTACTATTTCCTTTATTTTCCTCATCACTTCTACAAAATTATTAGTGGTTGGCCTAATTTTTTTTTAAACATCTACAAGTGAGCTTAAAGAGTGCGTAACTATTTCTAAACTTTCTCGACTCTCAACAAAGAGTTTTAAAGATAAAGCTCTTTCTTCAATTTTGAATAAAGATGTTCACACCTTTGTAATGTGCATTGTTGGATGTTTGTTTCCCAAGGTAAATCTAGAATTTCAGAAGGATAAGTCGAGGTTGGTGTAAAATCTTATTCTTGAATATTGCGGTCTAGCCTACGTCTTTTTCAAGCAACATTTTAACCCTATGCATCAATATATAAAAGTATATATAAATAAAAAAACATGTGAGCAAATTTGTAAAAATTTGTTTTTTAACCATAAAAAAGTTACATAAATAATTTAACAAATTAATAATTGAATGACAATAATATTCAGATTGATGGCCACCTCCAGATGGCTGAGCAACATCATGCCCACTCTCAGATGGTTGAGAACCAGCATGACCACCCATTTATTAGCCACCACCCATTGGTTGAGAACCAACATGACCACCCATTGATTGGCCACCGGGGGAATGCGTACCACCACCCTCACGCGATTGGCCACTACATATTGATTAGCCACCAGGAGAATGTATACCACCACCACCCTCATGCGACGAGAGGGAAGCTTCATAAAAAAATATGAATTTCTAATCAATTGAAAAATACATACATACATATATATACATACATATGATTGAGTAGATTGCATGAACCATACAACGATTGTGTGAACCATGGCCAAACTCTATTGATTGAGTAGATATTCTTTTCCTCCAAACTCCTAAAAAATTAAATTTATTAAAAATGAATTTAACTCACTAAAATGATAAAAAAATCAATTCCATATGTATACATGTATGTACATGGGGATACAATTATATATTCAATAAAAAACCAATTCCACATGTATACATGTATATATGGGGATAACATTATATATTCAAATGTCATTTAAAAACATGCACATTTAATATAAATACCATGAACATCCCCCAATCCATGATCCCCCTCTCTCGTAGAGGCATGGAATTCTATTGATGTTTGCCTTGAAGAATCACGTGCCAAATGATCATCCTCCATGATATATATATGGATATCTACAGTGGACATTTACAATTATTTTTAAAATTACAATTTAAAAAAATTTCAAAAAATTTCAAAATATTGATGTACACAAATGTTGAGCACAAACACGAATTATGTAAAACATAAAACTTTCAAAGCACAAATTGATGTGTAAAACTCACTTTAAACAAAAATTTGTTGAAGTCCTGCACATTTTAATTTTATAAAACATGAATTTCACTAAGTTCTGCTTACATGGTGGGAGCACACTTGGTATATAATTGAAAAAAACACATGGTCATTAAAAATGACACATTTATAAGTAAAAAACACACACATATCAAATATATGTTACAATGTCCATCAATAAATTTTGAAGGAGAACTTCTCAACACTAATTCATCTTTGAGAGATGAATCATCAATAAATTTTGAATGAGTGCGTCTCAACACTAATTCATATTTGAGAGATGAATCATCAATCAATTTTGAATGAGAGCGTCTCAAGACTAATTCATCTTTGAGAGATGAATCTTGAATTGGCAATTCCCCATACAATACTAATTCATCTTTGACAAATGAATCTTGAATTGGAATTGCCCCATACAATAGATCACCAAACATCTGATTAACATTTGCACAATGTCTTATACTAAATTATTGAAATTCTCTAACAATATTGTTTGCTTTTTCATGCAGTTGTTTTAGCCTCTCATTCTTAACTTGGTACACACCTTTCATTTGGTTGCACAAAATTTCAGAATTGGCGAAAACTACGATTCCTTTGATCCATACTCTCTAGATGTTCCCAAGCCTTCTATCAATGCAATGTAATATGATCATTGTTTGTTGTTCTTCCAGGTATATTCATTTTCCTTTGGAGGACTTTGTTAGTCGCAATATTGCATAGCACATATGTAATCACTGCTTTCCCTAGATTGGGATAACAAGAAACATCTATGCATAATGTCTATTTTTCAACCATGTTTAGTGGGCTTTTTGATCCCTGAAAAAAATTATTCAATAAAATATATTAAATAAACATTTATTGCAAATGCCTTAAATTTTATGGGAGAAATGACATGTACATGATTTCCAAAAACACTAGGACCGCAATAAAATATTAAATGAACATTCATTGCAAATTCCTTAAAGTTTATGGGAGAAATGACATGTACATGGTTTCCAAAAACACTAGCAAATGCCTTAAAGTTTATGGTATGGGAGAAATGAGATGTACATGGTTAAATTTTATGGGAGAAATGACATGTACATGGTTGAGTTTATGGGAGAAATGACATGTACATGGTTTCCAAAAACATTAGCACCGTCCCTGCATTTAATTATAAGTTTTATAATTTACTACCAATGAAAATGAGTAACACCACATCCTAGCCATTATGGTTGGTTAGGTGAAAGACATGTGATTTTGAAAGCATCCTTGCTTTATTTTCTAATTTTTGGGTTTTTTCTAAAAAATGACATGTACATGGTTTCCAAAAACACTAGAAAATGTATTTTCAAGGAGGTTTAAAAGGGGGAGTCCTTTTAGGGAAAAATAGGGTTGAAAAACTCTAAATTCATTCCTATATATTTTTATTTGTTTTAATGAAATAATTGAAGGATTGTGGCATTTTTAGATGAACTATCATTGTTGAACACATTATATTATATCTCTTACATTTTTTCTCACTTGGTATGATTTGATTATTCATTTCATTTCATAGCTACACATTATGGGGATATCATTGAAATATAAATAATCAATACTATATAGAGTAGATGAAAATGAAATAATCAAAGTGCTTCTCGATCAACTGCCTACGTAGTTGAAGGGTTGGAACATGCATTCAAAGGTCATAGGAGGGGGGTTTAAAAGGGGGAGTCCTTTTAGGGAAAAAGAAGGTTGGAAAACTCTAAATTCATTCCTATATATTTTTATTTGTTTTAATGAAATAATTGAAGCCTTGTGGCATTTTTAGATGAACTATCATAGTTGAACACATCATATTATCTCTCTTACATTTTTTCTCACTTCGTATGATTTGATTAGTCATTTCATTTCATAGCTACACATTATGGGGATATCATTGAAATATAAATAATCAATAATATATAGAGTAGATGAAAATGAAATAATCAAAGTGCTTCTCAGTGAACTGCCTACGTAGTTGAAGGGTGTGAACACACATTCAAAGGTCATGGGAGGGGGGTTTGAAAGGGGGAGTCCTTTTAGGGAAAAAGAGGGTTGGAAAACTCTAAATTCATTCCTATATATTTTTATTTGTTTTAATGAAATAATTGAAGGCTTGTGGCATTTTTAGATGAACTATCATAGTTGAACACACCCTATTATCTATCTTACATTTTTTCTAAATTGGTATGATTTGATTATTCATTTCATTTCATATCTACACACCATGCAGATATCATTGAAATAGAAATAATCAATATTCCAAATGATTTGATTATTCATTTCATTTCATAGATACACATCATGGGGATATCATTGAAATAAAAATAATCAATATTATATAGAGTAGATGAAAATGAAATAATCAAAGTGGGTTGGAAAAATCTAAATTCATTCCTATATATTTTTATTTGTTTTAATGAAATAAATGAAGGCTTGTGGCATTTGAAGATGAACTATCATAGTTGAACACATCATATTATCTCTCTTACATTTTTTCTCACTTGGTATGATTTTATTATTCATTTCATTTCATAGCTACACATCATGGGGATATCATTGAAATAGAAATAATCAATACTATATAGAGTAGACGAAAATGAAATAATCAAAGTGCTTCTCGGTCAACTGCCTACGTAGTTGAAGGGTTGAAACATGCATTCAAAGGTAATATGAGGGGGGTTTAAAAGGGGGAGTCCTTTTAGGGAAAAAGAGGGTTGGAAATGTTGGGTGTGGAGCCTGATTATCTTGTTTACTTTGTATCACAACATTGGACCCCTGTACCTTAAAAGGGGCGGCAACGTCGCCCGTAATTAATCGCTGCCATGGGGGTCCGGAGGCGTGGCCTTTTGGAAACCCCTCACGAGGGGATTTTGTTGACGCCGTACTAAAACGGTCTGTCATTTCCTTGTAAAAGTATAGTAATTCTAGTCAATGCGGGGCGTTCATTGAGTAAAATGATACGGCCAATGAAGTTATTTGATTAGGAGTTTCCTAGAATACGCCCCCTTGTAAATATGAGGGTATTGTATTGCGGCTGTGTATGGTATGTGTATTCTCGGAGCGAGAAACAGAGAGGGAGACTGTGAGAGAGAACAGAGGATATTACAGCGGATCTACTGTAGGTTTTGTCTCTTCATTTTTGCTAGATAATAGAAAGGAAGGACTGGCTGTTCGGGGTGGACGTAGCCCAAACTGGGTGAACCACGTATATCTGTGTCTCTCTAGTTTTTATGTGTTTTGTGTGCTTTTATTTTACTTATATTTTATGTGTTTGCATTTGCTCTGTAATATTTAACAAGCGGTATCGAGCAATTATATTTAGTTGATAAACTCGCATAGCGGAAAGAAGGTTCTGGTTAAACGGGAGGCGACGATGGCGGACGATATTAAGTTTAGAATCAAGAATTCTGTTAAAACTTCCCATATGGAGAATCACGAGATGGAATATTATCGTATTAGAAAGACTGAAGGTCTCATTCAGGAAAAACAAAGAAAGCGAAAGCAGCCATAATGAATCTGAATGGAACATTCTAAATGAAAACTACTTTCGACGATGCGATTGTCTTACGAAGCGTCGATGCTTGCTAATATTTGAAGAAGCAACAGCGAGAGGTTTGACTGATCACGATAAGTTGCAGCATTGTATGAAAGTAAAACCTGGGCTAAAACAGGAAGAAGAATGTGAACGACTATTTAATATGAAGATGTCAGAAGGTGGATTTGTTGCAGACCATTTAAATGAATTTAATACAGTTACCAGTCAGTTAAGTTCTGTAGGGGTAAACTTTGATGATGAATTTAGAGCTCTATTATTCTTGTTCTCATTGCCAAAGAGTTGGAATGGTTTAGTTATGGCCATTAGTAACTCTGTCTCTGGATCTAGTACTTTAAAGTTTGATGATGTTGTTGGTGCTATTCTTAGCGAGGAAATGCGACGGAAAAGCTCCGGTGAGACATCAGGTAATGCTTTGAGTGCAGAGTCTAGGGGAAGAAGAATGGAAATAGGAAAGAGCTCGGGATATTGCAGTAAATCAAGGAAAGGCAGATCCAAGTCCAGATCGGGGATAGTGTGCTGGAATTGCAGAAAGAAAGGACACCTAAAGAAAGACTGTAGATCTCGGAAGGGAAAAGAAGGAGACACACAGCAAGAAAACAACCATGAAGCAAATGTGACAGGTGATGTGTTACAAGATGCTTTGATTCTTTCTTTCGAAAATGTTACTGATTCTTGGGTTGTAGATTCAGGGGCTTCATTCCATGCCACACCTGATAAGAAATATTTTCATGACTATGTTCAAGGAGATTTTTGACAAGTTCGTTTGGGTGATGATAAACCCTGTAAAATTGTTGGAATGGGTAAGGTTCTTGTAAAACAACAGAATGGAAACCAATGGCTATTAAAGGAGGTAAGGCATGTTCCAGATCTGAAGAAAAATCTGATTTCAACAGGGCAGTTAGGCAATGAAGGTTGTGTGACAACTTTCACAGATAAAACTTGGAAGGTCACCAAAGGAGCCCTGGTAATAGAAAAAGGCGAAAAGGTTGGTACATTGTATTTATGCAATAGTATTTCTAACTCTGTTAATGATTTAACTTCCAAAGGAGCAGATGTAGCATTATGGCATCATAGGCTCGGACACATGAGTGAGAAGGGAATGAAGATTCTTCACTCAAGAAATTTGTTGCCAAGTTTGAAGAATGTTGATTTGGATTTTTGTGAGAATTGCATTTATGGAAAACAAAAGAGAGTCAGATTTCTCAGAGTTGGGAAAGAAAAGAAGAGAAAAAAATTGGAGCTTGTGCATACAGATGTATGGGGACCTTCTCAGGTATCATCTCTCGATGGCTCTCGTTATTATGTTACTTTTATTGATGATGCAACTAGAAAAACATGGATTTATTGTATTCAGAATAAATCTGATGTATTTGATACTTTCAAGAAATGGAAAGCTTTGGTTGAGATTGAGACAGGAAAGAAGTTGAAGTGTCTCAGATCAGACAATGGAGGTGAGTATTGCAGAAAAGAGTTTGATAGGTATTGTTCAGAGCATGGAATTCGTAGAGAGAAGACAGTTCCAAGAACACCACAAGAAAATGGTGTGTCAGAAAGGATGAACAAAACAATCATGGAGCGTGCAAGGTGCATGAGATTGCATGCAGGATTGCCTTTAAAATTTTGGGCAGATGTTGTAGATACTGTTGTTTATCTAATAAACAAAGGGCCTTCAAGTTCCTTGGATGGTGGTATTCCCGAGGAAGCATGGACAGGTAAAAAGGTAAACTACTCATTTTTAAAGCCTTTTGGCTGTGAGGCCTTTGTCCATATTAATAAAGAAAACAGAACAAAGCTTGAGGAAAAATCAAAGAAATGTACCTTTATTGGATATGGTGATAATGATTTTGGTTATCGCTTATATGATTATGAAAATCACAAAATTATTAGGAGCAGAGACGTAATATTCAATGAAAATGTTTTTTATAAGAATCAACTGCAGGAAAAGAAACAGGAAAAAGAAAGCAATGAATACGTAGTTCTTGATGAGATATCTGAAAAAGTAAAGGTGCCTGAAAATAATAATAATCAACAACCACAGCAGCAGCAACCACCACAACAACAACATGCACCTCAAACACCTGAAAGTGGTGTTAGAATATCTACCAAGATAAGTAGACCCCCTGAACAATACTCTTCTTCATTATATTATTTATTGCTGACTGATTCTGGTGAACCTGAATGTTATGAAGAAGTAATGCAGGTTGAAAGTAGGAAGAAGTGGGAGCTAGCCATGGAAGAAGAGATGGACTCCTTAATGCATAACCAGACTTGGGACTTCGTCAATTTTCCTGCAGGTAAAACTACATTGCAGAATAAATGGGTTTACAGGCTGAAGGAAGAAGATGGAGGAAAACAGAGGTACAAAGCTAGACTTGTGGTGAAGGGGTTTGCACAAAAGAAAGGTATTGATTTTGATGAAATATTTTCTCTTGTTGTTAAGATGAATTCAATCAGAACTATCTTAAGTCTTGTAGCAGCGGAAGATTTACATCTTGAACAGTTATATGTAAAGACAACATTTCTCCATGGAGATTTGGAGGAAGAGATATACATGCAGCAACCAGAAGGATATGAGGTAAAAGGGAAAGAAAAATTGGTGTGTAGGTTAAAGAAGAGCTTGTATGGCTTAAAGCAGGCTCCAAGGCAGTGGTATCTAAAATTTGACAAGTTTATGTCTAAACAAGGTTATACTAGATGTCACTCTGATCATTGTGTTTATCTAAAAAGGAAAAATGATGGCAGCTATATTATATTGTTATTGTATGTAGATGACATGCTTGTTGCAGGATCTAACATGCAGGAAAAAATGTGCTCAAAAGAAAATTGGCAAATTAATTTGCAATGAAGGATTTGGGAGCTGCAAAACAAATCTTTGGTATGAGGATAACTAGAGACAGGAAAAATCACAAATTAACACTGTCTTAGAATGAGTACATAGAGAAGGTGTTGAAAAGATTTAATATGCAGAATGAAAAACCAGTTAGTAAACCTTTTGCTAGCCATTTCAAACTTAGTAAGGAGATGTGCCCAAAGACCCAAGAAGACATGGATTATATGTCTAAAGTTCCATATGCATCAGCAGTTGGAAGCTTAATGTATGTAATGGTTTACACAAGGCCTGATATTGCACATGCAGCGGGAGTTGTAAGCAGGTACATGAACAATCCAGGAGAAGAACATTGGATGGCAGTAAAATGGATTCTCAGATATTTGAGAGGTACCACAAATCAAGCATTATGCTTTGGTGGTTCAAACATTGCTCTACAGGGATATGTTGATGTAGATATGGCAGGTGACAGAGATAACAGGAGGAGCACTACAGGATATGTATTTACTTTAGGTGGAACAACTGTCAGTTGGGTTTCAAAAATCCAAAGTGTTGTTGCACTTTCAACAACAGAAGCAGAGTATGTTGCTGCTATAGAGGCTAGTAAAGAAATGATTTGGTTACAAAGGTTTATGGGTGAATTAGGTAAGAAGCATGATATGGGCATGCTATACAGTGATAGCCAAAGTGCCATTCATCTTGCAAAGAACTCGGCATTTCATTCCAGGACTAAACACATACATCTCAAGTACCTTTTCATACGGTTAGTATTAGAAGATGGAGAGTTGAAGCTGGAAAAGATACACACTAGCCAGAATCCTGCAGATATGCTAACAAAAGTTGTAACCAGGGAGAAACTTAGAATGTGCTCAGTTTCAATTGGTCTTCAAGGATGACGATGAAGATGAGGAATAGTCAGGTCTAAAGAGGAGTCATTGTCTAGCAAATGAAGCAGCGGTGGAGTTGCAACAATCAGTCTCCAAGTGAGAGATTGTTGGGTGTGGAGCCTGATTATCTTGTTTACTTTGTATCACAACATTGGACCCATGTACCTTAAAAGGGGCGGCAACACCGCCCGTAATTAATCGCTGCCGTGGGGGGTCCAGGGGGGGGCGGAAGCGCCCCCGAAGCTAAAAACAGATGTAAATTTTCCTTGTAAAATTATAGTAATTTCTAGTCAATCTGGGCCGTTCATTAGGCAAATGATCTGACGGTAGAAGTTATGTTTAGATTAGGGTTTTTTGCCCTAGAAGGCAACCCCCTTGTATATATGAGGGTATTGTATTGCGGCTGTGCATTGTATGTGTATTCTCGGAGTGAGAAACAGAGAGGGAGACTGTGAGAGAGAACAAAGGATATTACATCGGATCTGCTGTAGGTTTTGTCTCTTCATTTTTTGCTGGATAATAGAAAGGAAGGACTGGCTGTTCGGGGTGGACGTAGCCCAAACTGGGTGAACCACGTATATCTGTGTCTCTCTAGTTTTAAGTGTTTTGTGTGCTTTTATTTTCCGCATATTTTATGTGTTGCATTGCTCTATAATATTTAACAGGAAAACTCTAAATTAATTCATAGGAGGGAGGTTTAAAAGGGGGAGTCCTTTTAGGGAACAAGAGGGTTGGAAAACTCCAAATTCATTCCTATATATTTTTATTTGTTTTAATCAAATAATTAAATGCTTGTGGCATTTTTAGATGAACTATTGGAGTTGAACACATCATATTATCTCTCTTACATTTTTTCTCACTTGGTATGATTTAATTACATTTAATTTCATAGCTACAAATCATGGGGATATCATTGAAATATAAATAATCAATACTATATAGAGTAGATGAAAATGAAATAATCAAAGTGGGTTGGAAAATTCTAAATTCATTCCTATATATTTTTATTTGTTTTAATGAAATAATTGAAGGCTTGTGGCATTTTTAGATGAACTTTCATAGTTGAACACATCATATAATCTCTCTTACATTTTTTCTCACTTGGTATGATTTGATTATTCATTTCATTTCATAGCTACACATCATGGGGATATCATTTAAATAGAAATAATCAATACTATACAGAGTAGATGAAAATGAAATAATCAAAGTGCTTCTCGGTCAACTGCGTACATAGTTGAAGGGTTGGAACATGCATTCAAAGGTCATAGGAGGGGGGTTTAAAACGGGGAGTCCTTTTAGGGAAAAAGAGGGTTGGAAAAACTCTAAATTTGTTCCAATATATTTTTATTTGTTTTAATGAAATAATTGAAGGCTTGTGGAATTTTTAGATGAAATATCATAGTTGAACACATCATATTATCTCTCTTACATTTTTTCTCACTTGGTATGATTTGATTATTGATTTCATTTCATAGCTACACATCATAAGGATATCATTGAAATAGAAATAATCAATACTATATAGAGTATATGAAAATGAAATAATCAAAGTGTTCATCGGTTAACTGCCTACATAGTTGAAGGGTTGGAACATGCATTCAAAGGTCATAGGAGGGGGGTTTAAAAGGGGGAGTCCTTTTAGGGAAAAAGAGGGTTGGAAACCTCTAAATTCACTCCTATATATTTTTATTTGTTTTAATTAAATAATTGAAGGCTTGTGGCATTTTTAGATAAACTATCATAGTTGAACACATCATATTATCTCTATGACATTCTTTCTCACTTGGTATGATTTTATTATTCATTTCATTTCATAGCTACACATCATGGGGATATCATTGAAATATAAATAATCAATACTATATTGAATAGATGAAAATGAAATAATCAAAGTGCTTCTCGGTCAACTACCTACATAGTTGAAGGGTTGGAACATGCATTCAAAGGTCATAGGAGGGAAAAAGGGGAGTACTTTTAGGGAAAAATAGGGTTGGAAAAATATAAATTCATTCCTATATATTTTTACTTTTTTTAATGAAATAATTTAAGGTTTATATATTTTTATTTGTTTTAATGAAATAATTGAAGGCTTGTGGAATTTTTAGATGAAATTCCATAGTTGAACACATCATATTATATCTCTTACATTTTTTCTCACTTGGTATGATTTGATTATTCATTTCATTTCATAGCTACACATCATGGGGATATAGTTGAAATAGAAATAATCACTACTATATAGAGTAGATGAAAATGAAAAAATTAAGATGAAAATGAAATAGTCAAAGTGCTTCTTGGTCAAATTCCTACGTAGTTGAAGGGTTGGAACATCCATTCAAAGGTCATAGGAGGGACCCAGATACATGCTTTTATCTCAAGCTTCCCTCCGAGGGAAAAGAAAAAAGAAATAAATACCATATAATGTAGGGTATTTCATCTGTTGAGTTCGGGTGGCCCTCTGTATTTCAAGAGACTTTCCTCTAGATGGATATTGATTCTATAGAAGCAATCATTATAGTCAAGAGTCATAGACAATGCTATATAATCATTTATAGAAAAGTAGAAAACATAATCTTTAAATAAAAGTGAAGCCATGCTTAAACATCTAAGGATAGGACTTTCCTAAAATAGTGGATAACATAATAATGCATCATAATTATAAGATAAACTTGTCTTTTTGTCAATAATACAAGGATATTTAATTAGTTAACAAATAGGAGAGTAGTCCAACCTTAAAATTTTACTTACAAACCTAGACTGAAAAGGACATGCTTTAAGGCTCAACTGATAAGGAGAGGGATGGAGCTTTAAGGCTCGACTGATAAGGAGAGGGACAGAGTCACGCCTATTGGTTGAATACATAAGGGTTATTATTGCTTGTATTACACCTGCTAATCGTATTATCTCTATTATTTATTTCAGGGCAAGAAAGAGAGGAATTCCATGACAAAATAATATGCAAATGTTTCAACAAAATAAAACAAAATGAAAGAATGCCATGGGAATCCTTGCTTAAGTAAGGATACAAAATCATTTGGTTGTTACATTTATAGGTAAGGTAACATCAATATAGAGTTAGTCACCTCTAAATTCTTGTGTTTGAATCAAGTCTAACATCTGTTGTCGCTTATGATATGTTAATAACAATGAACAACATAGAATACTCACAAGAGAAGCTTCCATGACAATCCAAACAATCAATGGAGGAAGACAATGCCCAATTAATGAAAAAAATAATTCAATTAGTATGATGTTACCCATTAAATTATAGTCCAAATTCCATGAGTAATATAGTTTGATTTATCTGAACATGCTCGTTAAAATGTTCAACATAAGTATTGCCATTTTCCAAGATACTTCTCATAAGTACTATGTCAATAGTTGCATTGGTATATTTGTACCAACAACAATTACCATGTCCACATCCACAACCAAATTTTTTGGATAATCACTAATGTCATTACCTATCATCACAATTGTCATCTGAAATTTATGTTGAACCAAAAACATGAGGAAATAAGTTCTCTTCATACGAAGCTTAATATTATTACAAAATGAAATGTTTAGAACTTAATAAAAGTTTCTAACCTTTTTCAATAGTCATACCAAAAATGCACATGACAAGGAAATAAGTAGAGGGAAGAACAAATGCTTGGTTGAGAGCCAAAAATACACATGACAAAGAAAAAATAGAGGGAGGAACAAATGCTTGGTTGAGAGGCTTAGGGGTGAAAATCAACTGAAATGTAATTAATTCTAACTATTTCATTTTCTCACTAGAACATTTCTTCCATGAAAATGTCAATTTCACAATAGTTTAAACTCTAATTGATTTCAAAAGGGACATTTGCCTCAGGCTTGTTTGAGTTCGACATACAAATATTCCTACCAACTGTCCATTAGTATAGATAAATTCCACAATATTTAGAACATTTCTTTCATGACAATGCCAATTCCATAATATTTTAAACTCTAATTGACTTATATATATATATATATATATATATATATATATATATTCGATGAATAACAATGATGAACAACAATGTACAACAACAATGAACAACAACAGTGAACAACTATGAAAAACAATGAACAACAGTGAACAACAGTGAATAACAGTGTGAGAAAAATTGTTCTAACAATGTTAGTAGTTTATGTAACAAACATCAGAGGTTTCATCCTTAATAAAATTGGATATATTTATAGTTAATAAACTTCCCTCTCCAACAACAGTGAACAACAGTGAATAACAATGTGAGAAAAATAGTTCTAACAATTTTAGAAACCAATGTTAGTACTGTATGGCAGCAAACATCGAAGGTTTCATCCTTAATAAAATTGGATATATTTTAGTTAATAAACTTCCCTCTCCAACAACAGTGAACAAAAGTGAATAAAAGTGAATAACAAACAATCTCACCTTACACAAAATTAAATCAACAAAAACACAACAAAAACTAGGAGAGTAGTCCAACTTGGCAAAAGAAGGAAAATTATAGATAAGTTTGTACACAGGTTATATGGCTAAGGTAAGCTCTATAAGGGTGTAAGTAAGTTGCATATCACTGATCATTACTTTTTATTTGCCTTGTATCATAGCTAGTCTAATGATTTCTCTTATTCACATGGAGTGTAGATTATGGAAGCATAGCACTAAGACTAGTATTACTTACTCGCGCCCACCACAAGCACAAACTGTCCCTACGCAATGAAGAAAGGAAAACAAAGACATGAGCTAGATGTTGTTGAACTTGACAACAAATAAACGATTTTGGAAATCGATCGAGATGAAGATTTTACCCTCCTCGCTACATTCTTTCTTTCCAAGTATACTAGAATGAAATTACTGAACTGGGGCCAGTAGGGGCATAGGTCCAATAAAATGAGAAACAATTTGGATCTTGCCTCCCCGAATAAAGTTATCAAACTCGAGTGATTTTCTGATCAATAAGGAAAGTGTTTGTAATGGACCAAGTACAGATGAGGGTGAATCCAAATAGTCTTGCCGTGAACCAGATCTCCTCTCCTAGAAACTTGCAGGAGATTTACTAGGTAAATGGAGAGGTTAGTCGGGGTGTTATAGCCCAAACCCACCTTAGGCTGAAGGAAGGCGAGATTCAGGGTAACACCAAACCACGCTCAGTCTGGTAGCTAGCCCTACCAGAACAGGAGAGGGCTCTCTCCAGGTCAATCTCAGGAAAAATGTATCAATAGGCCTTGAGATGACTGAAATGAGTGCTAATTTTAGGCTAGGTATATGAATCAAGGAGTTTGATTTTGATTTTTAGGGTTTTTGTTGGAAAAAGGGAAAGGCAATTTTGGGCTTGGGGATGAGGCCAATTTCTTGCAGAGTTCAAGTTGGGGCAGGGAAGGCAATGACTTTGATGTCTTAGATTCAATGAACGGATAGAAAAGATAGCTGAGGATCTGAAGAGGGAAAGAGGGTGCAAGGATCCTCTTCAAAATGACGAAAACATATAAAACTAAACAAAATTTTAAGGCAGAGCACCAGAAAACTAATGAATTCTACCTTAGTTACTCATTTGTTTAATTCAGAAGCAAAGAGAAGGGAAATGGCATACATATAACATTAATGAAACTTACAGATACATGGAGAAAACATCATCAAAACTCAGAGCCACAAGGATCCCAACAAGTGCTGCAAAACCCTGGTCTTTCCTTTGCCAAAAATGCAGAAGTGTATGTACAATGAAGTGCCAAACTTTTCCCAAGAGTCCAACCCTGAAAATGTCTCAGAAAATACATGATATAGACCATCCTAACCCCTTCCCATGCCTCTAGGGGTCTAGCTCATCCTTCTAGGAGCTGTTTCAACCAATTCTAAACTAGGAACTGAAATCTAGGCAATCAAACAACTTGCCTCTATATGCTAGGAAACTGATCCATTCACTTAATTTTCACTTTTTAGTGAATGAATCCTCTAAAACAGGTAAATATATGCCAAAATTACATCATAGTCACCAAATTACATCAAGGTAGATCAAGAATTACATCAAAAAGTGAAACTAGTCAAAACTGGGCGAAATTCTGAGCTGAAGGGTGAAAAATAGGCAAAAGTCCTCTATGCGCCGCGCCCAAAAACTCAATGCGTCGCGCCACTTTGAGCTTGTTTTTGAGGCACTTCCCGAAGTCCAAATTGAGCTCATGATAGCTCGTTGGAAATCCCTGTCTCTCTACTATCCAACCCAAGTGGAATTTTTGGATTTGGATGTCATTTTCCCCTTTAAAACTTTAATCTCCCAAGACTGGTTCCTGTTGGTGCAAAAGGTGGCAGAAAGGCCATTTTCAAGGTGTTTTTGACCCTTTAAACCACCCAGAACTTGATGAAATCTCTCAGCCATTCCTGAACATGCATAATTTATCATAAAAAATCCAAAAATGTAAAGTTTTCCTCCAGAAGATCTCTCAAACGTAAGCGCGCGCCAAGTGGCGCAACGCGTCGGGCGGAAAAACTTGTTTTGTGACCAAAAATTCAAAAATGACAAAATTTTCTCCAAATTCCTTGAAATTTGGGCTGTAGGTCCCCAATCAAGTACCATGCTCAACCAAAGAAGTTTCGACCAATATTTGAAGTGGATCAGGCGTTTTGCAACGTTTCAGTGCCCTCCTGGTGCATGCAGTTTAGTGGCGGAATCACTGTCTCGTTCATTGGATGTGTCGGTGTCCATCATGGTTTTGAAATGTGTATTTCAAGTGTATATTGATATATATGTGGTGAAAATAAGAGTTTGGTGTATGTTTTCAATGCCAAATGTGCCAAAGGGAAATGGAGGGACTGTGAGGAATACGGGACAATAGGTATAAGTGAACTGTGGAGTTTGTCAAGTGAGATTTGAAATGTGTTAACGGTCTCTTGACTGTGTTTAGGGATGTGGGGTTTGGAGATTTTTTGTAAATAATATGGGAGAGTAATGGTTATGGGGAATAGTAGGGTTTAGGAAATAGGGAAAATGGGAAAATGAAAATAAGTGATATAAGTGTTGTTGGGATATAAGGGAACAGGGGCTTTAGGAGTGAATGCTTCTTAGAGGTGTAAGAGGGAATAAAAAAATAGGTTACAATGATAATACAACACTGATGGGAAAGGAGTCATAGGTGGGAAAAGATAGTACGACAGTGAGTATTCAGCATGTAAATGACTTTTTTAAAACACCACTTGCAACCCTAAGGAGCATTTCTTACCAAATGAGAGGGTTTATAACTTTGGCATTCAAATTCTTCGAATGGACCTTCAAAACCACACCAAATACCAGCAAGAGCGATTGTATAAACTTGCTTGTGCATGTAGCAACCAAAAAAAAAATGCAATTTAGAGAAGACTGGCAAAAAAAATTTGGTCTCAGGCCTATGCGCTGCGCACAAAGCCCAACGTGCCACGCGCCTTCAGTGCGCCGCGCCAGTGTATTTTTACACTACAGAAACTGGTCCAATGCGCCGCGTAGCTGAAACTCACCACAATTCGGCTTCAAAACTCATTTTTTCACTTCCTTGATTTGTCTTGACTCTTACTGATGTCTTTGGCGTGCGCATGGAGTGTTGAACATCAAAAATATCTTATATGGCATGAACTTTGATCTTTGATTTGGTAAACTCTCTTTCTAAATTTGCAGACTTTGGCACCTCGCTTATAACTCTGTTTTCTGTTTCCACTTTGATTTTTAGACAAAAATGATGGCTCCTTTGTCAATTTTTGCAGGGATGATTGGCATGTTTTAGAAAAGGCGACCAGGGCTGCGCCTTGAAGAATCTGACAACTGGAGAAATTTTGACAATGACATGGCATTAATTACAAAAGACAAAAATTGATGATTTCTTCTTCAAAACAGAGTTTTGAAGAAGAATCATCCTCAAGCCTTATGACGATGAAATTTTACAATGGAAACTGATTTTGGAACTTCCCTCTGGCTTGCTGGCATTATTGGACATTTTGAAGACAAAACCCTAGACCTAATGACTGAAAAACCCTAAAAAGACTCTTTGCTGACCAAGAAATCAAACAGGACTGTAAATGACCTTAAAATTGATTTTGATGAACTTTGATAAACAAACCTAAGCCAACAGGTACAAGCACAAGGGGTATGAGCGACAAAACCCTTCTGTCAGAAGACCGATGCTCCTAATGGAATGCACATGACTGAAGTGAATGAGACACCTAAAAAATGAAATGCAACAAAGAGATTTGATCTCTGATGGAGGGATGTCAAGACCGACTCTAACATTGGCTCCAATGGGGATGGTAGCTCCTTGGAGGTGCCAAGAACTGCAGATCTTTGGGAGAGCAGACAGTTCCTTCGTCTATTGGGAAATGGAGTCAAAATACGAAAACTGACATTATGCAGACTGACTCTGACTCAAGGCTAAAACTGAAAACCATAATAAAACCTAACATGACTAAACATAACTAACAAACTGGAAAGATGCTCATAACTAAGCTTATTCACCAAACCTACTCTAATTGTTCTTTTCACCACCCGATCAAGTGAAATGGAATAGCCAATGCAACCATGTAAGCATCCTGGTTGCTATTTGATTTCTTCCCAAATGCTTTCTGATATGCAGGAAAAGGGAAGAATCGAAAGGCAACTCCCATGGAAACTTGGAATCAAGTTGACTGCTGATAAACTTGCAAAGCATGAATTGACTAGATGACTTCAAGAATACTGCAAAAGGATCTTCATAAACATAACTATTGATTCCCATCAATACATTACTACTCTGGTCCAAGCAATCTTCATAGCTGGATATTAAGATTTTCCTCACATCTGTGCTGGCTTTCTTTGGTGACTGCAGCAAGCTATCAAAAGGATCCTGAATTTCGTGAATAACCAAACTCTGGAGCTGATTCCAAACAGAACAAAAGTCTCCTTTATCAATCTCCTCATATGACTGCAAATCTTGATATAGGCTTTGTAATGAAAAATCTGTTAAACAAGAAAATGAAGGTGACTTTTGAATAAGATTATTATCAACATTATTTCCTGGCACATGGTTAGCTAATGGAGAATAACTTTTACAACAAACATCATCCAACACATGAGCAATAGGATCATCAAAAATTTGAGAAGACTGCTGCAATGTATCCATTGAAACTGTATGACATCCTACTGGCTGTTCATCTTTTTCTTGAGATATATTACGAATATTCTGCCTTATAAACTGAAATGCCTCGAAACAAAAGGGTACAGAATCCTCTTGCATCATTAAATCATGTATTTCGGCTTCCACGCTTTCATCTGTAATCTGACCTTCAATTGCGTTTGGTGGCTGTAAATCCGGAGCTAGGGAGGGTTTTGTATCAGAAATGATTTCATCAGTCGTTTCAGGAGAAGATTTCTCATAAACCACTTGCTCAAGAATTTCGCTATCTGTCTCATCCTCAACATTAAAACTGAGAGATTGTTGATTTTCTACAGGCTGCTCATTTGAAGATTTACCATGTAATTTACCCTTAAAAAACTGGAATTATTCAAAACAAAATGGAACGAAATCACCTTGTAGCATTTGATCATATGTGCCAGCTTCCATGGCTTCATATGCAACTTGACAATCAATGGCATTTGGGGTTTGCAAATCTGAATATGAAAAGTCTTGAACAAAGTTTTTATTGCCCTCAAAATGGTTCAGATCAAGACTAGTCGACAATTGATTTTTGATTGTATGGAAGTTGTCTCTGATGAACTGAAATGAATCAAAACAAAAAGGCAAAGATCCTTCACTTACTTCAAAATTTGCTGCACGTTCCTCATCATTGTCATAGCTGATATGCATCGGTTGATCACTGTACTCAAACTGCTGAAAGTGAACTTCCTCCTCGCACAAACTAGCTGTTGATTTGTCTGCAAGATCAGCTTCTGTTTGGAGAAAATAATCATCATCATACTGATCAAACTGAGGCAAATCATCAGTATAAAACACATCATCAAGAATACACGTCAAATCAACAGCTCTCTCTTCTTCAAGATGATCTATAAAGCAATCACTATGACAACTGGGATAAGAAAAAAAATGTTTTGGATCAGCAACTGGTTCTTCTTCAATCAGCAAATCATGGGCTTGAACATTATACTCATTCCTTCTGGTGTTATTTTGCATCATCTCTTCTACTGCACTTACCAACATGTCAAGCTTTATCTCTAGAGATGTCGATTTCTCCGGATCCATGTTTTTCATCTCTTCTTCATTCAACCTTGCCCTTCGGATCAGCAAATGAGCCTCCACATTTACTGCACTATTCTGCATCTCATGAAGTGTTGCAAGATTCCTTTCTCTCAACTGAAACTCCATTTCCGGATCAAAAGCACCTGGGTAGTGCAAGAGAGCATATCTAGGAGAAGGTCTTATATCAGCTGGCATCAAATAATAAACTTGGTTAAATCTGGCATTAAATTGTTGTACTGTCTCCCCGGGTAGTCTTTTCAGCTGGTTATACTCTTCTATAATAAGGAAATTATTTTGTCCGATCACCCACTTGTCAAGGAAAACGTCGACGAACTGCTGGAAATCTGAGATGCTCGCATCAGGCAAGGTTTTGAACCAACTCTTCACTTGGCCTTGAAAAGAAAGAGAAAAAAGCCTAATACTAACATCTTCGTCATCAACTTAAAAAAGATCTAGAAAAGTCTCAACATTCTGCACATGTTGCTCAGCGTTGACATTGTTACATTCATCGTCAAATCTTGGTAGATATAGGTCATAATTTTTAGGGAAAGCATGAATAACAAAAGGTAAAACAAGAGTTTTATACCCTTTCTGGGACTATATAGGGTATAGGAGTATATACAAGAGCTACAGGATCAGTTTGGTTTTCTTCAGGCTCATCACTCTGAAGAGAGTCAACATAAGATTTGGGAAAAGTAAGGAGGCCAGGATCAAAGGGAAACTCAGTATTTACACTTTTTGAATAAGTTGATTGAAGATTTTGATCACCTTTATCATACAAAAAATTCTGAAAAACTTTCAGGACAGCTTCAAGAACAGCAAAGAAGTAATTTGCAAGGAAGCAAACTAGATCCTGAATACCATTCCACTTCGGATACCTGAACTTAGTGTAAGATCCTTCCATTTTCGCAGAGAAAGAGTTAGTCCTCTAGTGGAGTCTCTACATTGAGTTGTAGTCACCAGGTGAATGATTTCAACCTTCTTATGTCTGATCGTTGTCCACCATCAACTATCAGATCTGAACTTGATACATGTACTGGGGCAATTCACAAGTCAGATGATACGTTTACAAACTAGACCGGAGATTGACTGAAGCAGCGTTTATCTACTTTCGCTAATGCAAAGCAAGAGCATTTTCGAAGGCTACCTGGCTAACTTCAGGCTCCGTCTGTAGCTTATAAAACCAATAACACTAACCAGCAAACCATTTGATTTCCCTAGTATGGTCACCACTATGTTATAGCCCAGATCCACCTTAGGCTGAAGGAAGGCGAGATTCAGGGTAACACCAAACCACGCTCAGTCTGGTAGCTAGCCCTACCAGAACAGGAGAGGGCTCTCTCCGGGTCAATCTCAGGAAAAATGTATCAATAGGCCTTGAGATGACTGAAATGAGTGCTAATTTTAGGCTAGGTATATGAATCAAGGAGTTTGATTTTGATTTTTAGGGTTTTTGTTGGAAAAAGGGAAAGGCAATTTTGGGCTTGGGGATGAGGCCAATTTCTTGCAGAGTTCAAGTTGGGGTAGGGAAGGCAATGAATTTGATGTCTTAGATTCAATGAACGGATAGAAAAGACAGCTGAGGAGCTGAAGAGGGCAAGAGGGTGCAAGGATCCTCTTCAAACTGACGAAAACATATAAAACTAAACAAAAGTTTAAGGCAGAGCACCAGCAAACTAATGAATTCTACCTTAGTTACTCATTTGTTTAATTCAGAAGCAAAGAGAAGGGAAATGACATACATATAACATTAATGAAACTTACAGATACATGGAGAAAAACATCATCAAAACTCAGAGCCACAAGGATCCCAACAAGTGCTGCAAAAACCCTGGTCTTTCCTTTGCCAAAAAATGCAGAAGTGTATGTACAATGAAGTGCCAAACTTTTCCCAAGTATCCCATCCTGAAAATGACTCAGAAAATACATAATATAGACCAGCCTAACCCCTTCCCATGCCTCTAGGGGTCGAGATCATCCTTCTAGGAGCTATTTCAACCAATTCTAAACTAGGAACTGAAATCTAGGCAATCAAACAACTTACCTCTATATGCTAGGAAACTGATCCATTCACTTAATTTTCACTTTTTAGTGAATGAATCCTCTAAAACAGGTAAATATATGCCAAAATTACATCATAGTCACCAAATTACATCAAGGTAGATCAAGAACTACATCAAAAAGTGAAACTAGTCAAACCTGGGCGAAATTCTGAGCTGAAGGGTGAAAAATAGGCAAAAGTCCTCTATGCACAGCGCCCAAAAACTCAATGCGTCGTGCCACTTTGAGCCTGTTTTTGAGGCACTTCCCGAAGTCCAAATTGAGCTCATGATAGCTCGTGGGAAAGCCCTGTCTGTCTACTATCCAACCCAAGTGGAATTTTTGGATTTGGATGTCATTTGCCCCTTCACAACTTCAATCTCCCAAGACTGGTTTTTGCTAGTGCAAAAGGTGGCAGAAAGGCCATTTTCAAGGTGTTTTTGACCCTTTAAACCACCCAGAACTTGATGAAATCTCTCAGCCATTCCTTAACATGCATAATTTATCATAAAAAATCCAAAAATGTAAATTTTGCCTCAAGAAGATCTCTCAAACGTAAGCGCGCGCCAAGTGGTGCGACGCGTCGGGCGGAAAAACCTGTTTTGTGACCAAAAATTCAAAAATGACAAAATTTTCTCCAAATTCCTTGAAATTTGGGCTGTAGGTCTCCAATCAAGTACCATGCTCAGCCAAAGAAGTTTCGGCCAAGATTTGAAGTGGATCAGGCATTTTGCAACGTTTCAGTGCCCTCCTGGTGCATGCAGTTTAGTGGCGGAATCACTGTCTCGTTCATTGGATGTGTCGGTGTCCATCATGGTGTTGCAATGTGTATGTCAAGTGTATACTGATATATATGTGGTGAAAATAAGAGTTTGGTGTATGTTTTCAATGCCAAATGTTCCAAAGGGAAATGGAGGGACTGTGAGGAATACGGGACAGTAGGTATAAGTGAACTGTGGAGTTTGTCAAGTGAGATTTGAAATGTGTTAACAGTCTCTTGACTGTGTTTAGGGATGTGGGGTTTGGAGATTTTTTGTAAATAATATGGGAGAGTAATGGTTATGGGGAATAGTAGGGTTTAGGAAATAGGGAAATGGGAAAATGAAAATAAGTGATATAAGTGTTGTTGGGATATAAGGGAATAGGGGCTTTAGGAGTGAATGCTTCTTGTGAGGTGTAAGGGGGAATAAAAAAATAGGTTACAAATGATAATACAACACTCGATGGGAAAGGGAGTCATAGGTGGGAAAAGATAGTATGACAATGAGTATTCAAAGATGTAAATGACTTTTTCAAAAACACCACTTGCAACCCTAAGGAGCATTTCTTACCAAATGAGAGGGTTTATAACTTTGGCATTCAAATTCTTCGAATGGACCTTCAAAACCACACCAAATACTAGCAAGAGCGATTGTATAAACTTGCTTGTGCATGTAGCAACCAAAAAAAAAATGAAATTTAGAGAAGACTGGCAAAAAATGTAGAAATTTTGAACAATAGCTGAATTATTCACCGAGATTATCCTGATTACACACTATTTAAGCTTCATGCATAATACATAACCTCTTCTACAATTGATCATCAATATGCGGAAATAGAAGCAGTCGCATGCACACATTAAAACATAATCAAGCACACATATAACACAGTATGTAATGGGGAAAGCTTACAGCTGAAAACCCCCAACTATCTGTATATTATAATGATAGAGAACATGTAACAATACATAACACAAAGCTCCTCACAGCTCTCAGCACTATCTCACATGCTACACACAAACTAGCTCAGATATGAACAAGTCACAAGTTCAAATCTCTTCCACCTGTCTGCCTGCCTCTACTGCGCAATCCAATATGAATAATGATGAGATCCAAGTTCGAATCCCACTGGCTTGTACTGCGCAATCCTCATTGGCAATCTCAATCAATGTGTGTGCAAATCTCATGCACAGCTATAGTCACAACCGATAGTAGACTCACCCTTTCACCCACCTCTAACACTGGTCTCCACTGAACTGTCCATGCATTGCAGTTAACTGATGTATTCTTTAGTTGATTTATGAGTTAATAATTAGTGAATTAATTAATAATTAATTCACACCACTCATCACTAGTGTATTTATCAGTTAGACTAAATGCATCTAGTTCAACTAAGTTAAACCGAACACAACTCCATCAACTGTCTCATCAACTCCACCAAACTCTGCCACATGAGTTCTAACTGAAGTCAACCATGCAATATCTCAACTAACCCCTAGGAAAAGCGTATTTCCTTCTGTCAGCTGCATGTGCCACATCCAAGCATCAAACTGAAGTTCTCCAAGAGGATAAGATAATGTTTATAGTCCAAATATTATTAAGGGCTAATAATATTTGACTGATCTATTTTTAGACTGGCAGTCTAAAAATAGACTTCGCCCAATGTCTAAAAATAGAGGTCCATCTATTTTTACCAACTTGACCAATCATCCAAAAATAGCATCCCGCAACTCATAGACCATGATCCATATGTCTAAAAATAGACATAGTCTAAAAATAGACTTTGCGACAAAAATCACGTGTGTGGCCCCCACCTAGTTTTGGTGATCACTTTCCAACTAGGACCAGGAAAGATGTTTTAGGATGCCTCCTTCACTATTTCTTGTTGCAATCTTCAACAAAAAAAATTTGGTCTCAGGCCTATGCGCCGCGCACAAAGCCCAACGCGCTGCGCGCCTTCAGTGTGCCGCGCCAGTGTATTTTTACACTGCAAAAACTGGTCCAATGCGCCGCGCCAGTTGCCCAGTGCGCCGCGCAGCTGAAACTCACCACAATTCGGCTTCAAAACTCATTTTTTCACTTCCTTGATTTTTCTCGACTCTCACTGATGTCTTTGGCGTGCGTATGGAGTGTTGAACATCAAAAATATCTTATATGGCATGAACTTTGGTCTTTGATTTGGAAAACTCTCTTTCTAAATTTGCAGTCTTTGGCACCTCGCTTATAACTTTGTTTTCTGTTTCCACTTTGATTTTTAGACTAAAATGATGGCTCCTTTGTCAATTTTTGCAGGGATGATTGGCATGTTTTAGCAAAGGCGACCAGGGCTGCGCCTTGAAGAATCTGACAACTGGAGAAATTTTGACAATGACATGGCATTAATTACAAAAGACAAAAATTGACGATTTCTTCTTCAAAACAGAGTTTTGAAGAAGAATCATCCTCAAGCCTTATGACGATGAAATTTTACAATGGAAACTGATTTTGGAACTTCCCTCTGGCCTGCTGGCATTATTGGACGTTTTGAAGACGAAACCCTAGACCTAATGACTGAAAAACCCTAAAAAGACTCTTTGTTGACCAAGAAATCAAACAGGACTGTAAATGACCTTAAAATTGATTTTGATGAACTTTGATAAACAAACCTAAGCCAGCAGGTACAAGCACAAGGGGTATGAGCGACAAAAGCCTTCCGTCAGAAGACCGATGCTCCTAATGGAATGCACATGACTGAAGTGAATGAGACGCCTAAAAAATGAAATGCAACAAAGAGATTTGATCTCTGACGGAGGGATGTCAAGACCGACTCTAACATGGGGAACTAGGAGATGCAAATAACATAATAAGGGTTGATTCATTGTGTTCCTCGATAACCCGGGGATGCTTTAAGTAGGAATAATGCGAGGGAATTGTCCAGTTATAATGAAAAACACTTATACTGATCGATAAGGTATTAAGGTGACTTCCTCAAAGGTAGGCTTTGCTTTCCTTTTGGTAAGGAATGATGCATGAAGTTCCAGACAAGGACAACTAATAAGCAAAGAAGCTTGTAAAAAACACAAATAGTTAGAGAACCAAACTTAAATAGAAACAATAAAAAAAAACAAAAATAACATGTCTTTCCTTACCGCTCCAACAGTCATGACACGCAGAAGAGGACAAAGAGTCGATCCAAGGATGAAAACACAAATCCAAGCACTTGCCAATAGTCTCACCTTACCTCTCCAACGGTCACAATAGTTGCATAACGGTTAAAAAACTGTTGAAAATATTATCAGGCTCTCACGGCCACTATATTTATAAGAAAAAGTTCAACCGAACTTTTATTGCCCGTTTTTCTATCTCCGGCCAAATTACAGGCTTTGGTGCTTGGATTAAGCTGTCAAGAAGAGATAGGATCCATTTGCATTGGAATGGTGGTTCGGGGACCAATAACAAAGCTGAGATTATGGCTTTATGGGGTGGAATTATTGTTGATGTCAACTTAAAATTGATAGAGATTCATATTTATGGAGATTCTAAAATTATTATTGATTGCATCTCTGGCCACCAACATATGAACATTCCGGCCCTACAGGGATGGCTTGGGAGGACACAAAGATTATGGCACAGATTGGGCAACCCGTCTATCTCTCACATTTATAGAGATATCAACATGAAGGCAGACGGCCTATCTAAGAGAGGTATCAATACAGTTTTTGGGCTTATGTAGGTGGTGCATTTCAAGGACAGGGCACAAATCTAGAACATCTCTATTCCAATTCCATAATATCGTAAGAACCTTCATGAAGCATCGGATCTGTCAATTTCTCACGCCATGCTCTATTTCATACTTTATTAGACAGATATTTTTGTTTCTATTACAGTGTGCTGCTTTACGTTTTTATTCTTGCCATGCGAGCATACACATCACTTTTCCCAAGCGAATCTGAAGATACACATTTTCAAGCGATCCTGGTATTTTGTTTATCAAGCAAGCTGGTTATTGAATTATATCAATACAAGCGAGCCCGCAATATTCTACACAATGGTATTTTGTTTATCAAGCGAGCCGGTTGACGAATTATATCAATACAAGCGAGCATGTAATTTTCTACACATGAACTCCTTACAAGCGAGCCCGCATTTCTATTGTCACAAGAGATTTGTCTCTTTTTCTCCATACAGCTGCGTAGTTGGTATATCAAGCGAGCCTGATTATTGAGTCAAAACAATACAAGCGAGCCTACTTATATCCCCCACCAATACACCATCAAGCGAGCCTGTATTTTTATCTTCAAACACAACCTGTTTCGTCTTCTAGATTAGAAGATCTACAAATCTGAATTGTAAAGATAAAGGTAACTTCTCTTAGATACTTCTGTCCCACACAAAAATGAGATTCAGGTTCTTCATGAATATGATGTTCAATGTTGGTACATGACAGTTTATAAGGTCTGGAAATTGTGAGTGGAGTGGCATTTGCCATCTGTAATTTGTGATCCCGTCTTGGTCTTTTAGGGTATTCTTTCTTACTTAGAAGTCGTTCTGAAATCACTATGGCGATTTGGATTGCGACTTTCTCAACTATATGCAAATAAAAATGTAATGTTTGACTTATGAACTATTATATAATACAACATTTTTTTTCTTTCTGAAAGAAAAATAAAATAACTTTATCCAAAACTAAGAAATTTAACCACATATGACATTCAATTAAAACAAAAAGAAGATAATAAACTTAATTCAAATCAAAAATTCAAAAGAGTGACTTCAAATAATTGTTCTATTCTACTATAAAACATTTTGAAGTGTACTTTTAATTGTGGAGTGCACGTCAAATAACTATTGTATTTTATTATAAAATATTTTGAAGTGCATTTTTAATTGTTGATTTCTTAAATAGTGTAGAGATCCTTCAAGAATAAAGTTAGATAAAGTTATATGATGGTTTATCATGTTATGATGATGAGTTATATTGGTTATTTTTAAATATTAATTGTTATTTTTGAATGAAATGAATTTCAAAGAACTACTTTAAAATAGATGATCTAATATTAGATGATATAGTTGTAAAAAAAAGAAAATGTACAATTATTTTAAAGTTTTTCTTCAAAAACAAGTTTGAAAATGATAAACACAACATATTTTTATTGCAACATAAATATTACGAGGTAGCAATAAATAATATAACAATTTTTTTTATTTAAATTATCTAAAAGATTAAAAGAAAGTAAAGATGTGCAAATAAATTTATTTATATTAATTAAATGAAATAACAATGTGCATAATTTTAATAAACATAATTAAAAAATTTATATAAATTAAAGAAGTCATAATGATATATAAAAATAAAATGAAATATAAATAATAATAATAATAATAATAACTTCGGATGCGGGTGATTAATTATAAAGGTACGTGGTTGAGGTTTTGGGTTAGCGTGTGGATTCACCATATCGCCACCCAAACTCATGCTATGTTCCACATTAACATGCCCACATTCATTTGCATCGCTGCATTAATGCAGCACAGAAGCCCAGACCAGCTTGCGTCCATAATGAGCATGGCTTTCTCCGGAAGCTTCATTCTTGCTCTGCCTCCCTTGCGTTCTAGCTGCTCCCCTGTTGCTGCAGAGCCTATCTCTTGAACCAGCACAGGGAGACGTTGCTCCATCGTTTATTGCATTAATATAGCACCTAGCCTTCACATTTCGCAGAGCTCCCTCTGCAATTTGTGGCTTATTTTTCCCAATGTGATTTCCCCTGCTCTGCGAGAAAGCCCTCCCCTGATCTCTGTTCCCTCCATCGTTAACGCCCTCTCCGTCCCCAGTCATTCTGCTGGCTGAACCCATCACTTTGCTCAGAGAATCATGCTGCGCCTTTGACAGCGTATGCGTTGTCGGAGAGGCAGCAGTTGTGGTCATCTCACTCGCCAGCCCTCCACTTGCACTTTTGACTCTTCGTCTCCCTCTTCTGATAATCTCACCAGTCATTATCCTGACACCAGAAGTGGTCGTGGTTGCTGGCGTGGGCGCGGGCTATCTCAATTTGAAATGGGCTCACCCCATATCCCTGCCTCTCCAATTATCAACCCTGCGCATCTCCACACTGCCCAACTTTGTTTCCCCTGCACTCTGAACTAGCCTACAATCATAGCCACCATTACCATCGAGCTCAAGGAGGAGCCCCCCGGTTCGGAAGCTGAGCAAACTGGTGTTGGGTTGGAGAAAAGCGTCGGCGACAAGCATTTCACTCCACAAAGTGTCGGCTTGAAGAGAAAAGCTCCTAGCTGCAGTGATACTCAGGACACAAGCCAAGAAGACAACTTGAGCGACATCAAGCGAGGCTGCTCCAGCGTCAAATAAAACAAGTAGGCGGAGGAAGATGACTTGTATGCCTATGGCTGTCGTGTTGTTGAGGAACTCCCCTCAATCTCTCATGACACCTAATCTGGTCAGAACTCGCAGTTTTTTTCTTCATAGTCTTTTGGCTGGGTACACTTCTAAGCTGTTCATGATTACTTGTTCATTGTTTCAGATTTTTGATAATATGTTAATGTTCCAAGGCCGGTTTCCCCTGTGTGGGCGACATGTTTCAGTTTGTTTAGATTGGGTCAGCAGGATAGTTTTTGTATGTCTGGGATGTCTGGTAAACTTTTTAAAGCCATTTTTGCAGTGTAAGAATGCCACTACTATGGGCAAGCTCCGCTGAGGCCGGTGCCTCTTTGTAAAACATTTTTTTATTATAAATAGAATAGTCAAATTCAGAGAAAAAAAAATAATAATAAATAAATAAATAAAATATTTTAATCTAAAATAATAATAAAAACTTAATCTAAATTCACCAAAAATGTTTTAATTTGAAGAAAATTATAGAAGCATATTAACATAATCTCTAGAATTATTATTTAATAATATTAAAAAAAATAATCTAAAATTATAAAAAAAATAATAATATTTATTTATTTATTTATTTTATTTTTTTAAATTTAAATATTAGAAAAAAAAATCTCTTTAAAACTATAATTTTAATAAAATTAATCTTTTTATTAATTTAATTTAATTTCTGAGTCAAACTAGCCATCTTTGCATCTATTTAAACTCAACTTCTAGATATGATCTCTCACCTAGTTCTCATGATGAACCACGACATTGGTTGCTTCCAAATAGCCAGTTCCAAATAGCCATCTCTACATCTATTTAAACTCAATATGTGGATATGATCTCTGGATCTGATCTCTTCCCTAGTCCTAATGATGAATTACCCTACTACACTGGTTGCAAGTAGACAATGTTGTATTACATGTGATTATAACCAAACAAATTCTAAATAAATAGTCATAGTGATAAATAATACATAAACATGATATTATTAGACACATTTTAAGAGAACACTCAATGGTTGCAAAATATTACAATATTTTTTCAACAAAAGTATTTATAAACCAATCTAGATTCTTCTTAGCTCAGATTCACCAAATATTAAGAGATCAAATTATATAATTTGTATGTAATTTGACTAAGTCAAATTAATAGGAAAATATAGAACAACATCTCCTCCATATTAAATTAAAAACCACTCTAAATAATAAAACTCTTGCATTATGTTTCTCTAATATTAATACCCACTAACAACATTCTCAAATCTTAATAACCATTTAAAAAAAAAAAAAAATATAACAGAAACCATTTATAATTTTCTAGATTTACAAATTGAAAAATACTCAAAATTAAACTATTACTGTTTAATTTGCATTTACATTTGATAACTACCGGTACTCACGATTATTTCCCTCTGCACCAGTAAATCATTAAGAAAAGGTATATGATAAACGTACTAAGATTCCATTTGTACCCTCCAGACATAAGGTTTCATTTGTACCCTCCAAGACACGAGACATAGGGTTCACATTTTTTTGTAGATCCTACCCTTCTCTAAAGTGTATTTGACGGTTAGTTTTCGAGAGCCCAAAAGCGGATAGCCTGTTCATAAAATCGAGAATTCGCTTCTCATCTTATTCTTCCCGGAAAGAATGGCAGGAGGAGGAGCAGCATACGTGTACGAGAGTGTGGCCAAAGATTATGTGAACGCGAGGCCTCGTTATCCGCCTCGCCTTTTCTCATTGCTCGCTTCTCTTACGCCCAAACATCAACTTGCCTGGGACGTTGGCACAGGAAACGGCCAAGCTGCCCTTCAGGTGAGTCCTAGTTTTGAGGTGCATAACAAAACCCGGTTAAGACGGGTGTCGTCTCGGCTATTTATAACCTTTTGTTTTTGTGTTGCAGATTAGCAAATATTACGAGGAGGTTATAGGCACAGACATAAGCGAGCAGCAGCTGCAGCAGGCGGAGAGGAGGCTCAACATAAGGTACGCCATCACGCCGCCAGTGCTGACGGACGCCGCACTTCATTCCATCGTCGGCCCGGAAGGTTCGGTGGATCTCGTGACGGTGGCCATAGCCGTCCACTGGTTCGATCTGAACACATTTTACACGCAGGTGAAGCGCGTTCTGAGGAAGCTCGGGGGAGTGATTGCGGTGTGGGCGTACACGAAGCCCTCCGTTAGTCCAGCGGTGGATGAAGTGTTTGGGCGGTTCTTTGAGCGTGTTCTGCCCTTCTTCGATCCGTGCGCGAGATTGGTGTTCGAAGAGTACAGGACTCTGCCCTTTCCCTTCCCTTCTCATCCAGCCGCGGGAGGAGATTCGGTCATCGAACTGGAGATCGAAGAGACGAGGACACTGGAGGGGTACCTGAATTTTTTCAGAACATGGTCGGCTGTGGTGAATAGTAAGGGTTTGCTAAGCGACGACTTCGTTCGGCAGTTTGAGGAGGCGTGGGGAGGTCCTGCCCATCTCGCTCGGACTGTTAAAATTCCGCTCTTTTTAAAGGTCGGGATGGTTTGAATTGATGTTTCAGTTTGAGTTGGTTTGTGGTTTTACCTTCTGCCCACAATTAAGCCGTGTATGAGAAGTTTATCAAATTTTAATGTATGAGATTTTCCACTTATATTTTTTAGATATATGTTATCAATGCTAGTCAAATCATGATAAAAGTAATGATTTAAATACTATACCTCTAAATATGGAGAATATATTAATACTAGCATTTGCAACTTGTGCTCGCGGAAAGGGTTTTGGTTTTTTTTTTAATCTTTGAATATATACCAAATATTTGTATTGACAATGAAAAATCATAGTGTTTCAATTCATCCTGATTAATCCTGTGTTTCATGATAGATCCAAGCATATAGATATCCGGTACCATCATCTTAGAGATTGTGTGGAGAGGAAAATTATGTTGCTTTAGTACATTCCCACGGAAGATCGAGATGCAGATATTCTGACGAAGTCGCTCACCAGGAGAAAATTCGAATACCATAGAGACAGAATCGGGGTGAAGGATAATCTCTTTCTTGTTGAGAGGGAGTGTTGAGATTCAACAAGAAATTTTATCCTAGTGAAAATTAAGCACCTACACTAGGATGGGGCCCTCATGTTATTTTTAGGTGTATGTCTATTTACAGATTTATGTGCATATTTATTTAAATAATGCATGTCTATTTATAGATGCATGTCTATATTTATTATCCCTTAATATAGATGGACAATAAACTGCACTCTATTATCAATGTGGACTTGGAAATAGTTAACTGAAGTGGAAAATCAGTTAACTAAGTGAATTTTGAGTTAATTGGTTGGTTGGTGGGACATGCAGGTTGAATTTATTTGTAACTGTGTGATTCTAGTTGTAATAGAGTTGGAAGTGCAGTGGTGCATGAGTTGTGCAAGTTGTAATTAGTTTAACTCAGTTGTGCTAGTTGTAACTGAATATACACTAGTGAGAGATCAAGTGAATTAATTATTAATTAATTCACAATCAGTGGTCTCATATGTAACTGAATATTTACTATTATTAACTGCATGCATGTCAGATCTAGTAGAGACCGAGTTGAGTTCTAGGTGAAAGGGCAGTAAAATATCAGTTGTGACATTATCCACTTGCACACAAGTAAGCACACACACATTGGATGGGACCATGAGGATTGCACAGTCAAGGTAGGCAAGAAGGCATCAATTCAGGGATTGCTTTCAATAGGGATTGCGCAGTGGAGGCAGGCTGTTTGGAGACAGTAAAATGAGCAAGTGATTTGTCAATTTTTGTATGACAATGTGAGAAAATTAGTTGATGTACTGAGAGCTCTTGTGATTGGAGTTTTGTATGTAATTGTTTCATGATCCATGATATAATATACAATAGAAGATAGTGGGGTATTTATCTATAAGATTTCCCCAGGAAATTATCTGTGTTGTGTGTTATTGATCTTTCTTCATGATAATGTAATTGGCGATTGTGTTTTTAATTCCACAAATATTTGTAGAAGAGATTTAGTATTTAAATTTAGCATATTGTTATATCGGGTGAATCTAAGATATACATGCATATTGTATAATTTCTACACTTAGTCAAGCTATGGTTAAGCCTACCAAGCTCTTTTAGAAGACATGCGAGCATGTGTTGAGATACCTCAAAGGCACTACAAAGTATGGGCTATGGTACAAACAGATAGAGGGAGTGAAGATTCAAGGCTTCACCGATTCATATTGGGCAGGGATTCCATCCAAAAGGAAGAGCACATTAGGGGGCATCTTCAACGTAAGATCAAAAACAATTTCCTGGTACAATAGGAAACACATATCTGTTGCACTCAGTTCAGCAGAGGTAGAGTACATGGCGGTCAATTAGAGCATGTGAGGCCTTGTAGATGAGGAAGATACTTGTTGGTTTGTTTGGTCAAAATATGGACCCAACGATGATATATTGTGATAACCATAGTTGCATCAAACTCTCAGTTAATCCAATTTTTCATGATAGGTCCAAGTATATTGATATCTGATATCACCATCTTAGATATTGTGTGTAGAGTAAGATTATTTCAATAAAGTACATTTCCATGGAGGAGCAGGATGAAAACATCTTGACGAAGTCACTGTCAAGAAGAAAATTCGAGTTCCACATAGACATGATTAGGGTAGAATATAATCCATTTATTATTGAGAGTGATCTAGAATTATGCAGGAATGCAATAAAATACATAAATACACATAAACACAGAGATGTATTAGAAACAAGACTTCATTTCATTAATATCACATAACTGAAATATGCTTATAGACAGAATCGAAATAAACTAGCTAGGGCACTGGTAGCTTATCTCTGAGAAGAGATGTGGCAACAACAAGCCTCTGAACTATGTTACAATGAGGCTCAAAGGCCTATTTATTATTGATAAACAATGGAAAACCTAAACAACAAAAAAACTCACCCTAGGAGATGAAACACCAAACTATGGGCCCCGTTGGGGTAAATTGGTAAATTTATTTATCGGGGTTGTAACTTTGGCATATGATCTCCGTTTGACGTACATGATACATTTTTAGAAATATCTATTCGAGGACTACAACTGCTGAAAATAAATATCAAGTCAAAGACCCAAATTTTCCTTGAGGTGATTTTCCCAGAAAAAACGTCGTTTAGGGCCTCAAAACGGCTCTAGAAGTTGAGGATCTGAAAAACTGCCAAAAATAATAAATTGTGCTACGATTAAGGAAACTGAAAAAATGAAAGAAATAATGGTGGGGGTCCAAGTGGAATAGGTGGGTGGCCACCAATATCCACCTGGATCAAGATCCCATTTAAATTCATCTCTTTAATGAAACGATTCCATTCTTCAGGCAAAGGTTCTTCTAGCTCTAATTATGAAGATGTTAACCATTTTCCTTTAGAAGATAGATCATTTAGATAGGTAAAGCCTTTGGAATTCAAAATATAAAGTAAGTCTGTAGAGAAATTATTAACATCGTTTCCTCCTATAAAAGGGCCCTTTCCTAATATCACCCTTTTACCATCTCTAACCTTCCAGGCTAGCTAGTTGTAGAGGAAGTGAAAGGAACCCATAAGTGCTTTCCAGACAATGGAACCCATGTTATAATTATTTTGTTCATTTTCTCTAAGCCAATCCTCCACCGTTTATTTCTTTAGATTATTTTCTTTAATCACTTGACTCCAAAGCCTTCCATCAAACAACCCTCTTCACAATTTTTTTAGGGCTAATGCTTTTCCAAACCAAATAAGGTTCTTGAAACCCCATCCTCCAAAATATTTTGGTTTGGAAATGGAGGCCCAACTGAGAAGATGTATCTTTTATTTACTCCTTTTTCTAGTCCATAGAAAGTTGTAGATTATTTTTCTGATCTTATTTAAAATTGATTTTGGAATTTTTGTAATTGCAATCTAGAAAACCAAGATGTGTTCTGGCACCGATTTAACAAGGATCATTCTTCCTCCCAAAGATAACCAATTGTAACACCATAGAATAATTTTCAGTTCAATTTTTCTGAGAAGCCACTTCTATTCATCTTTAAGATAACCATTTTGCTTCAGGAAGAAGATAAGCTACTTGAAACCAAAGTCCATGGAAACCATCTGATAAGGGAAAATAGATTGAATGGATGAGAGAAGCTCCTCACTAGTTGCATTGTGAAAAAATGATGATTTTTGGGCACTAATCTCCATTCAATAAGCTTCACAAAAAAATGTAATGACCTTGTGGAAGGCTTTCCATTCCGTAACAGATCCTACTCCCATCAACAAAACTTCATCCACAAATAATAAGTGGGTGATGAATTGATTGTATGTGATTTTAATGCCTTTAATGTTCCCTTCTTGCTTTTATTTCAACAACAATAGACTCAACCCTTCCATTGCCAACATGAATAGTAAGGGAGACAGTGGGAATACCTGTCTAAGTCCTCTTGAGTTGGAGAAGATTCTTGTTGGAGAACCATTGATAAGAATAAATTTTTTTGCATAATTTACACAAATCATAATCCAATTGATAGTTTCGAGTCCCAACCCAATTTGAAGCATAGCTAATCAAAGAAAAGTCCAGTTAAATTTGTCAAAGGCCTATTTAAGGTCTATCTTAAGGACTAAGGCTTGAATATTTTTTATTTAATCAAATGGAGGACTTCTTGAGTGATGCCAATGGTGTTGTGAATTTGTCTATTGGCCATGAAACCAAATTGGTTATGGGACATATTATCAACAAGGAAGGGCTTGATCCTATTGGATATAATTTTAGAAATGATATTATAAATCAAGTTACACAAAGAGACGAGTCTGGAATCAAAAAATTTCTTAGGTTTGGAGCTTTTGGGGATCAAAGATATATATTTTTCATTAATATCTCTAAAGAATTTCCCCAATCTTCTAGATTCCTCCACCATATTGCAAGGATCAGGCCCCATTAGATCAAAGAAGGAGAGGAGAAGTTTGAAAATACAACCATCAGGGCGAAGACTCTTGTATATGGTGAAGTTTTTCAAAACCTCCTTTATTTTATCAAGTGTCACTGATCCATCGATCTTGGATGAGTCTTCAATACTAAAAAATCTTGGAAAATTACGAATGATATTAAGCTAGCAGCTAATAATAGAAGATTATAGATCACTAAAAAGGTTAGAGAAGTGAGAGAATGCATCAACTTTGAGATCATGTTGGATAGATACAATCTTTCCATCATCAAGCTCTAGCTCCCAAATATAATTTATGTTCTTTCTATGGTTTGCATACTTATGGAAAAATTTAGTGTTCACATCCCCCTTCTTGATCCAGGTAGCCCTACTTTTTAATCCCCAATACTCTTCTTCTAGATTTAGAATCTTAATTTTCCTAGCTTCCATGAAACATATTTTTTGCACTAATTCAGGTGAAAAACATGAGTCAAAAAATGATTTTCAAATTTTTTCGTACTCCAAGATTCACCAGTTCCTCCTTTTTTTCCCTTTTTCTTTTCCAAATCTTCAATTGTTTTTTTGAGTTTCGCAAGTTTATAAACCATAGTATCCATAGCATAAAGAGTAGATTTTTCCATGAAAGTTTTCCAAACATTCTTCACCATCTCTCTAAAAGACTCGATTTCCAGCCATGAATGATTAAACACGAAGGGATATTTGAGATTTTGTCTATCAAGATCCAATTCTAGGAGGATTGGAAGGTGGTTTGATATTTTATCTTGGAAGATCCATGATATGTATCTCCCCACCATATTTTCTAGGTGATCAAATATTCTAATGCTTTAGATTTTGGATTTTTATTATTTTTTGAATTAATTTTGATAATTCAAATAAATAATCTCTCACTTAGGCATTTTTCCTTTGTTTTTTGGTGCATAATTCAATTTTCTCTTTCTTTTGATCCAGATGTCGGTTTGAAGCACCAGATATACCATTGGAAAGTTGATCCTAAGCACTCTGCCATGAAAATACCTGCAATCTTATCTGAACCGAACTTTATATGCAAAATATCTTTGAAACAATCAGACTTGTCTTGACCACATGACTTCAAGAGTTAAATGACTCCTTGGAAAAACAACCATTTAAGCTATGGCACCTAGTGATTCATAGGCTAAAATTTACCACCAGATTCCCACAATAGATAATTGCAAAAATAAATTACCTATATTATAGGACCCTAACAGGGACTATTCTTCGATGCAATCCTTGTTTATATTAGGTTTTCAATTATTTATGTCGAATATAGGGCGTTTAATAATTTGATATTACATTTAATTAAAGATGATTTAAGAATAAAATTATATATTTGATATATTATTGGGTTTATTTTGAGTGGTTGTGAGGAAATATTGGGATCTTCTCTAGGCTAGTTTAATTCTCATAAGAAACATGATGAGCTTTGACGTAATGGCTTCGAACCCTTTTGTTGAAATGAATAGTCCCTTGACATAAGAGCATGTATATTCCTCCTACGGAATATAAAAATATTTACAGTGGGAAAAACGATATATTTTATTATGCGAGGGTGATAAAATAAAACACTTGTTATTAAATAAATATAAAAGTGTAAGAATAAAATGGTAAAAAAATGAAAATTTGATTTTGTACTACCTAGTTGGCTTGCTTTAATGGTAGTGTTTGTAGTAGTATTGTTGAACTCTTCCTACTTGTTTTTTTTTTTGTAAGTTAGGCTAAACTATATTAAAATCATAAAAATAAACTTTACAGAGGTTATGAGTAGGGATGGCAGGTAGTACTTAGAAAATCCCTGCCTTGGAAGTTCTCAAAATACACCAAGTTTGGGGCTGCCTTATAGGAGGAAACCAACCCCTTAAGAGAGTCAAACAGTCTGTTTTACATAATATTCAGTGACACATATGAAAACAAAATAGCTGAAGTATGTCCTGAGATGAAAAAAATCAGAGATGAACCTTGCTATTGAGCAGTCATGGAGTTCCTTCATCTTCCTCTGTTGTGTGGTCCTCCTCCTTAATTAGGCATCCATATTATCTTGCAATGGCTTCCTCCTCAGCTGTGGGTTCACGAGGAGGATTCAGAGGGGCCACCTGGACGATGAGAGAAAAAATATTCTCAACATCATAAACTCTGGTCCAGACGCCATCCGAGTCCATAATCCAAATATCTGTATCCTCCTTTGCATGGTCATAGATTGGAAGTGCTTCGGTTTTCCAGGGTGTGGGCGGCTCAGATTGTGCAATAGTGGATTTTCTGCAGCCTCTTCTGTCCTTAGACTTCTTCGGTGGAAGAAAAATCTCCTCCTGAGTGTTGTCAGGTGTTTGAGTAGCTGAAATTTCATGGCTTCCTGATGAGGAGCCTTCATTCGATTCCAGATGGTGGTCCTGGCCACGGTGAGAGTGACTTAAGAGCGCCCCTCTATAGCTGACCCTGATGGGATTTTGACATTGGCGCAAGGCCATGGAGAGGCTAACAAGCCGAGGATAGGAAGCCGACTATGAGACAAGGCTGAGAGAAGGGGGCTGCACAACAGGGGGCGGGCAACAAGGGAGCGTGCAACAAGGGGTCTCGTTGTAGGGAGGCGGGTAGCAGAGAGGAGCACAGGGGGAGGGGCGCGCAGTAGGGGGGCGCAGTAGAGCGGCGCACAACAGGGGGCTCACAACAGGGGGGGCACACAATAGTGGAAGCGCGTAGCAAGGGGAGCGATGGCAGTGGTAGTGTGCGAGGCAGGTTGGAGCAACAACGTAATGGCGAAAATAGCAGCAGCAATGGAAGAGAGATCTCGCGGGATTAGTTGGAGCAACAATGAAATGGATAATTAACGAGCCTCTGTGCCTTTAAAGGCATGAGGCGCCGAATTCGAGCAAGAGATCAAGTGTGCCTGCATGTGATGCGTGGTGTGGCAAGAGGACAAGTGTGGTAGAGCGTCGTTAAAAATTATCAGCAATTTGAGGTTCTGCATTAGGTAGGAGTTGGAGTTGCAGGGAGACATTAGACTAATCATGGGAGGATTTTTCCTTGTTTGTTCTAGGAATTCTACCTACTTGATTTTGTACTACCTAGTTGGCTTTCTTTAATGGTAGTCTTTGTAGTAGTATTGCTAAACTCTACCTACTTGTTTTTTTTTTGTAAGTTAGGCTAAACTATATTAAAATCATAAAAATAAACTTTACTAAGGTTATGGGTGTTGGAGTTCCCATGTTTTGGCAAGTTTGTCAATACCAAAAGATGAGACAGCATCAAAACCACTTTTAGACCTCAGGATCTAGCCTTCTTGGATCCAGAGAGGGATCTCTTTATAAAGGTAGGGGAATATGTCTTTTAAGTTCAAATGTTAAGATATTAGGCTAGTTATAGGCATGGGTTTGTTTGTTTGTTTGGTTGCTGGGAATCAGGAAGGAAGGGTTCAATATAAGACAACGATGAGTAAAGAGGATTTTAGGCAAAGGAGAGATAATTCAGAGAACACTCGAGACCATTGGGAAATGGAGTCAGGAAAGGGTTTACTTGCTATTCAGTATTCAAGGCTTTCAATTGGGCTAGTCATCTAAAGCGTAGGATCTTAAAGATGATAGTGTGGTATGAAATGATAAGGAAGGAAAGTGAATGACAAGGAAACCTCCAAGATGACCAATTAAGAATCAAATCCAGAGACAGGACATGCCATTAAGCACCTATGATCCAACTACTAACGGTTAACTCTTCAGACAAAGGAAACATTAAAGATTAAACAAAAAGGTGAAAACCTGAGATCATAGAAAGACTTTGAACTTTCAATGCTTCGGCATCCAACTTAAGGGGACTTAGAAAGGTTCAATTGATTGAAAAATACCCTAGTGAGACATAATCAGCGTTCTACACTCCTAGTATCCCAATTATTTCAATTAAATCCCAACAAGAACATCTGAGAACAATTTCGTTAATTCATACATCAACTAGCAGTAAATATTAGCTACTACACTGGTTAAATTAACTTGAATCAGTACTCATATAACACATATAGCAGAAAACATCGAAGGTAGGGAGGGCAGAAACATAGGGTACCATGCGAGGGTATATCCTATGCCATATTTCTGATGCGTACTAGAGAAATTAAATGTGATGAATTACAAAGGAAAATAGAGACAAAGTAAGAAAAACATCACCGCTGCTTTAAATCAGGATCAAAAGAAATGTGCTTGTCATATTAAAGAGAAACACCAGTCATGTACAAAATTTCCAACAGCTTGATATTCAGTCTGAAAACATCTTCCTTAGCCTATCTTACAACTTTACACAGAGAACTATATCTCAAGAGAAACAACTTACAGTTCACAGATATCCGACCAACAACCTTTACAATGAGTTTCTTCATGAGTTTTATAGCTGAAAGAGAGGCAGAGGAGGTAGATGAAACACTAAATGAAACATTAAAATAGAGTAGAAGAAGAGGGCTCGAGGCCCATTCTGTCTTAATATCAATGCATTAAACTTAAGTACTCTTTGGGTGAAAGAGTGGTCTTCGACAGGCTAACATTTACTCCAGGTATGTTCTTTGATGTACTTTCGGCTGTAGCACTCTGTAGTATTCTGGTGAATAAACAAAAGGACAGATAAATGACTTCAGGTCTGCCATACCGTGTAACAAATTCTTCTGGTAGAATTAGGACTGTTCTATCAGGGTGGAAATCTTCTCAGGAACACGATGTAGAATAAAGCCAGTATGGATATTGTGTCCTTTCTTGGGAGGAAACTTCTGCTGATGTGAAACACTGATACATTGTTTTCTGTGCGTTAGGCCTCATTAGGCCTTCTGTGTAATTCACAAGGTATTCAATATGGTACATTTGCCTTTAAATAATTGAATTAAGGCTCCAAAATCTTCAATTACAGGCCTTAAACTCTCTGATCTTTTACTGATATTCTTTGCCGCTTCATTACTGTCTCTGTCTGTGAAATTTGAGCTTTAATGGTGCTGGAGAGGTTTTACAGAGTTAAACTCTATTCTTTGATGAAAAATTACGTTGTAATACCCTCCCAGGCATTTCTTTGTAATCTCGGGCTCTAAAAATGGTCTCTTCTGTGCTCTGTGTCAGTATAAAAGTGACTGTGAGCAATGGCGGTTTTCATCGCCTGTAACCCTACAAAAGACACAAAATGTTAAGAAAATCCATGCAGTGGGAGGACGGATGCGGTGGAGGGTTGTGAGAATGGCAGCGCAACATGGATGAAAATGGTGGATGCAAGGGAAAACTGGTGAAAATGTAGTGTAATGGTGAAAAATGCAACTAATGGACATGGACAGTTAGATAATATGGAGTGGTGAAAATCTTCGGTTATGATTAACTGATGGAATGGTTTATGAAGTCGGGCGGAATGTAACAAACTATAATGTAAAACCTTAAATTTTTAATGTTTAATGAAAAACATAAAAATTTGACCTTTGAATGAAATACAAAGGGAATGGGGGAAATGCAATGAAAACATATGAAATGGATTGATATGGTGGGACCCGGTCATGGGCGGAGGGCGGTTCAATATGGACCGTCCGATCTCAAGGAGGAGATCGACGGTTGCGATGGTCCGATGCAATGCTGAGGTCGCGCAATGAGAGATGGTCAACGGAGTGCAAGATGCATTGTGGGCTGTTGATCTATAGAGATCGACGGTCAGGATCTGTAGATGAAATCTTGGAGGCGGGCAGTGGGGAAGTAGTTTTTGGGATCAAAACCACTGTTTTCGTGCGGCAGAAAGGCTGGAAGGTTGCTTTCGCTTTTTGAACGCGATATGGGTCCCCAGCTAACATGTGGCATTCTAAAACCACCCATATCGCGTTCATTCTGGCTGTTAAACCTCGGACCCAAAACCTACGCGATATTGTTGTGGGCCATTGGATCTGGGACTGTGAGATCCGATGGTGATGGAGAAGCGCAATACGAGGAAAGTGCATGGACAGTAGAGTGGGGGCCAACGTAAGGTGGTTTCAGCGTGGACCATCCGATCATATCGATGGACGGTTGAGATCTGGAGAGAGAGATCAAAGGCAGAGGATGTGGTTAGTGGGCGGGAAGAATACAGGCCGTTGGATCCAAAGGATTGGACGGCGGAGATCCAATTGGAGGGACAACGATGGAGGGCAGAACTTCGATGGGCGATGGTTGTGATTGGCTCTGGACCGTTAGATCTACGGGGGATCGACGAATATGATTGGATCGGAGGGTGACCAATCGGGGGAATAGGGGCGGAATGAGGAGAAATCTGGGTCGTGGGATTAGAATGGACGGACGACTCAGATTCAATCGGGGGATCGCAATTGGGGAAAACGAAGGGTGGCACAATAAAAAGCTCCGATCGACGAGATTGCGATGACTGTTGGATTTAATAGTGAATCAATGACGAAGATCATCATCGGGGGGTTTACAAAGAAATTTTATGGGCGTGATACGACTTGTGATGACCGTTAAATCTAATAAGATCAACGATGGGTCTTTCTCCAGAGACTCATAGAACAAAGTCTTCCTCGCATCGGGGATTTTCATTTTAACAAAGAAATGCGCTCCGCAACATCTCTCAATTCTGATTAGCGCTCTTTGACATAGCGCTTGGTCTTAGCACTGGGATTTATGGAGGGGAAGTGGTTGGGGGCTGACCGGAAAGGGGCTAAGCCTGTTTTATAATAAAAATCAGTTTTTTAGCTTAGAAACAAAGTTTTTAAGGCTAAAAATAGGCTTTCGGTAGGAGGAAAAAGGGATTTAAAATCAAATGAAGGGATTTCACTTGGTTTAAAAGGAGGAATTGGATGGTTTGGGGGACTTAGGAGGGATTTTTGGGGTTAAAAGGGAAACTTTGAAAAGGGGAAAAAGGGTTAAAATGGGGAATTTTGCAGAGATACAAAGGGAAAATCGAGGCCTTTTTTTAGCATAATTTTTTCATAGACAGTGATACTTTTTAGATGGAAACAATAGTGAAGATTTTTTCAAAGGCAAAGGACACACAGAGGCTTCAAGGATGAGATATTTTCATAGGAAATGTATCTCTTAAAGGCTTAGAACAATGTTTAGCCACCTGTTTGCTTGAAAAAAAATTCATAGGTGGCTAATAGTGGCTCCACATGGGGATGGCATCTTCTTGAAGGTGTCAAGAATTCAGAAAATAAATCTTTGGAGTAGGCCAAATGCCTGATATTTGAACCATCTTCCTTCTTTGATTCAGCTGTAAAAACATGATGGAATTAATCAGCATAAAACATTCCCCAAACAATCGACCTACCCATCCTACAGTCCTAACATTTTTCTTCAAGGTGCATTTGAATTTGTAGACCTTCTTCGTCATCATTTTTTTTTTTTTTTTTAATATTGAAAGCAACAATCACACTAGTCTAATTATACCCTTATTTCTCCATGAGACCAGATTAAACTGTTGGTCTCATAGTTTCTCTACCTAATCTAATATCTGCTAGGATTAAACTGTCTAGCAGATTTCTTCTCTACATTCTACAACATAAATTTAAAAACAGTCAAACTAGGATTAGATAGTCTAATTTTCTGTGGATCCATGACATAAAGACAATTGCACATGGACTGAAATTGCAGAAACTTGAAAACAAAATTTCGAAGGCCTGAAATCTTGAAACTTTTGAAGCATCCTTCTTTTCTTCATGACTCAAGTTTTGAGCTTGTTAGAGTCACTTTCTTCTTCACTTCAGCTTTGGTTTTGGGCTTGTTAGAGCTGATCCTTTTTTCTTCTTTGCTGGTTTGGGTATATTAGAACCAGCCTCTTTACTTCCTCTGGCTCAAGTTTTTATCATGTTAGAGCCAATATTTTTCACTTCAGAGGTTCAAGTTTTGAGCATGTCTGAACCTCTCTTTCTCTGTTTTTTGAAACATTTTCTCTTTTTCTCTGAAAATAAAACACAACAATGGTATTTACAATGGAAATGAAAACTGTAAATTGGAAATCAGCAGTAGTAATGCTTGAGCATCCTGCCATTGATAGGACCCCCAAACAGCTCTGTATCGTCTAGCTCTTGCAGAAAAAAGGCATTTGGACCCACAGTGGCCTGTATGATGTAAGGACCCTACCACAAACTTTCAAATTTGCCATGTTTTCCTTTGTCCTCTCTCCTTGAGTCCCATTTCAGAACTTTATCTCCAATTTTGAAGTCACAAGCTTTTGTTCTCTTGTCAAACAACTTCTTTATATTTTCCTGCACTTTCAGAGCTCTGTTATAGACCTCTTCTCTTGTTTGTTGGAGATGAATTTTTTGATTTATCCTCCTTACCATACTGTCCTCTTTTGTCTGAATCTCTTGAACTAGTTTAATCACTGGTACCCCAAGGCTGGTAGGAAATAATGCCTCTGTTACATAGACAAGTTGATATGGTGACATGCCAATGGATTTCTTTGTTGTTAGCCTATCAACCCACAAATCATGCACTAACTTGTTATGCCATGACTTCTTGTTCTCTTCAAGTAGCTTTTTGATAATGGTCACCAAGCTCTTGTTCGATGATTCAGCTAACCCATTACCTTGTGGGTAATAAGCAGTTGAATGACCGAGTTCTATTTGATATCTGTGACAAAAATCAATCATTTTCTTGGATCCAAAAGAAACAGCGTTATTAGTGATTATTTTTCTTAGGCAGCCAAATCTAGAGAGGATGTGGTCTTCTAGGAATCTAATGATGACAGAGTCTGTGGTGTTCCTAGAGGGTATGGCCTCAATCCACTTTGTGAAGTAGTCTGTGGCTGTAAGGATCCACTTGTGTTGAGAAGAAGAAGTAGGGTGTATTTCTCCTATGAAATCTAGACCCCATTGTTGGAAGGGAGCCTCAACAGTAATGGGTTGTAATGGTAATTGGAGATCTGGCATTCATGGCAGGAAATTATCATTTTGTGGATGTCATTGAAAAGTGTAGGCCAGTAATAACCAACTTTGAGTATCTTGTTAGCAGTGGCTTTCCATTTTAAATGGCCTCCACACTCTCCTGCATGTAACTCCTGTTTAATCCTCTCAGCTTCAGTTTCGGGCAAACATTTAAGTAATAGACCATTTACATTTTTCTAGTATAAAAATTCATTCAATATGCAATAGTTTCTGGCTTTCAACTTTAGGAATTTGGCCTTAGTTTTTTATAGTTCAGGAGGGGCAATGAGGTTTGTGAGTACATACAGGATATCAGAATACCAAGGAGAGTTTTGAAATTGTTCTTCAACAGTAGGATCGGGAAATCCTTCATGTTCATCCAGGGCATCTACCATGTTTATGTCTAGGGCTTGCGGATTAGATTCAGCCATCAGTTGAGCTAAGCCCTGACCTTTGTTCAGTTTTGTGGGTTTTATTTCCAGGTCATACTCTAATATTACAACAATCCATTTTCCCCTCTTTCGATCAGCATCCTAGGACAAAATATCTTTAACGACTATGTTTGGCACATAAGAAATGATGTGAGAATGCAGTATATATACCCTAAAGTCTTTCAAGGCCTTTACCAAGGCATAGGCCTGTTTTTCCATTATGTTATATTTCAAGGGTGCATCCCTTAGATATTTGCTGAAGAAAGTGATAGGCTGTTCCATTCCCTCTAGATTTTTCTATAGTAGAATTGCAGCCACCGTATGCTCGGAGGCAAAGGAAAATATCAGGAAATCTTTTGAGAAATCTGGGCTAATTAGGACAGGTGCACGAGTGAGTGCAAGTTTAATTGATTCAAAATATTTTTTAGCTTCCACAATCCACTTAACCCCTACACCATTTTTCAGCATGTTCGTCATATTTTTGAGGTGTTCAGCTAAGTTGGGAATAAACCTTCTTAAGAAGTTAATTTTCCCAATAAAGGACTACAACTCTTTAATGTTTCTCGGGTGTGTAATTTGCAGTATTCCCTCAACTCTCAGGTCTATCTTAATTCCCTTCTATGATATAATATGGCCAAGAAGCTTACCCTCTTGCAGCCCGAATATAGTATTCTTGGGGTTTAAAGACAGACCGAACCTTCTACATTTCTCAAACACTCTTCTCAGATGCTTTAGGTTCTCCTCATCAGTCTTGGAATAGATTGTTATGTCATCCATATAGATGAAAATGAAGTGCCCTATTTCTTCTGAAAATGCTATGTCCATTGCTCGTTTGAAGGTCGCACCAGCATTCATTAGTCCAAAAGGCATTTTTACGTACATAAAAGTGCCCCATGGAGTGGTGAATGCTGTCTTGAGTTGGTCTTCTGGGAGTACTAACACTTGGTTATAGCCTGAAAAGCCATCTAACAGGGAGATCCTTTTTGAGCCCACTACCCTATGTAGAATGTGTTCCATCTTTGGTAAGGGGTAATTATCTTTAAGGGAAGCTCTGTTAAGGTTCTGGAAATCAACGCACACTCTGATCTCACCTGTTTTCTTTCTCATAGCTACAAGGTTGGAAACCCAATCGGAAAACCTCACAGGCACTATTATTCCTACCTCGTACATCTTCTTGATTTCCTTTTCGACTAGAGGTAGTTGTTTCGGGTTAATTCTGCGAAGTTTCTGTCTGAAGGGTTTTTCGTTCTCTTTCAAAGGGATTTTGTGCTGTATAATGTCTGTATCGTAGGCCTTTAAGTCCTCGTAGTTCTAGGCAAACACATCAATGAATTCTTTAAATAAGTCGATGTATTTATTTTTCATGTCTGCGGGTAAAGACTTAGCCAGTTTGATCATTCTAGGCTTATTCTCAGTGCCTATGTTGCATTCCTTGACATCAGAGTCTGAATGTTATATCGTGGGTTTCTTCGCTACATCATCAAAATCAAAAAGGTCTTCTAAAGGTGCCAGTCCTCTAGGTATATTCTTATCTTTTGCTTGCAGCACCTCTATTTCCTCTTTATCTGCATTCTTATATTCTTCAGTTTGATTTCCAAATTGTCCAGTTAAAGTGTTTATTTCTACATTATGTGGTGATATATCTTCGTCGGGGGGCTCTTCACTCAGGCAGCTTTCATCATATTTAGAGTCTGAATCAGAGAATTCAAACTCGTTCCTGCCAAGTAGGAAATCCTCTATCTGCTTGTCGCCCTTAAAGACCTGCCAATATTTCTCGTTATCTGGCACTGCAGGTCTGTATTTTGTCTAAATGATGATTTTTTTGTCACTAGGGGACTCATGATATGAACTATCTATGCAGGCTAATCCATTTGAAATTATGTTCTGACTCCTAGGAACAAATACCAGTTCATACTCTACAAAGGTTTTCAATAAATCCATAGCGTCATTCCTGTACATTCTCAATCTGGGGTGTTTTGCTGTATACTCTCCGTTCACTTGTTTTATGATTAAATCAGAGTCTCCATGTACAGCTATCCTTCAGGCTCCTAGTTTTTTCAATAGATTTAAGCCTAGGATGAGAGCCTCATACTTTGCGATATTGTTTGTAAATTTGAAGTTCAGATTGAAGGCATGGCACTCAGCATAGTCACTCTCAGTGTTATGTAACCACACTCCACCCCCCGCAGTCTTTCTAGTGCATGACCCATTGAAATTCATTCTCTATAAGGGGTAATTTTTAGGTTTAACATCATTTTCCTCCCTAACAGTGGTTTCATTGGGCTGTTGTAATATGGGGTCTGCATCGTGTGTGGGGTATTCTGTTCTTCATGTCGTGTATGGGCTTCAGAGAGGTGACTAGTTAGCTATCTACATTTTGTTTCTTGTTTACTCTGAGTTTCAGTTTCAGTGCATTGTCCAGAGATTTCTTCTTCGTTTTCTTCTAAGTCCAAAGTGGCCATTGTGTTAAAATCTATGGGCTATGTTCTGTTGTCTATATCTCTGTTTCCTAGCTCTGGATCGTCTATGGATTCATCGTTTCAAAGGATAAAGGAGTCCAAATCTGTATGTACAGAGTACAGAGGTGAATTTTCAGGCTTTTCAGGGCTACCGACCATGAACTTCATTTGTGCCTCTCTATACAATCTCCTAAGCTGGCTAAAGATAGGGATTGTGGCATATGACCCATCCATCTACATTGTATCTTGTAGCTTGGCTCCCCATGACCTCGATAGTAACATTCCATACTTAGGTGGCACATCTGCCACTACAACATCCATAACCATACATTTTGCTGGAATCTGGGTCAAGTTCACACACAAATATTTGATTAGGCCAAGGCATTTTACTCTGCTAGAGTCAAATGAATATAAATCTTTATAAGGACGGGTTATCTCTAGGCATAACCTCTCCATAACTACCTTAGGAATTAAATTGTGCGATACCCCAGAGTCATGCATTGCATTGTGAAGGATCTTGTCATGGATATTGAGGCTGATATAAAAAGGAGGTACTACCCCTTCCTGAAATTTCCCTTCTATCCTTGGACAAACAACAGGGCTAGTTGATCATCACTCATATTTACAATGTCACTGTTTTCACTTAAATTTAATGCTTTCAAAATTTGGCCTTTATATACATGCTGAGTGGCCAGCTCAGAGAGTGGAACATAAATTTTAATTTTAGCAATCTCACTCTCCAAATTGAAGGGAGATTTATTCTTTGTAAGACTCAACTCCGTTTTGTTGGCCACTACTTTAGTGGCAGAATCAATGTGTTGATTCTCAGTATGTACAGTGCTGGTAGCTGTTTTATTAGGAACACTAACTGCAGTGTTAGTGCTGCTGGTTGGTTGACTTTGTTTATTAGCATTTTGGCTATCCTTTTCTTTGTTCTTCCTAGAACTCTCAGCTGCTGATTTGCTACTTTCAGCAGTCACCTTAGAATTTTTCTCAGGTCTTTTCTTAATGGTAATATCAGAAGCTTTTGGTTTGGAATTTTCTAAGCTCTTTTTGCTTCTAAGCTCATACTGTTCTCTGACTTGCATGATGGAATTTTCAAATCCCAGCCTATAATCCTCAGATTATAATCTTTCCTCATCCCAATATGAGGGCGAGGGTTGATCTTCTTCTGTGGAACAGTTGTGGATTGAGTTTTCTATTTCCAACATGTTTATTTTGGTTCCCTGAGGATCTTCTATGATCCCCTCATCTTCATCAAGAAAATTCTCTTGAAATGGGGGTATGACTTGCTGATCAGAGTCTGTTTGTCTATTTGGAGGGTTGTTTCTCCTAAAGTTCTGGTTCTGGTTATGATTTTTGTTTCTGTTTTGATTACTGACTGTGACAACCATTTTTTCCATCATTTGTTGTAGCCTTTTCATTTTTTTGGCTAGACTGTCATACTTGGGATCAGAAGTGGAAGCTACAGTGTCATCCCTATATGTTACCCGTTTCTCAGCCCTCATTCTGGCTTTCTTTTCAATCAGGTTAGCCTCTACAGTCACTGCTCCCTTTTGCATATCTTCCAATGTGTTGTAATCTCTCTCCCTAAGCTGGTAGGCCATGTCAGCATCAAAGACTTTGGGGTATTTGACTAAAGCCATACCTTGGGGAGGTTTCATGTGTGGAGGAAGAGCGTTGTAAATGCTGTTAAACCTTGTAGAATAGTCATGGACACTCTCTCCTACATTTCTTTTAAGGTTCTTGTATTCTGCTAAGATTTGGAGAGGGTTGGTCTTGACCTCCCATTTGTTTATGAAGGACTGATATAAAGAGGGAAGATCGGGGATACTACTAGGAGGTAGGCCCTTAAACCATTTTTTCACATCACCTCCTAGACTCTGGGAAAATATTATCATCTTGACTGTCTCATCATTTATCTCCATATAGTCAAAGGAATCTTCCATCCTATCTACATGGTGCTGAGCTGTGGTAGACTCTTTTGCAGTGAAATGTGGGATTTTTTACTGATAATCATTTGGTAAATGCACTAGAGGTTGGGGTAACACCAAAGGTGCATACCAGGATTCCATGATGATGTTCTGAGGAGGTACCGGTTTGGCTTGAGCAATTGGTATGTGGATGGCAGGGATACTAGGACTAGCAGAAGTCTATTGAGCCAATTTAGGGTGGCAGAGCCCCAAGTTCTGAATAAAATGGATATCCGAAGGTGTAGATGGAGGAGTCCCTCTATCCCTAATGTGTTGACCACTGTGATATGGTGAACCTAGAAGCTCAACGTTTGACTGGTCTAGATTATTGAATGACCTAGTTCTTGGTAAACTGATTTGTAGGTCTAAGTCAAATCGATTGTCTGATAGAGCTATAAAATTTTCTGGTGCAGAGTTAACTCTATGGATGTGTCTGGAAATAGTCGGATTCCTAGGTGTAGGAGATTTCCTGAGGATACTCTCAGGGTTGTCAACTATGTCTGGTGGGTTTGGGTTTGGATAAGCTCTTGTGTGAATGGTTCTTGAAGCCAGTATGTTGTCTTCAAACAAAGAATCTTAATCTTGTTTGTTACTTCTATTATGGCTGATGTTGTAATGCAACTCTGGTCTCCCAGTGGAGTCTTATGAAAACCAAGATAATCAGCAGGCCTAATGATCACCAGTGGAGTCTTTAATCATTAAGGAACTATGGAGTCGCCAGGTGGAAGGTTTAGAAGGTTTCAAGAAGGTATACTGTCCACCACAGTGATTACTGCCAGACTAAGGCTACTACGGTCTTCTTTGAGTCTTTAAAATGTTTAAAGGTGTGTTTTACTCAAAGTTCCCCAATGGAGTCACCATTATGTTGGAGTTCCCATGTTTTGGAAAGTTTGGGAATACCAAAAGATGAGACAACATCAAAACCACTTTTAGACCTCAGGATATAGCCTTCCTAGATCCAGAGAGGGATCTCTCTATAAAGGTAGGGGAATATGTCTTTGAAGTTCAAATGTTAAGATATTAGGCTAGTTATAAGCACGGGATTGTTTGTTTGTTTGATTGTTTGTTTTGTTGCTGGGAATCAGGAAGGAAGGGTTCAATATAAGACAAGGATGAGCAAAGAGGATTTTAGGAAAAGGAGAGATAATTCAGAGAACACTCGAGACCATTGGGCAATGGAGTCAGGAAAGGGTTTACTTTCTATTCAGTATTCAAGGCTTTCAATTGGGCTAGTCATCTAAAGCGTAGGATCTTAAAGATGATAGTGTGGTATGAAATGATAAGGAAGGAAAGTGAATGACAAGGAAACCTCCAAGATGACCAATTAAGAATCAGATCCAGGGGCAGGACATGCCATTAAGCACCTATGATCCAACTACTAACGGTTAACTCTTCAGATAAAGGAAACATTAAAGATTTAAACACAAAGGTGAAAACCTGAGATCATAGAAAGACTTTGAATTTTCAATGCTTCGGCATCCAACTTAAGGGGACTTAGAAAGGTTCAATTGATTGAAAAAGACCCTAGTGAGACAAAATCAGTTTTCTACACTCCCAGTATCCCAATTCTTTCAATTAAATCCCAACAAGAACATTTGAGAACAAATTCGTTAATTCATACATCAGCTAGCAGTAAATATTAGCTACTACACTGGTTAAATTAACTTGAATCAGTACTCAGATAACACATATAGCAAAAAACATCGAAGGTAGGGAGAGAAGAAACATAGGGTACCATGCGAGCGTATATCCTATGCCAGATTTCTGATGCATACCAGAGAAATTAAATGTGATGAATTACAAAGGAAAACAGAGACAAAGTAAGAAAAACATCACCGCTACTTTAAATCAGGATCCAAAGAAATGTGCTTGTCATATTAAAGAGCAACACCAGTCATGTAAAACATTGCCAACAGCTTGATATTCAGTCTGAAAACATATTCCTTAGCCTATCTTACAACTTTACACAGAGAAATATATCTCAAGAGAAACAGCTTACAGTTCACAGATATCCGATCTACAACCTTTACAATGAGTTTCTTCATGAGTTTTATAGCTGAAAGAGAGGCAGAGGAGGTCAACCTTTACAATGAGTTTCTTCATGAGTTTTATAGCTGAAAGAGAGGCAGAGGAGGTAGATGAAATAATAAATGAAACATTAAAATAGAGTAGAAGAAGAGGGCTTGAGGCCCATTCTGTCTTAATATCAATGCATTAAACTTAAGTACTCTTTGGGTGAAAGAGTGGTCCTCGACAGGCTGAAATTTACTCCAGGTATGTTCTTTGATGTACTTTCAGCTGTAGTACTCTGCAGTATTCTGGTGAATAAACAAAAAGGCAGATAAATGACTTCAGGTCTGCCATATCGTGTAACAAATGCTTCTGGTAGCATTAGGACTGTTTTGTTAGGGTGGAAATATTCTCAGGAACACGATGTAGAATAAAGACAGTATGGATACTTTGTCCTTTCTCGGGAGGAAACTTCTGCTGATGTGAAACACTGATACATTTTTTTCTGTGCATTAGGCCTCATTAGGCCTTCTGTGTAATTCACAAGGTATTCAATCTGGTACATTTTCCTTTAAATCATTGAATTAAGGCTCCAAAATCTTCAATTACAGGCCTTAAACTCTTTGATATTTTACTGATATTCTTTGTCGCTTCATTACTGTGTCTATATGTGAAATTTGAGCTTTAATGGTGTTGGAGAGGTTTTACAGAGTTAAACTATGTTCTTTGATGAAAAATTACATTGTAATACCCTCCCAGGCGTTTCTTTGTAATCTCGGGCTTTGAAAATGGTCTCTTCTGCACTCTGTGTCACTATAACAGTGACTGTGAGTAATGGTAGTTTTCACCGCCTGTAACCCTGCAAAAAGACACAAACTGTTAAGAAAATCCATGCGGTGGGAGGACGGATGTGGTGGAGGGTTGTGAGAATGGCAGCGCAGCATGGATGAAAACGGTGGATGTAAGGGAAAACTGGTGAAAATGCAGTGTAATGGTGAAAAATGCAGCTGAGGGACGTGGACCATTAGATTCGATGGAGTGGTGACGATCGTTTGTTATGATTAACTGATGGAATTTTTTATGAAGTCAGGCGGAATGTAACAAACTTTAATGTAAAACCTTAAAGTTTTAATGTTTAATGCAAAACATAAAAATTCGACCTTTGAAGGAAATACAAAGGGAATGGGGGAAATGCAATAAAAACATATGAAATGGATTGATATGGTGGGACCTGATCATGGGCGGAGGGCGATTCAATATGGATCATCCGATCTCAAGGAGGAGATTGACGGTTGCGATGGTCCAATGCAATGCTAAGGTCGCGCGTTGAGAGATGGTGAACGGAGTGCGAGATGCATTGTGGGCCGTTGATCTATACAGATCGACGGTCGGGACATGTAAATGAAATCTCGGAGGCGGGAAATGGGGAAGTGGTTTTCAGGATCAAAACCACTGTTTTCACATGGCAGAAAGGCTGGAAGGCTTCTTTCGCTTTTTGAACACGATATGGTTCCCCGACTGACATGTGGCATTCTAAAACCACCCATATCGCGTTCATTCTGGCTGTTAAACCTCGGACCCAAAACCTGCGCGATATTTCTGTGGGCTGTTGGATCTGGGACTGCAAGATCCAATGGTGATGGAGGAATGCGATATGAGGAAAGTGCACGGATAGTAGAGTGGGGGCCAACGTAAGGTGGTTTCAGCATGGACCATCCGATCATGTCGATGGACGACTGAGATCTGGAGAGAAAGATCAAAGGCGAAGGATGTGGTTAGTGGGCGGGAGGAATACAGGTAGTTGGATCCAAAGGATTGGACGACGAAGATCCAATCGGAGGGAGAGCGATGGAGGGCAGAACTTCGATGGGTGATGGTTGTGATTGGCTTTGGACCGTTAGATCTACGGGGGATCGACTGCTATGATTGGATCGGAGAGTGATCAATCGGGGGAATAGGGGCAGAATGAGGAGAAATCTGGGCCATGGGATTAGAATGGACAGACGGCTCAGATTCAATCGGGGGATTGCAATCGGGGAAAATGGAGGGTGGCACAATAAAAAGCTCTGATCGGTGAGATTGCGATGACCGTCGGATTTAATAGTGAATCAACGGCGGAGATCATCATCGGGGGGTTTACAAGAAATTTTATGGGCACGATACAACTTACGATGACCGTTAGATATAATAAGATCAACGGTGGGTCTTTCTCCCGAGACTCATAGAACAAAGTCTTCCTCGCATTGGGGATTTTCATTTTAACACAGAAATGTGCTCCGCAACATCTCCCGATTCCGATCAGCGCTCTTTGACTTAGCACTTGGTCTTTGCGTTGGGCTTTATGGAGGGGAAGTGGTTGGGGGCTGGTTTAAAAGTGGCTAAGCCTGTTTTATAATAAAAATGAGTTTTTAAGCTTAGAAACAGAGTTTTTAAGGCTAAAAATAGGCTTTCAGTAGGGGGAAAAAGGGATTTAAAATCAAATGAAGGGATTTAACTTGGTTTAAAAGGAGGAATTGGATGGTTTGGGGGACTTAGGAGGGATTTTTGGGGTTAAAAGGGAAACTTTGAAAAGGGGAAAAAGGGTTAAAATGGGGAATTTTGCAGAGATACAAAGGGCAAATCGAGGCCTTTTCTGAGCATAATGTTTTCACAGACAGTGAGGCTTTTTAGACGGAAACAGTAGTGAATATTTTTTCAAAGGCAAAGGACACACAGAGGCTTCAAGGATGAGAGATTTTCATAGGAAATGTATCTCTTGAAGTCTCAGAACAATATTTAGCCACCTGTTTGCTTGACAAAAAATTCATACGTGGCTAACAATGGGCAGGGATGGCAGGTAGTACTTAGACAATCCCTGCCTTGGAAGTTATCAAAATAAACCAAGTTTGGGGCTGCCTCATAGGAGGAAACCAACCCCTTAAGAGAGTCAAACAGTCTTGTTTTACATAATATTCAGAGACACATATGAAAACAAAATAGCTGAAGTATGTCCTGAGATGACACAAATCAGAGATGAACCTTGATACTGCGCAGTCATGGAGTTCCTTCATCTTCCTCTGTCGTGTGGTCCTCCTCCTCAATTAGGCATCCATATTCTCTTGCAATGGCTTCCTCCTCAGCTGTGGGTTCACGAGGAGGCTTCAAAGGGGTCGCGTGGATGATGAGAGCAACAAGATACTCAACATTGTAAACTCTGGTCCAGACGCCATCTGAGTCCATAATCCAAATGTATGTCTCCTCCTCCGCATGCTCATGGATCGGAAGTGGTTTGGTTTTCCAAGTTGTGGGTGGCTCAGATTGTGCAATAGTGGATTTTCTACAGCCTCTTCTGTCCTTAGGCTTCTCCGGTGGCAGAAAAATCTCGTCCTGAGTGTTGTCAGGTGTTTGAGTAGCCAAATTTCATGGCTTCCTAATGAGGAGCCTTCGTTGGATTCCAGACGCTGGTCCTGGCCACGGTGAGAGTGACCTGAGAGTGCCCCTATGCAGCTGACCTTGATGGGCTTTAGACGTTGGCACGGGGCCATGGAGAGGCTAACAAGCTGAGGATAGGAAGCTGACTATGAGACAAGGCTAAGAGCAGGGGGGTGCACAATAAGGGGGCGTGCAACAAGGGGTATTGCTGCAGGGAGGCGCGCAACAGGGATGAGCACAGGGAGAGGGGCACGCAGCAGGGGGGCACAGTAGAGTGGCGCACAACAGGGGGCTCACAACAGGGGGGCGCACAACAGTGGGAGCGCATAGCAAGGGGAGAAATTGCGGTGGTAGTGCGCAAGGCAGGCTGGAGAAACAACGTAATGGCGGAAAGAGGAGCACCGATGGCAGAGAGATATTGTGGGATCAGTTGGAGCAACAATGAAATGGATAATTGATGAGCCTCTATGCCTTTTGAAGGCATGAGGTGTTGTATTCGAGCAAGAGATCAAGTGTGCCTACATGTGATGTGTGGTGTGGCAAGAGGCCAAGTGTGGTAGAGTGTCGTTAAAAATTATCAGAGATTTGAGGTTTTGCATCAGGTAGGAGCTGGCGTTGCAGGGAGACATTAGACTAATCATGGGAGAATTTTTCCTTGTTCGTTCTAGATATTTCACCCACATCCGGAGAATTCTATCTACTTGTTACATGATTCCTAATGTTTATTTATTTTTTTAGAAAAAATAATAATTGTATTAAAAACAAATTACAGCCTAGGGTGGAAGGCAAGGTTGGAATCATCCAAAATCTTGGAGGAAATAATTTGCTTGGGTTCTAGGAAGGACATTTAATAACATTTTTGAGTTGTATTCACTTTAGTTCGGACTTTTCTTAGCCAAGAGTGAAAATATTCAATCCATGATTTTTATTGGATACTTGTTGTGATAATTAAAGTATTAAACGACAAAGCCTTCATAGTTGTCAATAATATTTTCTTTTCGATTTGAAGAGTCACTCACACGTCTTCCCAATTTGCAAACATCTCATACTTTCATGTAAAAAGGGAGTTGAATTTAGAAGCAAATTGTTTGTCTAAAATTGCAGCCAACCTTGAACTTGGGACCTTAATGAAAAATAGGGTTGCAGGCACACTTTGAATTCCTTAGATATGGTTTCAAACATTAACCCAAGACTAAGGCATGGGAGGATAATTACACTATAAAATAGCTATTTGCATCGTGTGAATAAGGATGGGGCATGGGTTTCCCATTTCCCTTGCTCGCTTCAAGCATCTTAGATCGTGGTTAATCTATGTGGTGGATGTAATTCCCACAAGATACTCTCTTTTATTGATGAGCTCTTAGGAATATTACTTCCATAGGGAAATTTATGTTTCTTTTAATATTATTTTAGACTTGATTTCATTTTGCACTAATATTCCCAGACCTGCTTTTCTTATTTCACATCCTATAGAATCGAATGTGAGATCATACCCTTGATCAACCTTTTGAATTACACTTCGTATATTTTTATTTAAACCTTTAGCACACAAAACACTATGAATTTTTGTCTTGCTATTATCGAGAATGATTGTGCCTTTTCCATTTATCCTTTGTAAATCAGTATCTATAAGAGTGACACTGCCTCCTTTGATTTCCTTTAGAGAAAAAAATTATTTTATCTCCTGTCATATGACTTGAACATCCATTATTTGTTTTCTTTGTTTAAAACAAGTAGAGATAGACAAAATTCTTCCCACTTCTCTTGTATCCTTCTCCATATCTTCGTCCTTTGATTTCTATTTTTGATAATATCTTCTTATCTGCTTTGATTTGGAGGCCTTGAAGTACTACTTCAAAATCGCAAGCTTTGAGCCCAAAATTATTACACTTGAAACATTCAAAATTATCTAAGAAGGTGACAAACGAATTGTAATTTTTGACAACATTCTCATTAAAAATTCTAGGACTGTTGCTAACACAACCATTCTTTGAAATATTATATGTTACCTTTCTTATATTCCTCATATAGTCATTTCCTCATATAGATTCTGTAATTTGTTTCCTTATGACTAAAATCATTACATAAAAAGAAATAGCCATAAAAGATATTTTTATACATTCTTGGTAAAGCAACTCTTCTAAATCCATTCTTAGGTTTTGACTAATCTTCAATTATTTTCCTGGTGTTTCTTTTATTTCATTGCTTCTGGAAACCTTGAGGACATTAGCATTGCTTACATGCCATTCTTTGCATTTCTTTTATAATTTCACTGAGCTTGATTCTCCCTTGGCAGTTTCAAGGTAACCAATACCTATTTAAATAAAAAAAGATATTTAAAAACTAAGAATATCATATAATAACAACATTTAATCCCTTTTATTTCCCTCTTCTAGCTATAACTTCATGAGAGAGACAACTGATTCCTCAAGATCACAATTCTTTTTTTTCTCTTGTTTCTACAACAATTCCTTATCCTGTTTAATTTTTCTTCCGAGTCTTTCTATTTCTTATAATGCACAAATAATTTCTCCCTTAAGATCATTAACATCTTCTACCTCTGAATCTGATTTCTCTTACGGAGCCTCCATGATCATGAGTAGGAATTTCTTTTTTTAGTTATCAAATTCATATCCATTACTTTCTTCTAATGAGCCACATCATTCCCTTTTATACTCATAATATTTTCTCTTATCATCATGTTCTTCATTGTTACTATTTTCCAAAATTACATGTGGACATATAGAAGCAAGATGGCCTCTTATTTTAGAATTAAGGTAGAATAATAACTTACTTATGGATTGCACTTATTCTTCATCTTCTTCACCTTCAACATCTTCCTTTGAATATCAATCTCCATTTTGATGATCAATATCTTGAGCATTCATGGCCAAGAGATCGTTTTCATCATCAACATCTTCCATTTTTTCAAATGGACATTCAAAAGCATAATGAAATTTTCTACCACACTTTAAAAAATTTGGATTTTTTATTTTCCAGATCCTCTTATCATCTTTCTTACAAATTTAAATTCTTCTTCATGAGATTCATAGTTGGAGAAATAATAGGATTCAAGATTTTCTAAAATTTTTGAATCTTTGAGAACTTCTTCCCTCTGAGTTGAATTCTCTATTCTTATTTCATACGTATTATCCATCTGCATATTCTCCTTATCTTCCATTTGTTCAATGTAACCTCCTTCAAAAAAAAAATTCGGCTTATCCCATATTTATTTTGTTGTTTGAGAAAGAGTCACCTTATTGAAATCTGATTTTGATAGGTCACTCAAGATGGAACTCATGACTTCCACATTATTCTTATCATCATTCCTGCCATCTGCTACATATCACCAAACATAAACACCAAAAAACATCCAATGTTCTCTCATCGTTTTCTTCCATAAGGCGTAGTTTAAACCATAAAATGTAGGATATTTAGTTGAACCTTCATGAATACCCATGGTCCCTTTGATATCTTCCTTCAAGTAGCTAGACTACTTCTGAAGGAGCCTCACTTTAATACTGATTGTTGGATTCACAATTATACTAAGGGCGGGGGAAGTGAATAATCATAATGATTTTTTTAATTATTTCAAACATTCAAACATCATAAAAAATTAATCTCATAAACTAAACATGTAACATAATATATATGTGGAAACCCTTATAGGAGAAAACCACAAAAATTCTTTATATGAAAAATATTGTAAGCACCAATATTCTATTACATCAATTTGTAGGAACCAATCTACATGAGACACCAATACCCTCTACTTCTTTATAATCATAAACCTACTGGAGACACCAATCCCCTTTGCTTCTTTGTAGGTACCAACCTACATGAGACACTAATCCCCCTTGCTGATTTGTGGCACCAAACTATAGGAGAATCCCATTTATTTCTTTATCGGCACCAATCTAGAGGACATACCAATCCACACTCTTGTTTTGTATGCACAAACCTACATGAGACACCAATCCCCTTTGCTGCAATATTTGTAGGAACCAACATATGGAATATCATATCTCCAAAATTATAGTGAAACAAGGTCTAAATTTTTACCATTGCTACCTTGATATTTATTCTCAGTCCCCTACATTTTTTATGGCCTAAGACATCAGAAAAAGAGAGTTATAGAAAAAATATCAAACTAACCTATTTGAGGTAGATTTCATGAGCATTCTGTTGTGAAACCAGCTCCAAAAATAGAAGAAAATAGATATCAACGCCTTAGAAATAAGCCACTTTGAGGGGGCAACCTCTAATACATTACATTAATGAACAATTCCTGAATGATACAAATTACAAAACCTCCTTTCTATATATAGGAGTCCATGGGGCCATAATGTACTCCTAGTGGGGCCACAATGTAATCCTAGCTGACCTAACAATAATAATTTAAGGGCACAATAATAACAATATGGGGGTTACAGGGGTACAATAATAACAATAAGGGGGTTACACTAACAACAATAAGGGACTATACTAATAATATAGGGACCTAACACATTCAGGATGTCTAAATTACTGAGATCATATCTTCGAAGTTATAATGAAAAAAGGTATAAAATTTTAATGACAAACCTACATGAAGATATTCTATCTATATCCTCCAAGTTTAAAAATTTGAAACATCCCACTAGAAGAGGTATAGAAAATTCCATGATAATTTGTTTGAAGAAGATTTCAGGAGAATTTAGGAATCCTAACTTCCTTAGAGAATGTATCCACAATTATATCATACTAAGGTATGAAACATGAGCCACAGATACATAAATAACTTCTATTTGTATCCACCAAGTTTCATGATTTGAAACTTTCCTAGAAGAAAATATATAACTAAAATTCCAAGCTGACCCATTTGAAGTAGATTTTAGGAGCATTTAGGAAGCCCCACTTCCTTAGAGCATATCCCTGAAATTATAGCAAACTAAGGCGTAAATTTTTACCATAGTACATGATGATATCATATTTGTATCCTCAAAATTTCTCTATTTGAAACATTCCAAATAAAAATCTATAGCGAAAATCCCGAGCTGACCTATTTGAAGCAGATTTTAGGAGAATTCAAGAAGCCCAAGTTCCTAAAATCATATCTTTGAAATAATAAAAAACCAAGGCCTACAATTATAGCCATAATTACATGAACATTGTCTTTATATCTCCTCTAAGTTTCATAGTTTCAAACACCCCATAAATCACATTTGGCTTCCACCTTTAAAACAAAAAATAACCCCAAATTTTTTTTTTTCAGCTCCTCTTGCACACCTCAGATAGCTTCTTGCTTGGATACACATAAAATGAAGTCATATATAATTTATGTATAGTTTTCTACGCTCACTTCTCGGGCCAACTTAAAAATTGGTTGGGTCGACTTGCTTGTAATTTGGTTGGGTCATCCTAACGAAATCCATCATATCTACTCATTCCGATGTAGTTAGAGGGAGTGCCATATACAACTTGAAAGACCTTAGAATAATATTTCCAACCATATATCCTATGCTACAATTTGATATAGGAAATTTAAGTAAAAATTCCTTCAAAGATAAGGTATCCAAACTAGGCATCAAAGCCCCAAAAAAAATATTTCCAATGATCTTCATTCTTCAATATTTTTCTTGGACATATGTAGTCTTTGAAACTCTTTGAAATCAATGAAAACAACATTTCCAACAATAGATAGGTCCCTTATTCTAATGGGAAAGCCTTATGCACCCCTTAGTAATAAATTTTGCTTGGATAGATATGTTCATATGTATGTTGGTGGATGTGGACATCCAACAACATATAAACTAACATATATACTATGGTGTACACCATTGTATGGTGATTATTTATAGCTATTACAATTACATCAACTATTGATTAGGGTAGAGAAGTAAGGTTTTTACTCATCTAAGTGCTAATAGTAGTAGAAGAAACCTGGAGATTTCCAATTTAGCAAAATATTAATTCATTTAATTATTTCCTAAAGTTAAAAATTAGGAAAAATAAAAAAATTATAAGCTAATTATGATTTAATCTTATCCATTGATCACAATTTAATCTCAACCTTTGAGAGGGAGATAAGGGTTGAGATCGAAATTATAAGAGGAGATGGAGTGAGTTAGTGGTGAGTTAGTTGAGAACGAGTAAAGTGTTTCAGATCAACAAAGGAAGAGTTGATGGTTTCAGTAGATCTTAGTGATACAGGATCAAAGAAGGAATCGAGTAGGCACAAAAATATTACAACCCCAATGCAGTCATACCATTTGCATGTGTGCGTGAGAGGTAGAATTTGTACTCACACATGTGCAGTGTTTTTCTGATTTGCAAATGGATTTTCAGATCTAGTGCACAAGAAAGGGGTAGATTCATATTGGAGGATTTATTGGTTGTTCCTGTGATAAAAGGGAAGTTTATTCCTCCTTATAATTCTCAAAAGAAAATCCTATGCTGAAGAGGAATAATAAAAGACACAAATTATTGTTGTTTTTCCTTGGATTTTGGGTTTCCTGGGTATATCTTGTGTTCTATGTGTTGATGTGTTTGTCTTTTTATTTATTTTTACGTTGTTCATATTATGTTAGAAAAATCAGTGTATTTGTGATTTAAGCTTCCAAAATATGAGTTGTTTATGTTTATGGGTTTTTACACTTAGAAATTGTAAATAATTTTATTGGGTTTTAAGGAATTCTAACATGGTATCAGAGCTCAATTAGTGATTGAAGACGAAGCACAAATTTTATCTTTAGGAGCATATTCTATGATTTAGAGGGAACAAGTTATTAGATCGATTTGGCCGTTAGGGTTCTCAGAAGTGCACATTGATTCTACAGGAGCAATTTGTATTCAACAATTTGATTTGTCAGTATAGCATATGAGGGTCTCAAATTTGAAGACAGATTGGATAGTTCTTCTAACTTTTGTTCACGACATGATAGGATAACAATGGTGTTGGAGGAACAAGATGTTTGGGATTTTGTTGATAACGTCTCAACATCACCGAAAAATACTCAATAGTTGGATCAATATAATAAAATGGATGCCAAGAAAATAAGGATAATCCATGAAGGAGTCAAATACCACATTATCCCTCACCTGACTAGGAAGAAGAAATCTGAAGAAATGTGGAATTCCATCATTGGTCTCTATTAGGGTTCGAGTGAAGCCAAAAAGATGGTATAGAAAGATAATATCAAGAGCATTAAAATTTCCAAGTTAGATTATGTGGTTTCTTACCTCGCCAAGTTTTCCAAGGTAAAGGAATATTTGGCTGCTATGGGTGAGACAATTCTAGATAGAGATATGGTGAATTTGGAATGACTAGGTTTCACCAAGTCGTGGAAAGCCTTCACGGATGGGATATGTGCCTGAAATTTTTTTCTAGATTAGGAACGTTTGTGGGGTGACTGCATCTAGGAGGAGATTGATAAATAAGCTGAAGATGGATCTCATGTTAAAAGCAAGGAAGATAAAGAAAATTTCAATCTATCCAACAAAGGGAACGATTCTAATGGTAAAAATAACAGTGGTCATGGTGAGCCGAGTTTTAAGGGTGAGAAGAATAAAAAGGATCTCAACAAGATTAAGTGTTTTTTGTGCCACCACTTTGATCATTATGCTACCAAAAGCCCTAACAGGAAGAAATGGCCCAAGAAGGACCAAGTAGCATCCTTTTTAGAGATAAATGAGTCCTCTTCTCATTTTGAGGAGGATTTTTCACTCATTTCCTGTATGTAAAGTTTAATGGCTACTATTTTATGGTATGTGGATAATGATACATCTCATCACCTGACAAGAAATAATAAGTATTTCAACAAATTGCCAGAGAAGGACATGTAGTTCGATATTGAAATGGGAGACGATGGGAAGTATCAGGTCAAGGGTATTGGTAAAATTCATTTTGAGAGGGAGTTTGGAAACCATATATACCTTATATATGTTCTTTATGTACATGGGCTTAAGAAGAATCTCGTTTCAATTTAAACATTGGAGCATAAAGGGTACGAGGTGACCTTCTGAAAGGGTAGGGTTTTTATAAAACCCTCAGATTCCAAGGTTGCGTAGTAAATCGGGGTTAGGCACAAGAAATGTAAAAATTGAAATTTGAGATAGCCACAACATTGACTAGAGGGGGAGACTGTGACTTAGACAATGATCTCAGGGAGTTATGGAATAGATGCATGGGAAATATGCACCACTGAATATTGAAGAATCTTAAGGAGACAACAACATGATTGCCACAATGCAACATGGATCAACATGAGGTGTGCAAGTGTTGAACACTTGGAAAGTATGCCAAGTCATGTTTTCCAAGTAGAGTTAATAGGGCTAAGGGTATCTTGGACCTTTTTCATTCATATGTATGTAGCCCTTTCTCTACAATATCTCTTAGTGGGTAAAAGTACTATGTCACTTTCATAGACGATCGCTTGAGGAAGACCTAGATATTTTTCATGAAGATTAAGGATGAGGTATTCTTGAAGTTCCTAAAGTTTAAGGCCCCGGTTGAGAACCATATTGGCATAAAATCAAGATGTTGAGGTTTGATAATGGTGGGGAGTACAACTCAAACACATTTAAGGAGTTGTGTACTAAGGAGGGCATTAGGAGGGAGTTGATTTCCATATAATTCTCAGCAGACTAGGGTTGTAAAGTGTAAGAACAAGGCCATAGTTGGTAGAGCCAAAGCAATGTTGCAAGACTAGGGTTTGCCTAATTTTATTTAGGTTGATGTATATAATACAACAATTTTCATGCAACAGATCTCACATAGAGTGTTGCGGTGAGTTACACCAGAGGAGGCCTTTACAGGGAAGAATCAAGATGTGTCTCATTTTCACATATTTGATAGCCTTGTATGTTTCCATGTGCCAAAGGAGAAAAGGAAGAAGATGGAGCCCAAGAAAAAGAATGGAATCTTTGTGGGCTACAATGAGACTTCCAAGGAATACATGGTGTACATTAACGCACACAAGAGGAAAGCCATTAAAAGAGACGTGAGGTTTGAGGAGGATATGGATTTTAAAAATCACTTAGAGTGTGGGTAAGTTACTGTACAAGAGAAGGAGAAAACATGAAGCTGAGCCAATACCTTAGACCACAACTTGCATGGGAAGGATGAGGACGAGTGGGACACACAATCAGAGGAAAAATTGAATCCATCCCAGGAAACAACTACTATTATTGGGAGAAGGATAGCAATATGGAAAAACCAGGTCTTCCAAGAGGTGCAAGAGCAAATTAATGCTCATAGTACATCAATTCGATGGAGCATACAACCAAAAAAGTACACATGATATATGCCACTTATGGCAGATTTTTTCGATGCTAATCCTTCAAACTATCAGGAGGTAGCCACTCAAAAGGTGTGGAGAGATGCCATGGTCGAGGGGTATGTCTCCATCATGAAGAATTATGTATGGGAAGTGGTGCTGAGCCATAGGGAAAATCTGTGTTAGGCTCTCGCTTGGTCTACACGATCAAGGATGGAGATGATGGGAGTATCGAAAAGTACAAGGAAAGATTCATGGTTAAGAGGTTCTTGCAGATAGAGGGAGTTGACTATGATGAGACCTTTGCCCTAGTTTCCAGGTATTTGTCTATCAGGGCTATTGCAACTATTGCAGTACAAATGGGGTGGAAGATCCACCATATGGACATGAAGACAACCTTCCCAAATGGGGTTGTTGAGAAATAGATTTTCATTAAGCAACCAGAGGGATTTGAGATATGATATATAGAGACACACATTTTCAGACTCAAGAGAGCCTCATATGTGCTCAAGAAAGATCCATGGGCATGGTATGCTCAGATATACAATTACATTCAAGGATTAGGCTTCACCAAGAGTGAAGCGAACCCCAACCTCTACTACATTGTTGTTAGAGGTGAGTCACTTATTCTGGTGCTATATGTGGATGCCTTGATTTTGATAGGTGTAAACAAGCTCATCCAAGAGTGTAAGAGATATATTCTAAGCGAGTTTTTGATGAAGAATATGGAGCTTCTGCACTATTTCCTCGGGTTGGAGGTTTGGCAGGATGATGGAGACATATTTGTGGGACATGGAAAGTACACTTTGCAGATTGTGATGATATTTCACATGTAGGATTGTAGAACCATGACCGCGCCTCTAGTCACAAATTGGAAGGAGGTGGATACATCTATATTAGAGCGAGTACATCCTACTCTTTACTGGCAGATGGTTGGGTCGTTGATGTATTTGGTGAACAATTTATTGGAAGATGGTTGGGTCGTTGATGTATTTGGTGAACAATTTACTAGAAGATGGTTGGGTTGTTGATGTATTTGGTGAACACACTGCCAAACATATGTTTTGTAGTTAACTCTTTGAGCTAGTTTATGGTCGAGCATACTAGACTGCATTGGGTTTCTCCTAAGCGCGTGTTGAGATATCTCAGTTGGACAATAAAGAATGGATTATGGTATAAACATGTTGATGAATTGAAGCTTGAGGGATTCATTGATGCGGATTGGGAAGGGAACTTCAATTAAGTGTTGGATCAATAACTGTATCTTGGTTCAACAAGAAGAAAAGAGCAGCCACCTTGAGCTAAGCCGAGGCCAAATACACTAGTACTAGTTTTGGCAGGGTGCAAAGTTATTTGGTTGAGGAAGTTGCTCGTGGATTTGTTCATGACAAAGTTGGAGCCTACAATGATACACTATGACAATAAGAGATGTATCAAACTATTTGAAAATCCAATGTTTCATGATCGCTCTAATCACATTGACATACATTATCACCACATTAGAGATATTGTTCAAAGATCTATTGTTACACTCTAGTATGTAACAACAAAGGAGTAGACAACATAGATTCTGATGAAGGCGTTCCCATGAACCATTTTTGTACACCTTAGAGAGAAGCTGGGTGTAGAGTATAACACCTTCCTCTATAAGAGGGAGCGTTTATTAGAGTAGAGAAGTAAGGGTTATCCTTGTCTAAGTGCTAAGACTAGTAGAATAACCTAGAAGACGACCACTTTAGCATAATATTAATTTATTTAACTATTTCCTAAGGTTAGTCTTAGGAAAAATGAGGGATATTAGGGTTGAAATATAAATTATGAGAGGAGATGGAACGAGTTAGTGGAAAGTTAGATGAACACGAGAAAAGTGTGTCAGATCAACGAAGAAGAGACGAGGGTTTCAACAGATCACAATGATACAGGGTCAAAGAAGAAATCGGTTGAGGGTTGAGCTCTTACAACCCCAACGCAATCATACCATTCACACATGTGCATAAGAGAAAGGATTTGTGTTGTCACGTGTGTAAAATTTATCTGATATTTGCAGGGATTTTGTAGATCTAGTGCGCATGTAGGGGGTTGTTTAATCTTGGAGGATTGATCAATTTCACTTGTGATAAAAGGGAAGTTTCTCCCTTATAATTATTAAAACAAAATCCTTTGTTGAAGAAGAATAATAAAATACAAACATTTTTGTAGGTTTTCCCCAGAGTTGGGGTTTACTAGGTATATCTCGTGTTTTATGTGTTGATGTGTTTGCCCTCTTATTTATTTTTACGTTGTGCATATTAAGTTATAAAACTCAGTGTATTTAGATTTAAGTTTCTAAAATATCAATTGTTTATGTTTATGGGTTTCTACACTTAGGAATTGCTAATAAGTTTGGGTTTTAAGGAAATGTGACATCAACATCAACACTTAACACTATATATACAAATCAATATTATAGTAGTTTTAAAAACATATAAAACACAAAAGAATTGCGTATGTAGGTTTTAACCCTGTACATAAATTACCCGCAAATGAATTCTTAAAATATAAAAATATACGATGGGGAGAACATAAAACTAGTATACACAAAAATTCCACTTAGATCCAAAAATCGGGACTACCAGTTTGATTTTTCATTATATTCCTTTCAATATATATATATATGCTGAAACATTCATAAACCCTAATCCACTAACCTTGGACTAGAACATAATCGTAATTCCCTTGACCAGATCTACAAAATACCATGGGTAGAAAATCCATCATGCCCAAAACCATGTGCAAAACCCATGCACAAAACCATGGGTGGGTCCGCCCACCATCGTTGTGTCCACCCCCATCATTATGTCTGCCCAACTATTATTGGGTCTGCATATCTTTTTTCCCCGAAGCGCTGCTCTAGCTCTTACACTTTTATTAACACTCAATAACAACATTCTCAAATCTTAATAACAATAAAACAGAAAAAAAAATATAACGGAAACCATTTATGATTTTCTAACTTTACAAATTGAAAAAATACTTACAATTAAATCATCATTGTTTAATTTGCATTTACATGTGATCACTACCACTACTTACGATTATTTCCCTCGGCAGCCGTAAATCATTAAGAAAAGCTATATGACACACCCACTAAGATTCCATTTGTACCCTCCAGACATAGGGTTTCATTTGTACGGTCCAAGACACCAGACATAGGACTGGTATAGATCCTACCCTTCTCCAAAATGTATTTGACTGTTAGTTTTGGAGAGCCCAAAAGCGGATAGCTTGTTCATAAAATCGAGAATTCGCTTCTCATCTTATTCTTCCCGGAAAGAATGGTAGGAGGAGCAGCATACGTGTACGAGAGTGTGGCCAAAGATTATGTGAACGCGAGGCCTCGTTATCCGTCTCGCCTTTTCTCATTGCTCGCTTCTCTTACGCCCAAACATCAACTTGCCTGGGACGTTGGCACAGGAAACGGCCAAGCTGCCCTTCAGGTGAGTCCTAGTTTTGAGGTGCATAACAAAACCCGGTTAAGACGGGTGTCGTCTCGGCTATTTATAACCTTTTGTTTTTGTGTTGCAGATTAGCAAATATTACGAGGAGGTTACAGGCACAGACATAAGCGAGCAGCAGCTGCAGCAGGCGGAGAGGAGGCCCAACATAAGGTACGCCATCACGCCGCCAGTGCTGACGGACGCCGCACTTCATTCCATCGTCGGCCCGGAAGGTTCGGTGGATCTCGTGACGGTGGCCATAGCCGTCCACTGGTTCGATCTGAACACATTTTACACGCAGGTGAAGCGCGTTCTGAGGAAGCCCGGGGGAGTGATTGCGGTGTGGGCGTACACGAAGCCCTCCGTTAGTCCAGCGGTGGATGAAGTGTTTGGGCGGTTCTTTGAGCGTGTTCTGCCCTTCTTCGATCCGTGCGCGAGATTGGTGTTCGAAGAGTACAGGACTCTGCCCTTTCCCTTCCCTTCTCATCCAGCCGCGGGAGGAGATTCGGTCATCGAACTGGAGATCGAAGAGACGAGGACACTGGAGGGGTACCTGAATTTTTTCAGAACATGGTCGGCTGTGGTGAATAGTAAGGGTTTGCTAAGCGACGACTTCGTTCGACAGTTTGAGGAGGCGTGGGGAGGTCCTGCCCATCTCGCTCGGACTGTTAAAATTCCGCTCTTTTTAAAGGTCGGGATGGTTTGAATTGATATTTCAGTTTGAGTTGGTTTGTGATTTACCTTGTGCCCAAAATTAAGCCGTGTATGAGAAGTTTATCAAATTTTAATGTATGAGATTTTCCACTTATATTTTTTAGATATATGTTATCAATGCTAGTCAAATCATGATAAAAGTAATGATTTAAATACTATACCTCTAAATATGGAGAATATATTAATACTAGCATTTGCACCTTGTGCTCGCGGAAAGGGTTTTGGTTTTTTTTTTAATCTTTGAATATATACCAAATATTTGTATTGACAATGAAAAATCTTAGTGTTTGGAAAGAATTGGTGGGCTCAACAATAAAATTATTAGTAATTTGAAACATCTTAGTAACAAGATCTAATGACAAGTTACAATGCTTTTCAAAAGTTGAGATGTTAAGCATGGCTAAATTAAAATTAGACATTTTAATTAAAATTTCTAATTAAAATTAAATATTAATTAATTATAATTATTAAATTAATTAAATATATACAAATTAATAAATTAAATTATAATTAAATTAATTAAACTAATTACAATTAATTTATTTACTGATTAATTAAATTATATACCAAAATTAAATTAAATTAAATTAACATTATAATTGTTAAATTAAATTAAATAACATTATATAACAAAAAAAATATAAAACAAAACTATTATAAAATCAAAACTATTCATGTCAAAACCACAAATCATTTTATGTTAGAGAGCCATAAGTGGTTTAAATCTCGCGGTCCTATTTAAACAAGGATGTCATGCAGTCGGCAGTCCCTATTGGTAGATATAATTTTGTTTTGAAATGTACGTATCACCACTTATGATGGTTGCCTGCTACTAATAATGTATGCAGAACATCATCTTGAAGACAAAGAATGATCTCTCTGCTTGGGCATCCAAGTCTCAATTGATGATGGTGAGCGCACCAATGTTGATAACTAGCAATAACTAGTGTCGTCATTTAGCTATGTCTGGTAATGAAAGTTATGTTGATAACTCGCAATAACTAGTGTCGTCATTTCACTATGTTATAAAACCAATTTGAGATCGAGAGGTAGTGTCTTATTCAGTTTACTCCGTTATTGATTGAGCCTCACAAGCACCGTCAAGTGACTCTTTCTTTGAACCTGCGAGACACCTCCCTATACTTACTACTGAATCCAAGGAAGGGAAACCACCCAATTACAATAACTAAACATTAAGAATATTAAACTTATAATCAAATGAGTAATAATTGAAATAAATTTAAAAAGGTAAAATATTATTTTAGGTAAAAAAAAGGTGAAAGAACATTTTGGGAAGCATGCATGCACTAGGTGCGCATTATACATGGAGCCCATAGCATGCAACTTGGATGTCTGGTACAAAACATGCAACCTACATGTTTATTTTAAGTGGTTTTTTATGCAATATACAGGTTTTTTTTTTACCAGCTTTGGTAATATTTTTTTAATGGTTTCAATTTATTTCTCTCGTTAATTTTCTGGGAAGTATTTTTGCATTGTAGTATGTGGCTTAAGCCATGCACCCAACCTCGTGATCTAGATCTAGATAGATTCCATTTTATGCAATTTCATTCAAACTCTGGTGGCCACCTCTTGATGTTGGAAGCTCGTCAACCCCTTTTTAATGATAATTGAAATAACAAACGAGGGAGAAATAGCTTCGTTATCTGTAGAATGCCATGCTTTTGTCATCTCCCAGACCAAAATTTGACTCTCGTATTCCCTGCTTCAATTATGTTGGCTCCACTGGTCCGCTGCAACAACATTTGTGGAAGCTTCAATTATGTTGGCTATGTTGGTTTACTGCAACAACATTTGCAGAGCACTCAGAATCCAGTGGCAAAGACTTGAGATCATGCCCAAGAAGGCTTTCTTTACGGCCGAGCCTTGGTTAGAAGGAAGAAATGAATCGATGCCCAGGTTCGAGTGAAAAGGCGGGCTCCAAGTTGTCTGCATGAAAGGACTCATTCGTTCTTTTATGAAGCTCAACAAGATTCCCTAAGGTAATTAGCATGTCCACAAAAATGTCTCTCTGTGAGTGTTTCCTTAGTTTTAGATCTCTTAGTTTTCAAATTCCAATTTCTCTGATGGCAATTTCTCAGAATACAACAAAACTCAAAAACCTCCATGACATGGCTTGCAATTCCAATAAAAAATGTGCGTAGATGGTTTGCATCGAACACTGATAAAAAAAATTGTGTTGTATATAATTGAATCACTGGATTACCTCAAATTTTCACTGGTTTTTGCTCACTGGTTTTCGCTGATTACCTCAAATGTATTCCATTTCCATTGTTGTGGAAGGAGAAATACATTCAATTGAATTAGAAAGGATAGTCAAGCTGCTACCTCTCTAGTTGCCAACTACACCTTGAATGTCGTTTTTTTGTTCTTCTAAATCAGTTCTCGCATCCTTGTATTAGCCCAGTCAGGTGGTTTATTCATTCAATTAATTTCTTGGCACATTCATTCAATTAATTTCCTGACACAGCTCCAAACTTGGCACGATTTGGGTATCCAGAGAATGATTTAGGGGGAGATGAGAATTCTAGACAAGCGTCCTCTGACTCCACCCATGAATCGCACTACATCGACAGATTTCACCAATGAATCTGAGCAAATTCCAATTCCAGATTCTTCTGGTTTTCCAGGCCCATGAATCGCACTACAAGCATGTTGCAGTGTTTCCCGACCCATGAATCACACTACAAGCATGTTGCAGCTTGTGTCGATAGTTTCACCATTGAATCTGAGTAAATTCCAATTCCAAATTCCTTTGGTTTTCTCATGTCCAATTCCAGATTCCTCTGGATTTCTCATTTCCAATGGAATTACAAGATGTTACAGCTATTCAAATAAGCCCATAGAGCCTTCTCATTTCTTGGACGCTTGCAATCTCTGTAACCGTCATCTGAGTGATGGTCGGGACATCTACATGTACAGAAGAGACACTGCATAGGCACTGCATTTTGCAGGAGGAATGCCGACATCAACAGATAGCCATGGATGAGCGCAAGGAAAAGACCACTATAGGAAACACTGGGATGATCAAGAAAAGGGACCAAATATCATCTTCTAATCGCCATGAGAATTCATCCCAGGGCAAGCTTCAAGCACAAAAAGACATCGCAACAACATGATGAACTAGTGGGTTAAATGAGAGGTTCAACTATTTTGGCTCTTATAAACTATAGAATTACTTGTGAAACATGGGGTGCAAACAAGCGAACAAGTGGCTAACGGTTAGGGTGAGTGTGACATGGGAAGAAAAATGTGTCAACAACATAAATAAAGATAATGTGAAATTTAAATTTATGTATCGAACACATATGTATACATAACTTTGGATAAAAAATTTGAAAACCCCGCATGAGTTTTGGGAAACTTCGGTTAAAATTTCTTTTAAAATTAGTTTCAAACAAATTTCGATAAAAAAATTGAAAACCCTGCATGAGCTTTGTGAAACTTTGGTTAAACATTTGTTGACATCGAATGTTGCCTAGGGACATGTGAAGGTTCCAGTAAGATGTAGATATGTAAAATTTGCATAAAATAATGGTGAAGAGAAACTGCATCCTGAAATTTTGGATAAATTTGGGTAGAACAGGAAAAGTTTTGGTCAAAGTACCGATTAATGGCTGGTCAACTCTCTAGCGATCGCTAGAGTCCAGGCAAGGACTAATGTGCCCCCAAAAAAATAATGCGCCAAGGTCCCGAAGACATTCAATGTACTAAAATATGTATCATCATGGGTTAGGAGCCATCAGAGGTTTTTCATCAGGGGTTTGTTTTGACAAGCCCCGAGAAATATAACATCCCGAGGTTTTTCATCGGGGGTTTGTTATGATGGTGGTACTGAATTTCTTGTGTTTCTATCATGTTTGTATGTGTGTTTTTATGTGGGTATATATAAATGAACTGATTTTTAGCTAATATATTTCATGTTCAATTTGAATATATGCTTACTTATTCCATGCTATGAAAATAACCTATTGTGAATTGATTTGCAATTAACCTCTAGCATGTTCCTATTCAAGCATGTTTAAGACAATTTTAGCTCATTGATCCCTCTCATGTCATGATTCTTCTTGTTGCTGTTACTTTCCTGTATCTCATTTTGTAGTTTTTCAATCTTGCGTTGACCTTGTTCCCATTGTTTGGGTATTTCATTCTTTCCCTCACTCGAACATATCTTCATTTAACAGCCAAAAACGAAACCAGCATGATGACAACCAAACCTACATATGAGATGGGGCTCCTATTCCAAATAGTGTGAGGTCTAATTGGGACTTCACACCGGGGAGACCCCCCTAGTTGTTGGTAGTACATTCCAAACCGTAAACATTTTTTTGGCATTAGAAGGAGGTCCAAATGACAAGTTGAGACCGTGGAACCTTCATCTTAACATTATATCTTGAAATATATCCTTCCCAAATTTCTATCCCGGATTGTTTTTCTAGAAGTCTAAATAATTTGATACCCATAGAAATAGTTTATCACTTGTTGGAGTTTAAGTTTGATGGCGAGGGTCGAATAACTATATTTGGATACATGTGTCAAGTTATCCATTTTTTCCATTCTAATGGGATACATTGTAAATATGTTATGGGATGATTGTTCACACTCATGCTTGAAGGTTATGTCAAGCATTGGTGCTACACATTACCAATCGCCTCTATCCATTCGTTTTAGAAAATCACCAACAAGACTCGTCAAGATTTTGATAGGTACAATTATCAAGATGGGTTTAAAAGGATAAACCAACTTAGAATGAAACCCAAACAATCAGTAGAGGATTTTTCTGATAGGTTTGTTCATTTTTGTTATGAATTTCTTGAAGGAGACATGGATTGGATGTATTTGAGTGAGAAATTCTAACGATTGGTTTGTCTTTCTCTACAACCATTTTATTCTAAAAAAAATCCCGGTTCTGATGACCACCATGATAATTTTCAAGTTACAAATGGGTAAAATCTTATCCCCGATTAGGTCTTGCCCATTTATGTGAGTTCGGAAATGCCTCGAGCCTCTGGGGAGGAAGTTATTTCCCATGGAATCCCTCATCCTCCTACACCTTCATTACCTAATGAAATTTTTGTCATTAACCATCTAGGTGATGGATATTGTTTGTAGGGAAATGAACCAAGTGGTTTTACTTCCGAAACTCTCATACATCTTTTTGAAATTGGACAAACGAAAAATCAAGTCGATAAAAAACCTCTCATTGTTGATGACACCCAACTTGATCCCATGAAAAATCTTCCAGAATTTGTTCCTAAATATCTTCATGACATGATCCCACATATTTCTATTTGCAATGACCTAGGTCTTCCCTGAGATAATATTTAAATTGCAATCAACTCCATAGAACATAACATGTAGGATGATCCATTTATTCCTCAAGAAAATACTAATGTGCATGGTTTGAATCCTGAACTAGACTTCGTTGGAAGTTTGTATGTTCACCTGATTATTTTCATCCATTGAACCCTAATTTATTTGATGAATCTGCTACACTAGTGGTTTATGCATACTCTCTAGATCTTTATCCTATTGAATCTGATTGCAATAAGGTACATAATGATGTTGTCTCATAATCAAAGAATGAAAATATTGAATCCCTTGTCCATGATCTTTTCAATCGATATTCTTTGAAAAATGGAGAGGAATATTCAACATCTCGAAAAATTCAAGATGGTCCTTCAGGTGATTCATCTTCATCCTTAATCCTTTAAGAGTCTTGTGTGTAAGATACCCAACCTAATCAAATTAGTGGCTTTAACAATTTTCATCCTATTGACAGTGTATTCACTGATATATCTGTTGATCGTTGTTCATATGCACTTGTTGATCTTTATAAGACACCAAAATTTGATAATACACCTTCCAAAGGTTTGTGAAATTTTCAGGAAGTTGAGGCACTTCAGTTTTTGTTGATGGTTATGTCAGGTTCTCATGATCTTTATGAGATCCCTGAATTAGGTTAGATTAGGGTTGCCTCACATAAATCTGTGTTTAGCATCATCTCGCCCGATGAAATATCATTTTGAAATATTTTGAGATGCATCACTTTCTATACTCTGATTGGTTCACTAAAGAGAGTACACCAACCATTCTTTAAAATTCATATGATTCTTGCATAGCTAGAACAAATTGTGATAAGGTACAACCCAATGTTGTCTCATAGTTAACTGTATGTGAGGGAACAAATCACCAAATTTCTCTCTTTCATGGAACTCATCCTGTCGATTCATCTCCATTTTTGAAATCCAAATAATTTGATCTTTTAACAACTAGTCGGTCAATACTAGAACATATGGGAAAACTAAACATGTGTTCAATACTAATATTGTTGTCACAACTAATGATGGCTATGTGCATTCATTTATTGATCATTTAGAAAATTACATAGAGGTATTGGGCTTCACCAAGAGTGAAGTGGATCCCAACCTCTACTACATTATTGTTGGAGGTGAGCCACTTATTTTGGTGCTATATGTGGATGACTTGATTTTGAAAGGTGCAGACAAGCTCATCCAAGAGTGTAAGAGAGATTGATTTTGAGCTAAAGGATACGAAGCTTCTACACTATTTCCTCGGGTTGGAGGTTTAGTAGGGTGATGGAGAGATCTTGTAGGTGATTTTGAGCTAAAGGATATGAATCTACTACACTATTTCCTTGGGTTGGAGGTTTGGTAGGGTGATGGAGAGATCTTCGTGGGAGATGGAAATCATGCTCCGCAGATCCTACATTTTACTAGAAAAATGATTGGGTCACTAATATATTTGGTGAACACACAACCAAAATTATATTTTGTAGTTAACTCTTTGAGCCAGTTTACAGTTAAGCCTACTAGAGCGCATTTGGTTGCTGCTAACAACATGTTGAGATATCTTAGGGGGACAATAAAACATGGATTGGGGTTTAGACATGTTGATGAGTTGAAGCTTAAGGGCTTCATTGATGCATATTAGGAAGGTGTAGCAAATGTAGTTGCAGATTTGAATACCGTAGCAAGAAGACTTGTAGATTTGTAGACTTAATAGCAAAAGGTAGCCTTTTATTATAAAAATACACAAGATGTATTTATAATAATAAATATTTATTGATATGATATAAGACATGATTGAATGATTACAATGAGGTCCCGCTTTTATACCCATGGTGTACCATTTAATGGGCATGTTTTTTAGACATGCCTTTTCATTAACTTAGTGACTATTTAACATAATCCTAATTGATTAGGCTATAATTACATTTATTTGTATTTATTTCATTAATGAATATATTTATTACTAGTTATGAATTAGGTTCATAACATTGCCCCTCCTTTCCTCGCCTGCTTTGTCCTCAAATCTTAACTTTTCGACAACTTTCTTTCTTCGATTATCTCTTTATCTGCGAAGCATGTCATTCAAGTGGCATTTTCCTTGTAGAATTCTCTAGTACATCCTCCTTGAACTTCATGTTCTTGTTACGATATATATATATCTATATATATATTTTAAAATTTAATAATTTTTTTTTTACTCTTTTTTTTTTTTTTTAATATATATAATATATATTATATAATATAACTTGCCAAACAATGCTACCCATCCCGCCCGGCAACACACACACACATATATATATATATATTTTTATATATTATATAATTTATAAATAACTTGCCGAAGCATGCTAACCGTCCGGCCGGCCCTTCCAATATATATATCTGATTGACTTACGCCGTCTACGCTAACCGTCCAGCCTACGAACAACGACTGGCCAATGACCATCATGCCACAGATGTTTGACTGTGAATATATAATTTATAAAATCGACTTTGCCAACGAACCGCTCAATGAACAGGGGTGCCTGCTCAACGAACAGGTGTGCCGTATTATCTGCCACGCTGTATCGATCTAGCACAGTGTTTGAATCGACCATGAAATAATCCTTGCCTCCTCGGCTTCGAAACATTTTATAGCACTTTCTTTCTGAGCCTTCTTCAGGGAATAGTTCACCTGTAAAATACTCTCGACTTCCTTCTCTTGGTTATGAATATCCACAACTCGCCCATATGGATCGAACAAGGGATATAGGTCATCTACAGTTGTGTTGAAGGTTATATTGAGAACCAGTAGCTTCAAACCATCGATTGAAATCGTGGGTTGCATGGAATTAATTGAATTAAAATAAGTTTATGTTTTCACAGCGTTAATTCTCGTGTCAGTTTCAACCGCCTTTCCACGAGAGACAAGAACCTCGACTGTTCCAATTTCTTCTTCTCGATTATGTTTTTCTTTCAGTTCATGTTTCCGATTCACTCTGTGTGTCTTCAAATCACTCTGTGTGTCTTTAAGTTCGCCCGTATCTTGATACTTCATGGCACAATTCGGATGAAATTTGACAGTGAACCCTTCCTCAGGATCGCTGTAGCATCCTGCAAGGTCATGGTCATATGTTGAAATTTGTCTCCACAATAATAAACCCCTTGATTGGTTTCTGGATCCATGACTCTGAGAACCTTGATGCCAGTATTGACGCCAGCTTTGTTGGAATGTAGTAGTTTTCTTTCTTCTGATATCTATGATGTGAAACCCAAGCTCAAGGAGAAATGAAATAGAACCTACAGCTCTTCCATCCTTAGCTGTTAAAATGTATTCTCTAAGGATATACCGAAGTTGGGAATTTGTATCCATTAAAAGGAATTGAAAATCTTTGGCAAGAGCTATTTTCGCTACCATACGACCAAGTTGCTTTAAATTCTCCTTTGCAAGACGTTTCAGGATCCTCCTAGTATCTAACTTGGCATTCAAGCGAGCTGCTAAGACAACAAGAATGCGCTCATCATCTTTCTCCCATTCCCCAATGCTATCCTGAGATTTGGAAATGTCGATTCTACTGCAATCCTGATGAGCTGCGAAATAATCATCACTGAATTTCAACTCTATTCCGTCGTTAGAATCTGCGAAAACATCCTCATCGCAGCCCCTATGATCTGCAATTATATCGGCATCCTTTTCTAATTTTAATTCATCGTCATAGTCTGTGAAAACATCTTCCATTTCACTATCTCCAACTGATGAAATAACAACATCATGTACAGCTGTGGGCACTGTAGCAGCACCATTGCAGTCACTTTCTCTACGAATAAAGAAAAAGAAATAGACCTGCTGATCTGGTAACACCTCCTGTTCGGAGACTGAAGAGACATTCGCATCATTGCAGCGATGCCAGCTATCATCTTGCAGGTTCTTCACATAGGCATAATAATGTCCAAAGTCCTGGGAGAATCCTGAATGGATAATGGTGGCAAATAGACTATAATAGTCTATATTAATATGATACTTCTCCTTATAATCAGCACCTTCTGACAAATAGTTATCAAGTGCCAAGCGTTGGTTAAAGCTAATATTCCGATTTATTTTAATCCTAGAACCATAATCATCCATAGAAAATCTGTTGAGTTGAATGATCAGAACGTTGGGAGGTTTGAAAATTGACATTTGCATCTGGACTGGCGTTAAATTGTTGCAATTTTCACATCTATAAACATTACCCCCATCTTCAAGCAGCTCTAACACAAAATAACAAGAGAGAGCCTCTTCCAAGGAAGTTACAGCGTTTGTTAATTGAAGGCTCAGGTCCATAATAACTTCCTTCTTGTTCAACTCACCTCCGTAGGAAATACACTTCACTTGGCTTTGCATTACACCACCGAAAATGCTTTTAATAATCCCTTCACCTTCACCACCTTTTTCACGTACTCTCTGCTTTCACTGCCCCATGCACACGTCGTTGTAGGCTCCAATCACATAACTTAGAAATTCGTGGGCGTCTTCCTGATTTCCTTTCACAAAGTCTTCGGCATGTAAGGTGGCAGGATACGACATCTGGTCAGTGACCGAGGTAATGAAATGATCTCTGGTTACAGCAACTGCATTGTTGGTCGATGTTATTGTTGTTTCAGATGTATTCTGTTGGTGATTTGCAGGAAGAAATTGAAGCTCTCGCTGTTCTATATTCAGCCAAGCAGCTTGGTCATGAAACTTAGCAGAGTCAATTTGTTTGCCTGTTGATGACAGCCCAGACCTAGTGACACTCAGTGTATCGTTGGAAGTACTGTTGGTCCTGGCTGTTAATGAAGGCAGGTTGGGTTGATCACTGTATCTAAAAGCTGTTCTCTCTTTTGCTTTGCTGCAATTATCTTGGTGTTCATTATTCTCTTTATTTTTAACTATATTAAATGAGCTTCCTAAACTTGATATTGAATTATATGCACTATCAAGACTAACACGATCTCCAGAATGACAAACATCACTAAAAAAAATAGACGAACAACGTAACAAGAAAATGGAGTTCAAGGAGTGATGTACTAGAGAGAATTCTGCAAGGAAGATACTTTGAAATGACATGCTCATGATAATCAAGAGAAGAAAGTTGTCAAAAGTTAAGCTTTGAGGACAAAGCTTTTCGAGAAGGAGGCAATGTTATGAACCTAATTCATAACTAAAGTAATAAATATAGTCATTAATGGAGTAAATACAAATAAATGTAATTACTAGCTAATCAATTAGGATTATGTTAAGTAGTCATTAGTTAACTGAAAAGGCATGTCTAAAAGACATGCCTGTTCATGAAAAGGTACCTGCATAGGTATAAAAGCAGGACCTCATTGTAATCATTCAATCATGTCTTATATCATATCAATAAATATTTATTATTATAAATACCTCGTGTATTTTTATAATTAAAGTCGCTTGGTCTTCCGACCGTGTCTTCTTTCCGTTCGGGGAGAGGCTATGGATGATACACCGAAGAAATAATCGTGTTTATACCACTGTGTGAACATAACCAACACTACCCCGAGTACCGGTCGACCCACGGTTGATTCCTTGGGAATACTTCGTCACCAACGTCTTCATCCAATTTTCACTATTATCACGAGCTCTCTCTCCTCCAATATCACGCCTCCTCGCTCCCTGCAGGCAGGGGAATGCTGTAGCCCAACAAATATATATATTTCATATGATCCCCAACTACGATAAAATCTTCTCCACGACACCGAAAATGTCATGGACAAAGGTGGATGACCATGATGCCCACATTTTTTAGGACGCCAATACGCTTTGGACATCTCCCGCTCTTTACCATCCTTTTCCTTTAAACGCTCCCATTTTTAAAGTACCATCGAATTAAAACCTAAGGCTATAGCTTCTGAATTTCTCTTAAAATCAAAGAAAAATCTTGCTAACAGCAAATTCCAGCAAGGAGTTCCTTGGTCAATGATGCTTCTCTCACAAACATCATCACTATCAACAATAGCATTGTTCTCTGAATCTATATGAGAAGCACCAATCAACTTGCTTTGATTCCCAAAATGTCTAGATGATGATGACAATGATGATTCAGCATTTAAATGATCATCACAATTTTTTGTTGAAAGAGAGGGTTTGCTTGAAAAATCTTCATTACTAGTTTTAAAAGACTTCTTGGTAAGTTTCTGCATATTTTCTATTGGAATATCCTGCAGACAATTGTCACTCTTAACTGAGAATTTCTCCACTTCCATAGACTCTTCCTTGTTCAGAGAAGAGCAGCCAGAACTACAAGTCTGTCCGTGAGAATTATTGGACATAATGGAAGACATGCTTTTATTAAAATGACAAGTTTCTGATTCATTTACATGCATTACATGTATGGCTTCATTCCCAACTTCAAGAGCTTGGTTGGAAACTAACTTCTCATCTTTTGTTTGAACCGTGGCAATTTCATCTCTTGTATAAAAGGCACATTTATGTCCCGTGAAATATTTCTCTCCACATTTCCAACATTTCTCTTCTTCTTTATTTTCAATATTAGTTGGTTGTTTTCCTTTATTACGCATTGGTGGGGGAATGTATTTACTTGAATTTACCATGGATGTTCTACTTGATTTTCCCTTGGCATAACTAACTGCTTTCTCATTATTACAGCATTTTTCGTCTTTTTGTTTGTCATGATTTTCTTCTCTATTACGAGAAATTTGTTTAAGATTTGCAGAGATTTTTTTACAACCGTTTGTGACTTTTGCCCAAGAATTCTCTAATTGCTGAAGCTTTTGTTGAACTTTCCTAATCTGCTCAATTATTTTGGCATCTTCACGTAATGACACAGTGTGGTAGTTTATGTCCATAGGCTTGTAAACTACGTTCATAGGCTTGTAAAACAATGTTATGTGCCATTGCTTCAACTTGTCCTCACTATGGCTCTGATACCACTGTAGCAGCGGAATTCGTAGTTTTGGTTACTATAGCAACAAGATTTGTAGATTTGTAGACTTAATAGCAAAAGCAGTTTTAATTATAAAAATACACGAGGTATTTATAATAATAAATATTTTATTGATATGATATAAGACATGATTGAATGATTACAATGAGGTCCAACCTATACCCATGAAATTTTTCTTGGAATGACATATCTTCAGACATTGCCTTTTTAATCAACAGTGACTATTTAACATCAAATATATTAAGTTAAACGGTAGTAATTACATTTATTTATTTATTTAAATATTATATTTGTTACTTTGTAATTATGAATTATAGGGTTCTGTGAAATTATGACGAAAGGCACGCTGATAGGGAGTTACATAGGCACGAAGAGCACATCGAGTTGCACTTTTATTGTTGGATCAATGATTGTTTCTTGGTTCAAAAAAAAGCATCACTACAAGGAAAAGACCCTCTAGCGGAGGTTATAAAGGAGGTTTTTAGTGTTATAAAATTGGCCAAAATTGTCAAAAAAAATTTGCTACAACATTCGTTTATGGTTACGGAGGTTTTGGCGGAGCTTTTAATGGAAATTCAACACAACTAAAAAAACTAGGTGGCTGGAGGTTATTACGGATATTTTTTTCATCGGTGCACTACTAAGGTTTCGACGCACCGATGCGTGTCATCTAGACGGTGGCCCCGGGGCAGTCGAATGTTCCTGCACCGAGTCGTCAAGGTATAAAACAACACTGGGCACAGTGTTGGTGATACAATGCATGGGTTGTACCAATTGGTCTTGGGATTTGTGCAGTGCCCATAGGTTGTCTCAACGCATCGATACGTAGACTTATAGAAACGCGCTGGTGTGCCGTATCAAACAAACACACCGATATTTATAATTGGTATTGGTATTTGTGCGGTGCCCATATTTCGTACAAATTCATTGGTGCATAGTCTCACATAAAAGCACCGGTGCACAGTATCGCACAAACACACCAATTTTTAATTGGTTTTGGTATTTGTGCGATGCCCATAGGTCATAGAAACACACCGGTGCGCTTCAGCATACAAAAGCACCAGTGTATAGTACCTGACACGCACCGATGTTTATTTTGTATTTTTTAGAAACATTGACCTGTGACAGTGCAATTATTGTGATTTTTCTAAATTCATTATTCATCAAAAGTCGACACATCTTATAACAATATTCATATTAATTAAAATTTTATTAATGCATTTGAATGGGATGTTTGAATTAATTTGTTATATCATATCATAATTATTGTGGTTTTTAAAATTCATTACTCATCAAAAGTGGACACATATATATCTTATAACAATATTCATATGAATTAAATTTTTATTAGTACATTTGAGAACGACAATGGAGAACGAAATAGCAACAATGGAGAATGCAAAAGAATAAATTAAAACATAATATATATATATATATATATATATATATATATATCTAAGACAACCTTTGTCATACAAAATGGGACAGTTATTGGTATCCCTTTGTCTTTCAATTGGGACACTATGTTCATTACATTAAACAAAATGCCTGATTTCACAGACATATTTCAAAAAACACAACGCCTTGCTTTGATATCCAAACATAGTTATCATCATTCTTCGCTTGAACTGCTGTCACTGCTAGAGCTACTTCCATGACTTGGGTTATTTTTAGGAATGTTTTGTTCACGGTGTTGATTGTTTTCTTCTTTTTCACCTTCCATCTACAAACATAAAAATAAACTGAAATGAGTGTATATACATCGGTGAGAATAATGAAAATTGCAATATTAAATAATATACATCAATGCAAATCGAAAAGAAAAATGACATACCATAGCAACAATTGACTCATAAACTACAAACATTCTTTCAAAACCATGTACCATGTCATCTTTCAAAATTTCATATGTTGGTGCAGTTCCATACTTTGTTTCCTGCAAGTTTTATACCCCATAACAAATCATATATTTAATATAAAACAATTTTTTGTTCTATTAATTATAGATGGAGCTAAGTAAAACAAGATCGATAAGTGCTTAAAAATTCCACAATTAATTTTTTATATGCCAACATATACACACAATCCGTATTTAACCCAATTTAAATCAATTCGTCTGTGGTTCTTCTTTATATGTTAGTACCTATTTGAAGACATTCAATGATGATTTTTGTAAAACAACTTAAAAAATAAAAAAATGAAATCTAGTTAAGTTGTTATAAGGAAGTAACAATTACTCACAAACTTAGATATCAACCCTTTTCTTCCTTGTCGTCCTTTTTTATGTGCTGAATGGGTTCCATTTTCTTTTCTTTTCTGTAAGAAAATTATTGAAAATTAATATTTAATGCTAAATGGTTTATTTATTGTACCTAATAATCGAAAAATTCAATGATTACATATTACATTTGAAGCACGTTGTTGTTGAGATGGATCCTCTTGTGATGCAATTTTGTCCATTTCTTTGACCATCTCCTTGTACACCTTTTTGAACATTCCTACTGGCATATTTATGATATCATCTCATTCATCTTTTGATATTTTCATAATCTTCTTGAAAATGTAACAAGACAATAAAATATTTAATTTTTATATTGATATATGAAAAGTAAATATAACAAAAGTGATATTTATAAATAATTCTAGACAAACATTTAAAAGAATATTACTTTTTCATTCATTCTTTTTTGTTGTTGTACGTTTTTACTATTAAAAGTCTGACATGTCTCATTGACCAATTCTCTGGAAGCTCTTCTTGTAGTTTAGATAAAATTTGGTTCTTGGAATCATTGGATTGGTTCTTGTATTGTAAGTGGAAAGAACGTCTATACATTCGTTCCACTAGATCCCTAAAACTTCTGTAAAAGTTTTTCCCCCTTTTGTTAACCTTCAGCACCACTCCAGATGAGCTAAGGAGAAATTCATTTTCATTTGCATGTTATATTTTTTTTCTTTTCTTAGAACAATGTTCCTTTTCTGAGTTGTTGGTCCCTGTAGAACATTAAACAGATGTGAATTAATAGACTGTTTGACACATGTTATCTAATAATTTTAAGTATATTATTAATGAAAATTAAAAAAAGAAACTCATATTGGATCGATAGTATTTTTTCTAATGAAAAATAAAAAAAGAAACTCATATTGGATCGATAGTATTTTTTCATTCACCTGATTCATCCTTTTTCAATTTTTCCATCAAGCTTTTACGCTCTTCTGGTCCTAGATCAGAAATAATCTTATCGAGCTTCATCATTTTGTGGCTTTGCATGATACACAGTAAAAAATACATATTAGTTAAACTTACATATAGCTCAAAAATAATATTTTTTATAAAGAGATTACAAAGAACTTGCCTTTTTTGCTTTACTTGATGTGTTATCAATATTTTTTTTACTTGATCTCTTGTCAGTCATTTCCTTATTAATCTGAAACTTGTACCATATCATTCATTAATATATTTATAAATAAATTGTCAACTTTTCAGGTAAAAAATAAATCTCAAGAAACCGGTGCGCCTTTCATGATGTACGCATCGATGTCGGTGCGTGGGGGCATTAGAAATGCACTGCAAAAATAGTATAATAGACCGTACAGTGCGTGGGGATATTATAAACGCACTGCATAAACAATGTAATAGACCTTGCGGTGCTATCCTCGTAACATAGAGCATTGGTGCCCTATTTTAGATATGGCGCACTGATTTAAAAAAAATCATTTTCAAATTTTTTATTACACAGTACTTGTGTGGTGCGATAGGTTACGCAGTGCACACTAAGAAAAAAAAATCCTTTTTTTTCAAAAATTCATGCAAGGGCCGAATGGATTGGGATCCGACTATGCGAGTCGTCCCGTGGGTTGGATGTCAATCTAAAATGAAAAGCCCTAATTTTGAAATCACAGAAACAAGGAGAAGATAGGGCAGAAATAAAAAGAAATGAAGGGTTTAGGGTAAAAATGGATAAAAATGCAGAAAAAAAATAAAAAAACTGCAGAAAAAATCAAATTTAATCACGAGATGGTTTGAAATTCTATGATACAGGGTTTGAATCACCAGAGCTTTGGTTTCTGATTGTCTGAATACTTCTATTTGAAAGTATTTAGCTGCTCCATAGTGTTCTCGTGCTCTCTTGCTCCAGGTATGTCTCCTACAAATCTCTCGCTGAAATTTTTAGTAAAAATAGTGAAATAATGAAAAGTGTTTAGTATTTAAAGAATTATTTTATTAAATTAGATTTTCAAAAATATTTTTCCACCCATTTTTCAATTTGCCGTTTTTTTTTTCACTTAAAGAAAATAGAATTTCACTTTTTTTTTATTTGCATTTATTCGTCATCGGTGCATCACTTAATAGCACCGCACTGGTGCATCCATTTGTAACACCGACACCAGTGTGCAGTAACTAAAATGCACCGGTGCAATTATATGTACAGTAGCACTGATTTGCGATTAAGGCACCAAAATTACTTTTAGGTGTTTACACCAAAATTTAGTGAACTCCAACCATAGAAATTGAGAATTAGAATTTTTTTTATTCTTGAGAATTAGAATTAGAATTAGAATTAAGAATTGGAATTCGATAAATTCTTGATGGAAATAACTATTTTTCCAATGATTTTTTTTTAATTGCAGGAGTTCCCCACTGATTATGTGGAGAGAATGCAATGTGGGGTGTGTGAAGATGCAATACTACAGGGCCCAAGTGGGCAATTGTGGCATGTGAACCTATTTTTATGCTAAGACGTGGGGGCAGTTTTCACAAATGGTTGGGAAATTTTTGTTTCTGAGCAGTTTATTGAAGTTGGAGATATATTAGTTCTTAGAAATGTTGGAAATGTACATTTTGCTGTGAAAATATTTGGGCCATTTCTTTTCAAAATTGCACTTCTTCTTCTTTCAAAAAAATAAACTTGAACCTTTCCATAACCTGCAACAAGAAAAGGTGCCCCATGATCTGCTTGTTCATTTGTAAGTTCCTCCTCTATCTTGGCATCCAATTTCCTCTTTTCTCCTTTGTGCTTTCTATCTTGATCTTAACAAAATTTATACAATATCTGTTTTACGATAACCTAACCCTGAATGTTCTGGGAGAAATGATAATGAGTCCTTCATTCGGAATTTTTTAGCAAAAGAAGACTGATTTTTGACTAGACGATGTAGTTATTACATGTGGAGGAAATGGTTTCTAATGCAGGAGAATCCGGACTTTGCCAAAAATGTGATTGGATGTTCACATGTTGTGGCTAAATATGAGATGGATAAACATTGGCCATTAATTTTCTTTCTTAATTTTAAATAATAGAAATCAATTTTTTGGATTTGTTAGATTAATTAGGAAATAAATTTAGATATTGGTTCCTCCCTGTGTGGAGATTAAGCCAAGTAGGCTAAGAACTGCATTTAATTGTGGAATAAATTAAATAGAAATCTATTTTAAGAAGAAGGACCATTTTGGATTTTAATATAAAATGTGTGAATAAGTGAAACAAAGGAGAGAGCGAAAGTGTAAAAGAGAGAGACTGAGAGTTGGAATAATCAATGAATCAAGCCACGAAGGGCTAAAACTCTGTAATTTCTATTTCAAGAATAATGGATTGAAATGTGTGTGGGAAAAATCGTGTTTTTGGGTGCTGAATTTCGTTGGAAAACCTTCGAAGATCAATCCCGTATACATTGGTACCTTCTTCCATTTGCTGCGTTTTTACTTTTAATCTATCAGTGAATAAATTAAGGGTTTATCGAAGAACTATGTATCTGATCTATTATAGAACCTTGTTGTACCCAGAATTATGAGATTTGTGAATTGTAAAACGATGAATAAGTAGACTACCATGTATTTTTTGTAGATGTTCTATGCTTGATGAAATTTTACTTTTATAATAGCAATCACATAAATAATTAAGTAAAATGCTGATAGAACATACCAGTGGATCTATAGAAGACAAACCAGAAACAGGAGAATGTGTTAGTGCGCTACGACGATCATCAAGATGCTTCAACCAGAAAATTCTTCTTGGTCGGCCAACCCAAAATGTGTCACAACAGTCCTCAAATCAATCATCCAGTCAACTCAAAGTCAACCCTAGAAAAGTCAACGCAGTCCAAAAAAAAATCAACGCAGGGCAGCAACAATAAATTCAACGCAGCTCCAACTCCGGTCAACCTTTTGACATCGATTTTTGTGCCAATGAGTACGACCTTCAAAAATCGAACTCTCCACAAAATTTCAGCTCAAACGGACCATGCGTTGACCAAAGTCAATGCTGGTCAAACTTGTCTAGAAACCCTAACTATAGAAAATTTCGTCCAGAAACCCTAACTGCAGAAATTTCGTCCTTTTTCCAGCTGCAGCTACTTCGTCCTTTTCCCATGTGAGAACTGCTTCTTAGATGCTCGTATCTAATGAGAAGTGTGTGGATGAGATGAGCAAAAAGCTCTCCAACGTTGACTCTATTTATATCCATCATTGAGGTGTGTGACACATCGTTGGGGGTGTAAAACCTTAAGGCCGACCTGCACTTAAATTTATTATAAATAATAAATTCAAAATAAATGTTTTGCTCATCAGATTAAAATCAATTTTATATCGATTTTACACCTCTTCGAAAGAGGAATCCAATACAAATATTGGAATCTTCATCTGAGCATCACAAGATGGAGTTTGGACCTAGTTGTCCAAATTTAACACTCCCTCTCAACTAGGGAGTACTCCATCCACCAGTGCAATCAAACATCGTGCGTCATCCCGCCGTAACTTGCTTTGTTGGCCTCTTTATTTCAGAAGAGAAGTGGGTCAGTCACAAGACATCATCCCCTGGCTGACAAATTCAGCCCAAAGGTCCGAAACCTCTATCAGACTCACAAAGAGTCTCCAACCAACCCAAAGTTGGTTCATCTGACCCGAAGTCAGGCGGAGGTCCGAGACCTCACTAGACTTGATCCCAGATCAAGTGGTTGGACTGTGCCATCCTAGATAGAGAGTACGACAATCTCTGATGCGTCCATCAGTCTTTGCTACTGGTCTCTAGCTTTTCCCATCTCATTGGCCAAATGAGAGGTACTTCCCATGATCCTTGAACTCAATGGGTAGGATGCATACGGGGCATAGATAATGAGAGGTGAACCAACTCAATAATCACAACGGTGGGGTCCAAGCACACCAACAGGGTTTGGCAAGCCTAGCCTTGTGGTTGCTCATAGCTCCGAGACGCTGTTCCCAAAGCCCCCCAATGCTCCTCAAGCTCATCGTCCAACAGGACCCACATCATAGGGTCATTCCACGATACCAAGTCTCTCACGGAAGGTTAGGAACTTGACCTTCCCCGGGGGCTTTTTGAGAATATCCACGACCTTCTCACCAGTTCCTATATGATCGAGCCTTACGGTGCCTCGCTGTACCATATCCCAGATGAAATGGTACCTGATATCAATATGCTTGGATCGATTTTGGAACACAGGATTCTCAGTCAAGCGAATCCCACTCTGGCTATCACAGAGTATCACGGTGGTATCTAGCACATGTCCAAACAACTCACTAAAGAGCTTTCGCAACCAAACTGCTTCACAACAGGCCATACTTGCTAAAATGTATTCGGCCTCTGCAGTGCTCAAAGCCACCGACTTCTGCTTCCTACTCATCCATGAAATCGAAGCAAAACCAAGATTGAAGCAACATCTCGATGTGCTCTTACGATCCACCACACTGCCAGCCCAGTCAGCATCAGTATATCCACGGAGTGTCACCCTCCCGGTAGTGTATCTCATCCCATGGTTTATCGTGCCTCGAAGGTATCTCAGAAGATTCCTGGCACCAACCCAGTGAAAGTGATGAGGCTCAACCATCTGTTGACTCAAAGTGTTCACTACAAAACATATATCTGGATGGGAGTTCACTAAGAACATCAGAGCCCCTATGAGTTGACGATACTTAGTAGGATTTGCCAATAAGGGCCCAGCAGCGCTGCCGCTCAACTTCTTGAAGTTGAGTTCCATTGGTGTTGACACGGACTTTCAATCCACCATACCAAATATTTCCAGAAGTTTCACAATATATTTTCTTTGAGAAAGGAAAATCTCTCCAGGTCTCTGCCAGACCTTCAGGCCTAGGAAGTAGTGCATCAGTCCTAGGTCCTTCATCTCAAACTTAGCAGCAAGCTCCCTCTTGCATTGATGAATGAGAGGGTCAGCACCTGTCAAGAAGAGGTAATCCACATACAACACTAGAATGAGAGGCTTCCCTTGGACAACCTTGAAGTAAAGGTTCGGATCAGCATTACTTCGAGTGAAGCCCAGCTTCATCAATTAGCTATCTATCCTCTCGTGCCAAGATCTGGGTGCTTGCTTCAAATCATAGAGGGCTTTCTTCAACCTACAGACGTGAGTGTCTCGATCCTGAACTTCAAACCCCAGAGGTTGTTCTACATACACCTCTTCTTTTATTGCACCATGCAGAAAAGCGGTCTTGACATCCATCTGATGAAGACTCCATCCTTGCATAGTAGCAAGGGCTATGATTGATCGAATGGTGGTATATCGTGCCACAGGTGAAAATATGTCATCATAATCTATTCCTTCTTTTTGAGAGAAGCCACGGGCAACAAATCTTGCCTTGAACTTTTCATCACTTCCATCAGATCCATGCTTGATCTTGTAGAGCCATTTTGCGGTGACAATTGATTTGTCCTTCGGTCTTGGAACCACATCCCAGACATCATTCTTCATTATGGACTCATATTCTTCGTACATAGCATCCTTCCATAATTGATACTTTACGGCTTCCTCAAAAGATCCAGGTTCAGATTGTACAATAGTACTCATGGCAGCCAGATACCCTTGGTATCTACAAGGCTTCTTGCTTTCTCGGAATGTCCCCCTCAGGGCAACATGTCCCTCGACATCTTCGAGAGTGTCCCTGAGCCATGATGGTCTCTTTCTCAGTGAAGGAGATGGATCTATTGGGTCCATTGGTCCTTCAACATCAGGCATTGTCTCATCCTGTGGTTCTTCTTGATTTCCAGGCCTTGCTTCACGATTTTCCTTAGATCTCGAAAGATCTACTACTTTTTTCAGGGAAGCATCTTCGTCAAAAGTGACATCATGGCATATTTCTACTTCCCTTTGACCAGGTACATAGACTCTATAGGCCTTAGAGGTTTCGTTGTAGCCCACAAACATTCCTTTCTTCCCAGAAGCATCCAACTTACTTCTCTTTTCTTTTGGCACATGAAAATAAACAGGACATCCAAAAATTCTAAAATGTGAGACATCAGGTTTCTTACCAGTGAAAACCTCTTTGGGAGTTTTGGAGTCCAGAGTGGAATGAGGGCATCGGTTTTGAATGTATACAGCAGTATTTGCAGCTTCTCCCCACAGAAAGTTCGGTAGACCCTGGTCACATAGCATGGCACGGGCAGCTTCCACAATAGTCCTGTTCTTGCGTTCAGCAACACCATTCTGCTCAGGAGTATAGGCAGTAGTAGTCTCCCTCTTAATGCCAGCTTCTCTGCAAAAGTCCTTGAACTCATTTGACTCATATTCAATGCCATTGTCGGTCCTCAAAATCTTGATCTTCTTCCCTGTCATATTTTCCACCAAGGCTTTGAAGGTACGAAACCACATGAAAGCCTCATCCTTCTTCTTCAAGAAGTATATCCAGGTTTTGCAGGAGAAGTCATCAGTGAATGTCATATAGTAAGAACATCCTCCCAGGGATGTAACGGGTAGCATACCAGATAGATCAGAATGGACTAGTTGCAAAATATCAGATGTCTTTGTGTCACTTGAGGGGAAAGGTCCCCTTGTATGCTTTCCTTCGGCACAACCCTTACATACACCTTCATGATTATTTCCAAAATCGGGCATCCCTGTCACCACCTTCCTTGCTTCGAGAAGGGCCTTGTAATGAAGGTGTCCAAACCTCCGGTGCCATAGTTCAGTTTGTCGGATAGTATCACATGTCATAGCTCCTAGTGGACTTCCTTCAACCTGGTAGAGTGTTCCAACTCTAAAACCAATCACGATAGCTTCCTTGAGATTCTTCTTCCACATGCGCACCTTTCCATCAATGAATGCCACATTGAAGCCTTTGTCTTTGATGGCTGATATAGACACAAGGTTCTTCTTCAATTTTGGTACATAGAGTACATCTTGCAAATGTAGGACTTGTCCTTGAGACAAGTGGAGGTTCACAGTCCCTGTCCCTTTCATGGGATATGTGGCATTATCCCCAAGGATAATTTCTAGATTAGTATCCTTCTCAACCATGTCAGAGAGTGCTTCCTTGAACCCAGTGATGTGTCTTGAGGCACCACTATCTATCAGCCAGACATCCATAGTGTCGGGCGGGAATGTAGCAGAGAAGGCAAATACAAGAATGTATTCATTTCTTTTATCAACAACATTTGACTCCTCATACTTGGAGTTTCTATACCTTTTGAAAGGTTGATTGTTTCCGCCAGAGGGAGCCTTCCTCTTTCCTTTGGACCTGTCGTTTCTTTGATTTCCATTCCTGCGGTTGTTGTTGTTGTCATCACTATCGGGAGAATCCTTCTTGAAAGGACATTCTCTAGCATAGTGACCAGGCCTATGACAAGTGAAACACTTGCCCTTCTTTCCTTGGGCCCTTGCTCTTCCTTTGTTCTTAGGACCACTAAAGTTATTCTTTCTAGAATGAGCAACGTAGGCAGCATTTCTGTCATTTTCGTATTCCTTCATTCTTGTCTCTTCTTGCATGCATCTTGACAGTAGCTTGTCAAAGTTAGGAATTGTATTATTATTGAGAATGGTAGTGTTGAATACTTGCCATTCATATGGGAGCCCTCCAAGTGCGGTGAGTACCATCTCACGATCGGCTATTGTCTCCTCAATAGCCAATAGATTGCTCCTGATCTCGGTTAATTTCAAAAAGTATGTTTGGACAGACTCATCCCTGCCTTTCTTCAGATTCTTCAATTGATTCTTGAAGAATAGCACTTGGTTTGCATTGTTTACTTTGAACATTTGTATCAGCTTATCATACATCTCCTTGGATGTGCCTAGCTCAGACATGTAGGCAACCAGACTTTTATGTATGGATTCCCCGATCATTAGCTTTGCTTTGATCTCCCCCTTCTTATACTTGGTTTTAGCAGCAGCAGTAGCAGTGGATGGAGGTTCTTGTATCTTACCCAGTACATAGTCCATGAGATCATGGTCTTCTAGTTTGAGATCTAATATCATCTTCCAAGCATGGAAGTCATCCCTTCCAGTCAGCTTGTCATCCTCCTTGAAGCCACAACTTGTGGAACTCATTTTTCTCAGTTGGTGATTGCTATAAGTTAGGGCTTGTCTTCACCTTAGCTCCGATTCCATGTAAATTTTTGTAGATGTTCTATGCTTGATGCAATTTTACTTTTATAACAACAATCACATAAATAGTTAAGTAAAATGTTGATAGAACATACCAGTGGATCTATAGAAGACAAACCAAAAATAGGAGAATGTGTTGGTGCGTTACGGCGGTCAGCAGGATGCTTCAACCAGCAAAGTCTTCTTGGTCGGCCAACCCAGAATGTGTCACAACAGTCCTCAAATAAATCATCCAGTCAACTCAAATTCAACCCCAAAAAAGTCAACACAGTCCAGAAAAAAGTCAACGCAGGGCAGCAACAATAAAATCAACGCAGCTCCAACTCCGGTCAACCTTTTGACCTCGATTTTTGTGCCAATGAGTACGACTTTAAAAAATCGAACTCTCCACAAAATTTCAGCTCAAACGGACCATGCATTGACCAAAGTCAACGCTGGTCAAACTTGTCCAGAAACCCTAACTGCAGAAAATTTCGTCCAGAAACCATAACTGCAGAAATTTCATCCTTTTTCCAGCTGCAGCTACTTCATCCTTTTCCCACGTGAGAACTGCTTCTTAGATGCTCGTATCTAATGAGAAGTGTGTGGATGAGATGAGTGAAATGCTCTCCAACGTTGACTGTATTTATATCCATCATTGAGGTGTGTGACACATATATTGGGGGTGTAAAACCTTAAGGCCGACCTGCACTTACATTTATTATAAATAATAAATTCAAAATAAATGTTTTGCTCATTAGATTAAAATCAATTTTATATCGATTTTACACCTCTTCGAAAGAGGAATCCAATACAAATATTGGAATCTTCATCCGAGCATCACAAGATGGAGTTTGGACCTAGTTGTCCAAATTTAACATAACAAAACCGTGTGTTGTATATCTCATAGATCCATGGTGGTTTCTGGTAATGATCTAATTTGCGCGATTAATCTATGAAGGTGACACGTAGCACATCCTGGGTAGAGAAAACCGCTTTTGTCACATACTTTAGTAATGTTATCCATCGTGCTATTTTATATGTGATGATCATTGGATTTATAAAGGTTTAATTGGACGACAGCGATAAGAGATAGATGAATGGTAAGGCCCAAATTCGTAACTGGAGATTGGTTAGTTTAAAAGAAACAACTATAAAAATATATTAATGTTTATGTCGTTTCCCTTTTGACCACAAGTTTTAAAGTCTTCAATATTGTAATGTTTGGAATTGTGATGACCTTCGGATGTGGGTAGTTACATGGACGGTAGATGTATAATGAGAAGAAAGTCAAAGTGGTAAATGGAATTGACCATGTTTTAAAAAATACACTGAGTTTCTTGGTCTTCTAAAGTAAGGTAGACATTGATTCTTGCATTTAATTAAGAGAACATTTTGAGCAAACATTACATTTTGTTGTTGGAAGGGATTCCAGCATCATTTGATATCAAAGAAAATATTGTGGTTGTTTTTCAAAATGCCACCAAGAAGAGGTGTAGGAATAGGCTGCGGACAACCTGCAATAAATGCAGTTTTGCTGGAAGAAGTGCGACATCTTCGTACATGGATGGAAGCTATGGAAACAGCCCAGAGAAGAGCACTTGATGAAGGAGGCGCTAGTGATGCAGAGGAATCTTCTGAAGAAGAATAAGAACAAGAAAATGAAGCAGCTAAGGTGTTGAAGATGTTGGTGAAGGTAACTGGAAGACCAAAGGTGGACATACCTATGTATGAGGGAAATGTCAATGTAGAAGAATTAATGGACTGGATCAGTTCGTTAGACAAGTACTTTGACTTTGAAGAAGTTGAAGACAAAAATAAAGTAAATATTGTATTCAGCTTATAAAATTCCTTTGTATATTCTTTCACTCTTATTCCTTTTTGTTTCAAATTCTATAATTGCTTAAAAATATTTAATTAATAATACTTAGGTAGGAACTTACTTTTTAATTTGCTACCATTTTATCCCATCGCTTTATTTTGGGCTTTCCTTTTCTCTGTCTGGATACTTGTAACTCCTCCCACTAGATAGCTGCATGGCCCTTTAGTCTGGTAGCTGTAAACTTCACTTTTCTTTTGTCTTCAACTTCTTCAAATTCAAAGTACTTGTTTAATGAACTGATCTAGTCCATTAACTCCTCCATATTGATATTTCCCTCATACAAAGGTACATCCACCTTGGTATTCCAGTTACCTTAATAAACATTTTTAGAATTTTAGCTATGTCATCTTTTGCTTCTTCTTCTTCCTCATAAGTTTCCTCTACTGTGCTGACATCTCCTTCTTCAAGTGCTCTCCTCTGAGAAACCCCTACTGCCTCCATTCTTATACGAAGATGTCGAATTTCATTCAGTAGAATTGCATTAGCTTCTGGTCTTTGATGACTTATGAAAGCTCCTCTCCTGGGTGGGATATTTGCTCCAAATTTCAAGAACATACTCAAGTCAGATATGATACCAAATGGTGTAGAATAGCTGTAGAAATATCAGAGTATGCATGGAAACTATAGAGTTTACACTCTACACAACCTTATTACCCGCAGTGGGTTTGCTTTAACTTCGGGGCTCATTAAACATACATACATACATATGGTGCAATCAACATCATTATTATAAACAAAACACATAACCCAAAACAATGCTTTTGCATAGAATCTCTTACCGGAGGGTCCCACTGATCTAGATTTATGCGGGAACGTAATAAGATATAGAAATAGGCATAAACACAGATATGCAGTGGAAAAAATACTTCATTTTATTTAAATCAAATGATTGAAATATGCTTACAGACATAATGGAAATAAAAATATCTTGGGCGCGAGTAGCTTATCTCTAAGAAGAGATGTGGCAACTACAGGCCTCTGAACTATGTTATAATGATGCTTGAGGGCCTATTTATTATTCAAAAACAATGGAAAACTCCAAACGTCCAAAAACCTAATCTTAGGAGATGAAGCGCCAAAACTATGGGCCCTGTTTGGGTAAACTGGCGTTTCAACTTCCCAGGGACGTAAATTTGGCATACAATCTCCGTTTGATGAGCTCAATAGCTTGTTAGAAAGATATTTCTGAGGATTTACTTGCGATGTGGTAAAGTTCGAAAGTTGTGATGCGGTGAAAGGGAGGTGCCATGTGTCGGCACTGCGCAACATCGCACATCGACGAATTTTAAAGTTTAGTGTTAAGAGTTCACACAGTAAAGTGGTTTAGTTGCGATGCGATGTGGATGGGAGATGGCATGTGAGCAAGTATAGCATGGACGTTAGATCTGGCGAATATCTACGATGGAGGTTACAGTAAAACTTCACATTGGTTATTGTATCATTTACATTTAATTTGCAAGTTAAGTTTGATGATATGCGATGCGCTATGATTGGTCGAAGGATGGTGGGACCCCCAAATCCTATTCTGCGTATATGCAGGTAATAGTTTGATTTATATGGCTAATCTGTTATAAAGTGAAGCTTTGTTGATTACCAAAGTATGTATGTTAAATAAAATCCATAGTTTTATTTCGTTGTGCGTGTATAAAGGAGTTATGTGGGCCATAAACCACAGAATTGAGTTAATTGTATAATGTCAAGGGGTGACGATGAAAAGGTAAGGGTTATTATATTGAGTTATCAACCATGGTTAAAGCTTCTGCGTGCATTTGATTTAAATTGATGAACCTCAAAGGTTAAGGTGATAAAGGTGGAGTTAATTTCACTAACCTTGCATGTTTTGTTAATTGCGACCTTATGGTGGCATCATTTGGTATCAGAGAGAGTAAAATCTCTTTTGGGAGAAATCAGGACAAGCAAAGTTTTGATGATGATGAAAAAGTTAAACTATGCAGAAGACATTGATAGTAGAGCAGAATGAGATTCAACGTGATTCTGGATCGGGGCAGAAGAATTCAGATTATAAATCCAAAAAGGTGGAGACAAGTGCAGAAAGAAAATTCAGACAGTAATATCTGACAAAGAGATGGTTGTTTTCTTATGAAGAATGAATATCCATTCGAATGTGAAAAGTGGAAGCATATTGCTTGTGAAATCATGCAGGTATTGTTTTTATTTAACTCTTATTTGAGTTTTGTTGGTTGCAGACAAAGTAGGAATATCTCAACAAGAGGATAGCTGTAAAGAAAAGAAGAACTAGTTGTGTTATTGAAGGCAGAGTAAAGTGCATACTCTGAAGAAACGTGGAAAATAACCTGAATTTTCGAGTTGAAGGTTGGACATAAAGGACAAGAGTGTTCTTAGATGAAAGTAGAATTGCAGAAGCCAAGGAACAAAGGAGTTGCTTAATGGAGGTTCCAGAGATAGAGAAACGATGTTACAAAAAGGCTGATCTTAAAAGAGAGAAGGCTTGGTAAGGTACTTGCAGCAGGTATGGAGATTTGCTGAGAAGGAGAGGCTTAGTGCAATTCACAAGTGAACAGATACAGTTCACAATAGATAGAAGAATGACTACTGATAGTCATAGTAGAGGTTCAGAGAGAAGCCACAACAGAAGAAGAGTGGATAAATATGATAGGGTAAATAGCATAGAGAAGATAAGTCAAGAAGAGATTGACAAAGAGAAAGATGGAATAAATTTTCAACTTGCATTATTGATGGATATTTTGTAGAGAAATAAGGTAGACCAGAGGTACGGTTGGACTATGAGAAATAAAGTGAAATGGCGTAGGCTACAAGAGAACATAAAGCAGAAGGTGAATATGCAACTAATAGAGGAGCTGAGGAAGATTAAACAGATAATGAATGTTCAATTGAGGATAGAGAAGATCAAAGGAGTTGAGCTACAGCAAAGGAAAATTGCTGGAGGTGAACAAGTTCCTTTTGAACTTGAAGATGGAGAAATGATTTTTGAAACAACAGTTGAGGCTACTGAGCCTTATGATTTTGAAATTAAAAATTTTTGTATGGTTGTAGGTGTAATAAATGATGATGGAAAATATTTCAGTATTGTCAAGAAAATGAAGCAGAGAGACAAAATCCGAATTCTGTTTTAAAAAAGAAGGATGAGACAGTCAGGTCTCATGAGGAAATTCATACACAGTTGAAGGAAGATATTACTTTTCAGCATACTGATAGAGATATAAGCAGAGGAAGTTTGGCTTATATTGGTAGCCAAAAGCAAGCAAAAGAAGTTTAATTTTGTAAACCTAAGCAACGTATTTTCTTTGATGAAGAAAGTGAAGATGTGAAGGAAGGACAAGATGAAGATCTTGTGAGATGTTTGACTGTCATGGACAGCCAAAAAGAAGAACAACTATTGGAAACTGTTATGGGAAAGGCCATATATGACTTTATACTTTTTAAGTATAACGAAGATATTAGAGTACTAGAAGAATTGTTGAGAGAACCTAAAAGTGAAGAGAAAATTACAGCCAAAGAAGAAGAGATGTTTATAACATCTAAGGAGATTGAGGTGAGTTTAAATTGTCAAGTGTATGATGTATTTACAGGTGATGAAGAAGATACAAATGGAGTTGTAATAAAGGAGATGGATGACATCTTATCTTTTGAAGGTAAGAGTGAAGTTCAAAGGCAATATGAGAATGAACAAGTTTTTGTCTTTAAAGACAGTAACGATGAAGAAGAATAGAATTGTAATCAACAGTTGGAAGAAAATGTTGACATAGGAAAAGAAGATCTGATGCAATGTAAGATTGTTGGGGTATGTGATAGTGCTAATTCTGTCATGGAAAATCAGTGAATAAGACATTCAAATGTCTTATGCATCTTTGAAAGATGTGGAGAATAAGTTGAAGACATCAAGAGTTCTGAAACTCTTACACAAAGGAAAGGACAACAACAACAAAGTAATTTGGATAGATAAATAGAGAATTTGATGAAGCTTATGAGAAATGAACATAAGTAAAGTAGCTATAGACAGAGAAGACAAATAATCCGTTGGATGAAAGGCTGGACTGTAACAAACATTGAAGGAAAATTCAATTGAGTGTTACAAACAAAGATATGGAAACCATGAGAAGCAAGGAAAGAAAACAAAATACATAGACAACAATTGAAAGGAACAAAGAAATCACTGAAAAATAAAGTATGGGATCCAGGAGGACAAATATTGGAAGCACATGATCTGGAGATCATGCTTATTTTCTACCTTGGGAGTATGATGCAGGAGCATCATGGTTCTGAAAATTTGTACATTTAGTAGAATCTAGGGGGTCTTATGTTTTTCAAAAGAGTTGGTTGCCTAAGTATTTAATTAATATAATTTTCAATATTTTGAGTGATTTAGGTGAGAAATTTAGAATAGTATTTAATTAAATATTAAGAGGCATATTTGTAAATGTTCTCGAATGTAGGAGAACATGAGTGATTGATGAGTGATTGGTGTGGATTGAGATATTATAAAATATTGTAAATCTTAGATTAGAAAGTAGTTCATGATTTATGGAGGATCCTTAGGATTTAGTTGAATTTTGAGATCCTCAAGGGACAAAGAAGAGATTTTAGGAATTAATTGAGGACTTAGAGGATTTATGGATTTTGTTGAGTAACCTATGGATATGAACCAGAATTGGTTACATAAACTTTTGTATATATTTGTAAAGCCCGAAAGGAACAAATAGGTAGAGAGGAAAATAGAGAGATATTTTCTTAGAGGTTTTAAGCCTACGAGAATAAAGAAAAAGGAAGAGAAAAGGGCCATGTAAGAGGCGTATCAGGCCAAAGCTAGATTGTAAACAAGGTTTTTATTTGTATCTATACATTTATTTAATGAATGAGGAAATTGAATTCATTGTGAATGTGTGTGTCATTCCTTTTACGTGCTGAGTGATACGTAACTATGAATTTATAGTTTCTGTGTGATAAACCATGGTGAATAAATTCAAATTGAATGTATAAGTCTTTCTGAGTGATAAAGGACTTAATGGATGGTTAGAATCTGTGTAATTCCAGTCTAGAACTAATATATGTGTGTATAGGTCAAGTAAAGAACAAATAAGAAATTATGGACGAAGAGGGGTAATACAAAGAGTGCTCTATATTCAAGTTAGAAATAGCGTTAAAGAGAACAATAACAAGATCAGGAGAGATAGCGTTACACAAAAGAAGAATAAGCTCAGGAGAGATAGAGTTTAAGAATTTCGAATAAGCTCAGGAGGAGTAGCGTGGAAGAAACCGTATTGTAGAGCATCGACGATAAAAACAAAGAAATTGAATAAAGACATAATACACTTAGAATAATTCCAAGTGAGCAATCAACGGTGAGGATCGATGTGCAGAACCAAAGTTTTAATATTTGACGGCAGAGATTAAAACAGGCAGAAGAGATGAAAGAAGAGTCGCATGAAGTCGAGTGGACGGTCATGATTAGATCGCAAATCTGAAGACGAGAGATGAACGATTAAGATAAGTTGAGAAAGTGTGAAGTGGACGCATGTCGGCATGGCGCTATTTCGCATCGGTAATTACTAAGTTTATAAGTTAAGGAGTTCGCAAGTTAAAATGAATAACTTGCGATGCGGTGAAAGGGAGGTACCGTGTGTCGGCACTGCGCAACATCGCATATCGGTGGTTTTAAATTTTAGTGTTAAGAGTTCGCACAGTAAAGTGGTTCAATTGCGATGCGATGTGGACGATAGATGGCATGTGAGCAAGTACATCATGGTCGATAGATCTGGCGAATATCTAGGGTGGAGGTTACAATACAACTTCACATCGGTGATTGTATCATTTACATTTAATTTGCAAGTTAAGTTTGCCGATATGCGATACGCTATGATTGGTCGAAGGATGGTGGGACCCTGGAATCCTATTCTGTGTATATGCAGGTAATAGTTTGAGTTATATGGGCAATTTTTTATAAAGTGAAGCATTGTTGATTGTTAAAGTATGTATGTTAAATAAACTCCATAGTTTTATTCTGTTGTGTGTGTATAAAGGAGTTATGTGGGCCATAACCCACAAACCTGAGTTAATTGTATAATGTCAATGGGTGACGATGAAAAATTAAGGGTTATTATATTGAGTTATCAACCATGGTTAAAGCTTCCGCGTGCATTTTTTTAAATTGATGAACCTCAAAGGTTAAGGTGATAAAGGTGGAGTTAATTCTGCTAACCCTACATGTTTTTTTAATTGCGACCTTATGGTGGCATCAGTTTGACATACAAATATTCCTACCAATTCTCCATTAGTACAGATAAATTCCACAATATTTAGAACGTTTATTCCATGAAAATGTCAGTTCCACAATATTTTAAACTCTAATTGACTTATGAATTAATATATATTTCAAATTGATGAATAACAATTATGAACATCAGTGAGCAACAACAGTGAACAACAGTGAATAACAGTGCGAGCTAAATGGTTCTAACAATGTTAGAAACCATTGTTAGTACTCTATGGCAGCAAGCATTAGAGGTTTCATCCTTAATAAAATTGGATATATTTATAGCTAATAAAATTCCTTCTCCAATAGTAGTGAACAACAGTGAATAACAGTGCGAGCAAAATAGTTCTAACAATGTTGGAAACCAATGTTAGTACTCTATGGAATCAAACATCAGAGATTTCTTCCTTAATAAAATTGGATATATTTATAGTTAATCAAATTCCCTCTCCAAAATTAGTGAACAGTAGTGAACAACAATGAATAACATTGAATAACGAACAGTCTCACCTTACACAAAATTAAATCAACACAGACAAAAAAAAAATAAGAAAGTAGTCCAACTTGGCAAAAGAAGGACAATTATAGAGAAGTTTGTACACAGGTTATATGGCTAAGGTAAGCTCTATAAGGGTGTAAGTAAGCTGCATATCACTGATCATTACTTATGATTTGCCTTGTATCATAGCTAGTCTAATTATTTCTCTTATTCACATGGAGTGTAGATTATGGAAACATAGCACTAAGACTAGTACTACTTACACGCGCCCACCATAAGCACATACTGCCCCTACACAAGTAAGCAACGAAAAGAAAGACATGAGCTAGATGTCGTTGAACTGGACAACAAATATGGTATCTAAGAGAGAAGCATCAAGTTATGTAATCTCAAAGACAGATAACGTTACACAAAATTAAATACACATAAACAGAAAAAGAACTAGGAGAATAGTTCAACCTGGCAAAAGAAGGACGAGCACGTCGGGCCGAGGTTGAGGAAGCCGAGCCGAGTTGCAGACAAAAGCAGAGCCAAGGACAAGTAGAAGAGGACGCATAGTCCATCCGAGGACGAAGTCACCGAGACGAGTTGCAGACGCAAACGCAGGGCCGAGTAGGAGCAGAGAAGTCTGCATAATCACTGCAAAATTAAAACCAAAATTAAATTGAAACAAAAACACAAAAAAACAAAACTTTCCACTAAAACAGTCTTACCTTACCTCTCCAATAGTTGCGACGAGCATAAGAGGACACAGAGCCAATTCAGGGATGAAGAGGCTGAGACAAGCTGCAGAAACGCAGGGTCTAGCACGAGCAAAGAAGTCCGCAAAAAACAAAAACAATTAGAGAACCAAACTTAAATAAAAACAAAAAAAATAAAACATTTGTTTCCTTACCTCTACAACAGTTGCGACGAGCAGAAGAGGACACAGAGCCGAGCCAAGGACAAAAACGCAGAGCCGAGTACTTGCCAATAGTCTCACCCTACCTCTCCAATGGTCGCGACAGTCGCATAACAATTACAAAACTGCTGAAAATATTCTCAGGTTCTCATGGCCGCTATATTTATAAGAAAAAGTTCGACCAAACTTTTATTGCTGGTTTTTGTATTTCCAACCAAAAATCTGGTTAGCAATGTCGTTAATGGTAACAACATAATAAGTTCGACAAATTACAAACACAATTAGACCGAATTTTATAAAATTTCATCCAAACTTCCCAAAAGTTCTGCCAAACTGTTGGGAGAGTGAAATTTTCAGAAGCGTTTCTCACGAAAGTGTAATCCAACTTCGTGATTTTGCCCATATATATATATATCCACTAATTCTGGATTAGAACATAATCGTAATTCCCTTGACCAAATCTACAAAATACCATGGGCAGAATAACCATCATGCCAAAAACCATGGGTAGGTCTGCCCACCATTTTTGGGTCTGGCCCCCCATCATTGGGTCTGCCCAACTATTATTGGGTCCGCATATATTTTTTTCCCCAAGGAGCTGCTCTAGACCCGGTGCATGGGTGGTACCTCCCTCCTGCAAACCCCCCAACAAGGGGGGTTTCCACCGCCCTGTGACCCCCGCTGCACTCGACACAACATAGAGCACGTGAAGCTAGTCATGGAAAGAATATAACAAACACCCAACAATGTAGAATATCAACTTCTTAACAATTTAGTAAATACTATTAAAAATTAAGAATTAATATACATCATTACATATTCCTAAAATGTAAAATCAATTATAAAATAAATATATTTAATATAAAATGATCCTAAAATTTTATTGTGATTAAATTTGGAAAAAATCCTTTAAACCACATTATATTAAAGAGTGATGAAATGGTTGTTAATGGGGTTTTATGTAACTAACATCCTTACTGTAATTATGAGAAAGATGATTGAAAGGTTGAAATTATATTTTGATTTTTTAATTCATGTATTTATTAAAATTTAAAGAAAATAATTTATTACATTTTAATATAATAATACTTATATTATATAAAAATAAATTTATTTTAAATTTTGGATAAAGTGGGATCAACTAAACATTAATCTAACTAAGATGAAGAGATTTAAAGTGATTTTTACCAAAGAACTTCCACAATAATTATGAAGTTTCATAGGAATAGCTAATTATATATGCGAATTTATCCTTTTTATATGGGAATAGCTAATTATATGCGGATTTATCCTGTCCTATGTTACACCACTTAATTAATTGAATCTTTAAATCTAAATTTATAGAAGTGTGTATACTGAGTAGTCACCTCACAAAATTTGACGTTGCTATATACTTGTACAAGTAACTTTATCCAATAAAACTAAGGAATTTAACCACATAAGACATTCAACTAAAACAAAAAGAAGATAATACACTTAGATTCAATGAGACACAACAAGAATTCAAAAGATGACATATATAAACCTTCAAGTTTGAAATGGATATTTCAAAACATGCTATGAGCAGTGAAATTAAAGTGTAAGTGTACTTTTAACTGTTGAGTGTACTTCAAATAATTGTTGTATTATACTATAAAACATTTTGAAGTGTAATTTTAATTGTTATGGTTGAGTCCACTTCAAATAACTGGTATTTTATTACAAAATATTTTGAAGTGTATTTTTAATTGTTGAGTAATTAAATAGTGTAGAGATCATTTAATAATAAAGTTATATGATGGTTTATCATGTTATGATGATGAATATTATATTGATTATTTATAAATATTAATTGCTTTTTCTAAATGTAATGAATTCCAAATAATTATGTAAAAATAGATGATATTATATTAGATGATATAGTTGTAAAAAAAAGTAAATGTACAATTATCTCAAAGTTTTTCTTCTAAAACAAGTTTGAAAACGATAAACAAACATATTTTTAATATTTTTATTGCAACATAAGTATTATTAAGTAACAATAAATAATACAATAAATTTTTTATTTAAATTATCTAAAAAATAAAAATATATAAATAAATTAATTAAATGAAATAACAATATGCATAAATTAAATAAACATAGTTAGAAAAATGTGTATAAATTAAAGAAACATAGTCATCGTGATAAATAACACATAGACTTATCACAAATACACATGATATTATTACAAGAGAGCGCAAATGGTTGCAATACATTACAATGTTTTTTCAAAAAAATATTTATGACCACAGGTTGAGAGAGATCAAAAGAGATCAATCATATAATTTGACCTCTTCCCCTTCCCTTCTCATCCCGCCGCTGAAAATCCCGCCGCGGGAGGAGATTCGATCATTGAAAGTGTACTTTTAATTTTTGAGTGCACTTCAAATAAGAATAGACTACAGTAAATTAAAATGGGGTGTGTTGCCAAGATGATGAAGAATTCTAGAATTGTTATGAATAAATTGTATTTAATGAATTATGTTGAAACAAGAGTGTTGTTAAAACCATATTAATATTATAATGTTAATGTTAGAGTTATTATGTTGTTATTCTTATTAATAGGATTCCAGAATTGTTATGAATAAATTGTGTTTAATGAATTATGTTGAAACAAAAATGTTGTTGAAACCTTATTAATATTATAATATTAGAGTTATTATGTTGTTATTCTTATTAATTCTTATAATAAGAGTTGTAAGTCTTATTATAAAGAGATATGAAGGTAATTACTATTTTATTTTATTTTAGGCTACAAATAATATATATATAGAATTTTAATGAATTTAAAATAGTTAATACCTAGAATAGAAAGAAAACAAAAGACTCTAAGAAATTAAAAAAGGGGTTTGGGGGTTTGAACTATTAGGGTTTTTTTTTTTTTTTTCAGAGTTTCCCAAGTGATGCGGTGAGACAAGAAATAATGGGAGAAAGAAAAATCAATTTAGTGTGAGGAATGATAAATTGGAGATTCTATTGTTCCTTAATGATGAGTGGAGTATTCACTCAAAAAATCAAATATTGATTGACATTTAATAGTTTTTATAGAAGCAACAATATATGAAGAAATGTAAGTATTTTATTATTTTTAAATACAATTTTATGAGACATGGCTTCCTTTTCTCACCATAAAACACATATTCATACCAAAGAAAAAAAATTACAATGTAACAAATTGAATTGAATCTATTCATAATTTTTACTACTTTGTAACAAATTGAATTTAATATAGTTATAATTTTTATTACTTTGTAAACTTGTCACAAGATGTAGAATATATTATTTTACAAAAACTACACATTTGATATACATCATATATTTTCATTATTATTTATTTTCAACATAAACTATTTTATTTTAGAGAAAATATGATTGGTTTTCTTAAACCAAATGCTGTGGTATATTCTAATACAAAAGTGTCTTCAGACACGTGAAAAGAAATTACATAACAAATTGCAAGAGCTTACAAACGTAAACTTCGACTAATTTGCAATTAGGAGGCTAACCTATTTATAAGCTATATGTCCTAACTTAATTTAGTTATGGACCACTTGAAAAAACAACAAGTGTCCATTTACAATAAATGATCTTCTATCAAATCTACTAACTTTATTCCTATTTTAGAGCCTAACATACGACTCTATTCTAGAGTCCTATCTTTGCTAACAATATTCTATTTCTAAGTGTCTCTAATATTTATTAAATATTCTAATTTAATAAATATTTTTATCCTAAATTTACATTATGATATTTGGATCATCTAACATTCCCCCCTATGATCCAAAGATACATTACAACATATACCAAGTTCATCTCTGAACTTAGTAAATTTTATTCTTCCAAGAGGTTTGGTGAAGATATCAGAGGTTTGATCTTCTGAAGGACAATAAATTAGCTTGATGACATCCTTTGCAATGAGTGATATGATATGATGATACTTAGTGTCCACATGCTTTGTATTTTAATGAAAAAATGGATTCTTGGCAAGCTTTATTGCTGACTAGTTGTCGATGAATAATGAAGTATCTTTTGCTGGAGGAATTCCCAAGTCCTGTAAAAATCTACACAACCAAACAATCTCACATGCTGCTTCCCATGCTGAAATGTACTCTGCTTTTGCTGAAAAAGTGGCCACTGTAGCTTGCTTCTTGTAACTCTAGGAAACTATAGCTGATCCCATGTTCATTAAATAACCTGAGGTTGATGCCCTATCATCAATACTTCTAGCAAATTCGGCATCTGAAAATCCACCAAGTACAAAATTTTTAGTCTTTTTGTAAAGAAGACCAAAATCTTTTGTTCCTTGGATATAACGAAGAACTCTTTTAGCTGCATTCCAGTGGTAATCTCATGGTTCCTACATAAAGCGGGAAATAATACTGATGACATAAGAAAGATCTGGTCGAGTAGTTGTCAGATAAATCAAGCAACCAATCAACTGTCGATAAGTAGTGCTATCCACCCTTTCCCCCCCTTCAAATTTTGAAAGTTTCAAGTTTTGTTCCATAGGGGTAAAAACAAGCTTGCAATCCTGCATTCCAAATCGCTGAAGAATTTCTCCTGCATACTTACTTTGGGAAATGAAGATATGATGTGGATGTTGCAATACTTCAACTCCAAGATAGTAGTGAAGTAGTCGAAAATTTGTCTTCTTAAAACCTGCACGTAACTCCTTTTTCACTTGTGCAATGTGATCATCATTGTTTCCAGTGATAATAAAATCATGTACATACATAACCATAATCACCAGATTTTTACCTTGTTGGCGTACATACAAGGTATCATCAGATTCACTTCGTTGAAAACCAAATTTCCGAAGGTATTCATCCGTTTTAGCATACCAAGCTCGGGGAGCTTGTTTTGACCCATATAAAGCCTTTATTAGTTTGCAGACTTTATGTTCCTGTCCTTTAATTTCAAAACCTGGTGGTTGTGTCATGTACACTTCTTCCTATAAATCACCGTTGAGGAAAGCACTTTTTACATCCATCTGATGAACTTTCCATCCTTGTTGAGCTGCTAAGGAAATTGTGAGTCGGATGGTGTTCCATTTAGCTGTAGGAGCAAACATTTCCTCATAATCTATCCCTTCCTACTGCGCAAAACCCTTAGCAACAAGTATTGCTTTATACTTGTCAATATCACCATTTTGCTTGTACTTAATTCAGTAAACCCATTTGCATCAGATGGTTTAACATTCTAAGGAAAATCAACAAGTTTCCAAGTGTTATTGTCTTGAACTACCTGATATTCATCAACCATAGCCTGTTTTCATTCTTTATGTTTTACTGCCTCCCTATAAGTAGAAGGTTCAGTAAAATCATTTGCTATCAAGGAAAAATTTCCTTCGTTTATTTGTGATCCCCTTGTTCCTATTTTATTCTATTCATTACGCCTTACATCTTTCAAAAGTTGAACTATCCATTTTGGAAATTGATGTTCACTGGTTTGAGATTGTGAAAAATCACCATCATTGAAAAGAGAGTTGATGTAAACTGATGTTTGTTGAGCAACTGCAGGTTCTGGGAGCAGAGAGTCATTGTCAGAAGAACTGCTGCTGCTAGGAGAGTTGGATGAACTGCTAAAAGACCCAGATGGCACTGGTGAAGAAGACGGATTGGATGAATCATTTTTAGATGAAGGAAACTCAAGTTCATACCAATTTTGTGAATTTTGTTGACTTTGTAGAGTTCCGTTTCTTTTATCACTTTTTGTTTCTAACTTTTGAAGAAGACTTGCTACTTATTCAACACTCTTACTCTCATTTTCATCAAAAATCACATCTCTGCTTACAAGAAATTTCCCATTTGACAAAAGTCGGTACCCTTTCTTCTCATCAGAATACCCAATCATTGTGCACTTCAAGCTTCATGCGTCAAGCTTAGTTCGTTTTTCCTTTAGAACTAAGGCATAACATACTGATCCAAAAAATATGAGATGTTTAACCCGAGGTTTGAAGCCAAACCATGCTTCATAAGGTGTGATTCCGTCTAAAGAAGCAGTGGGAGATCTGTTCCTTAAGTAGACAACGGTATGAATTACTTCGGCCCAATATAAAGGACTTAACTTTTTGAAAGTTAACATAGTTCACGCCATTCCTAACAAGGTAGGATTCATTCTTTCTACTACTCCATTTTGCTGCAGAGTGTAGACATTGGTAAGATGTCGTTTTATGCCATTATCCATGCAATACATTTTGAATTCATTTGAAGTGAATTCTCTGCCATTGTCAGTTCTAAGAGTGCCAATATTATCCTTTACTTCATTTTCAATAGCTTCCTCCGAGAGAAGTTGGTAAGGGTCCACAAATATCATTGTGAACTAACTGCAAATGCCTGTTTGCGCGCCATGAACTTGTAGGAAAATTCTCTCGATGTTGTTTTCCAAAAATGCATGATTCACACCTTGTATTTCCATTTTTGAATGTTGGGTCCCTTAACCATTCTTTTTTTTTGTAACTGAGAGAGACTTTCGAAGTTGAGATGGCCATATCTTACATGCCACAATATGATTGGTGAAATGTCTATACTTGCTGCTCCTGCAAAGTCAGAATTTCTAGGAATAACTGTCCCTTTCATCCTTAACAGTTTTCCATCTTCATAACCTGTCATTACTATTTTCATGTTCTGTTTGACTGAGTTAATTTTAACTAAGCCATCTTCCATAATCACCATATGTCCTGCTTATCGAATCGTGACTAAAGATAACAAATTTTGCTTAAATGTTGGGACATACCATACATTTGAAATCATTCTTTCTCCAATGCTTGGTAAAAAAAACTTTAACTACACCTTAAGGAGTATGTTTTTTTTTATTAGCAAGATAGATTGAATTTAGATGGCATTGTTGGAAGCTCCAAAAGAAATCCCATTGAAAAGTCATGTGTTGAGTTGTGCCTGTATCCATAATCCATGCATCTTCATAATCACTTCTAAGAAAGCTTGAAACCTGTAAAGCTGTTGATTCTGTATTGGTGAAGACATATTCAGAACCATTAGGATCATCTTCATCATTTACAAACTGTGCAGAGTTTGGATGAAACTTGGGAATTTTCTCAATAGAAGTTCTACAATCTTCTGCATAATGGCCAACTTTGTTACATCTCTTGCAAACAATTTGACTGAAATCTCTGCCTCTTCCTTGAGACTGTCCTCTGCCTTGATACTGTCCTCTGCCTTGATACTATCCTCTGCCTCTTCTTTGGCCTCTGTTCTGAGTTTGTCCTCTGCCTAGAATTTGTCCTCTACCTTGATTATATCCTCTGCTTTGATTGTTGTCTCTTCCTTGAAATTTCTCTTGCCTGAATTGTAGCCTCTGTTGAAATTTTTTCCTCTACTTTGATTGCAACCACGACCTTGCGCTGCTTGATTTTGATTGAAATTTCCTCTTCCTCAGTTTCTTGAACTATTAGCTGAGGAGTTACTTTAGTTGGCTTCGGTGAAGAAGACATTTTCTCCAATCTGTTTCTTCTTCCCAAATTTTTATCATGTTGGGCTAACATGTCACTCAATTCATCAAAATTTATCTTCTCTAACTTTCCAGTGACTTGTAAAGTTTCCAAAAAATGTGTATATGATGATGGCAATGCAGCAATTAAAATCGTAGTTAAGAAACTTTCATCGACAGCTTGAAACCAACATTTATTATTTCTTGCTTGATGTTTTTAAGCCGTGAAATATACTCAAGGACATCACCACCTTCAGTTAATTTCTGTTGAAGCAATTTTAATTGAAGATCAACCTTCTTTGATTTAGGTTGTGTATCAAAGAAAACTTTGAATGTACGTAAAGTAGTGCATGCATCTGAGGAATTTTCAATATGTATGTACATTTCATTATTAACTGAAGCTTTTATAAGAGCTAATGTCTTGGCATTTTTTACTTCCCATTTTTCAAGTGAAGTTGCATCTGTTGGTTTATTTGGCTTAATGTTGCCATCGCATATTTCATGCCACAATTAATTATATATGAGAGTGCTTTCAATTAGACATTTCCATGTCTTATAAGATTTCACCCCTTCTAGCTTATCAGATTTAGAGAACAGATTAATTAACTTTGACATTGTAGTGTTGAAGCAGTGCACCAAAAGAATCAAGCACAAAAAAATGAGCAACTCGTCACACGAAACACGCCACGCAAAGAGAAAACGATCTATCGTGGCTTGGCCTTGACCCTCGTATAGTCGTTGAAAAAATAAGAAAAAAGACTGAGCTTTGCACTTGACTCTAGTCAATTTCTCGTTGAGTGTTTACAATGAAATCCTTTCAAAATTTGACAATGCCTTTACAAATCTCCTTTAAAAATAAAAAAATAAAAAAATATACCCCCCCTCAAAGTAAAAAATTACTTTGAGTTACAATATCATTCTTATCTCTCCATATAAAAAATTACAAATAGAATCTCCTTATTACTCCAAAAATTACAAAATCCTTATTACTCCAATAATAAAAAATTTCATAAAATTATATACCTTATCTCTCCATGTAAATTAAAAAATTTAAAATCACTTTATAAAAGTGATTTATAAAAAATCACTTTAATTTCCCAACTTTTTGCTTTTTCACTTTATAGAAAAAGTATTTGGTTTTCCATAGTTTCCCAATTTTCAAGCAGAAACATTTTTTTTTCCAAATTTTCAAATAGAAACATTTTGCTTTCCCTATTTCCAATTAGAAACATTTTTTTTATCACACTTTCAAATATGAAGTTAAATACTTCGTCTGAAAAATTACTTTTGCAATTTTTACTTTTGCAATTTTTGAAATTTAAACTTCACGCTATTATTCTACCTTTGATTTTGATGTAGATCAATTCTACTTTGCAGATATCTTCCAGGAAAGATACTTTCAGGTTTCCCACACTGTCCACGCTGGTGTTTCTCCTCAGTTGTTTTCATCTGCCTTCAGCTCAATGCTGCCAACAATTTTTAGCACTGTCTCAACATTTTTCCTTTTTGAAAATTCTAGTTTTGATTGATGTGCTGGAAGCTTTTCAATCAATGGTTTTAGTTATTCATCCTTTAAAAATAGCTAGTGCAATGTCATTGACAAGCTGGGGCAGCGTTAATATGGCCTGGCAGCGTTGGTAGCATTAATTTTTCGTCTACCATTAATTTTGTCTGCAGATATCTATTTTTCTTGATAGCCAAATGGCTACCTTCGCTACTACATCAGCCAAGCTCATGGCTGTCATCCATAACTCTGTTGAATCTATCTCAGAAGAAGTTGTAAAATGTAAAATTTCCTCAGTAGCTATTGTTCCTTCTCGTATGCGTGACTCAACAAACTTGACATTTTCGAAATGCTTCAATCCACAATTTCCTACTCGTCTTTGGCCACGATCCGAAATGGATTGTATTTTCCAGTGGAAAATTGTGGAGGCCAGACGTGGCAGAGTAATACCCCACCACTTTGAAAATTATTTATGTTAAATTGCAGACAGGTTTAAGGTTTCAAAATCATACTGTCACGGCTTCGCCGGGTTTATAAACAAAGCCACCAAACAAAACCTCCATAATGATTCAGAATTAAACCTCCACCTGATCTTAATGCTTTTATGGATCAAATCTGTATCCCTCTACGCTATACCCCCAATTCCACATGGGTTCAAGCTCGTTTTGTTAGAAAACAACTTGCATCTGAATTGTGTGCAGAGTTTTGCAGAGCTGTTGAAACTAATCGAAGCTCAAAGGAATAAAAAACACTGCCCTTGAAATGAAGGAACTTGTATTACATGAATACAATTCAACTACAAATATGACTGAATAATTTGTAGCTTTGGGTGAAATTCATCCTTTAGCAGATTTTTTCCAAAAGTCTTTAAAGCTGAAATCTCCACCTTCATGTCATCTGCATTACTCGTGGCTCTGATATGAAATTAATACAGAAGTGTCCTCAGACACGTAATTTTATTAATATTGGAAAAGAAATTACATAACAAATTGCAAGAGTTTACAAACGTAAACTTCCACTAATTTGCAATTAGGAGACTAACCTATTTATAAGCTATATGTCCTAACTTAATTTAGTTATGGACCACTTGAAAAAAATCAAGTGTCCATTTACAATAAATGATCTTCTATCCAATCTACTAACTTTATTCCTATTTTAGAGCCTAAGATATGACTTTATTCTAGAGTCCTATCTTTGCTAACAATATTCTATTTGTAAGTGTCTCTATTATTTATTAAATATTCTAATTTAATAAATATTTTTATCCTAACTTTACATTATTATATTTGGATCGTCTAACATATTCGTACAATGAAATAATTTTAAAATTTAAATTATGATTATTGATACAATTAAATAATTTTAAAATTTGAATTATAAATTTTTTTAGTTATGAATTATGGTTTTCAATTATTTTAAGATATTTTATTTTTTCTTTATTAATTTATATATCTTAATTATTAATTTGAAATTTATATATTAAATTGGAAGATAAATATAATGCTAAAAATAGAACTAATTTGTATTTAAACAAACAAATACAAAAATAAAATGTCCAACCAAAAAGTTCATTAACCAAAAAAAATAGATATAATATTGTGCAAAATTCGTGGTTTAAAAATAATTAATGAAAACAGATATGAAATACCAAATCATATAATAATTATTATATCATGCAAAATTCAAAACAACTATACTATAGAGCACACTCTTACACTCCAACGGAGTAGAGCATATAGTTACAAAGAAACAATACTATCAACCCTTATGGGCTCCTGCATCATCGTGGGAGGGAACATTCATCCCTGGAATATTGCAAGGCACCCTACATAACACACAACAATGGATTGATTTATCTTAAAAATGATTGAAATTACATTGAAAATGAGAATGAAAATGGACGAAATGAAATTGATGGAGGGATTAATTCAATAGAGTAGAGATAATAAAATACCATTTGAATGATATGGGGAGGATTCCAATGATCTTACGAAGGTCTGTAGTTTTTCCGGGAGCTGCAATGCTATCAAGTGCAACATCATTGAGTTCAAAGTATGTTTTTCCTCCATGCACTAGACAATGATCAATATTCACCACAATCATCGACTTTCTAGAACAAACGCCCCCTCTTCGTGAACTTTACCTGTTGTTTACATAATAAACTAGGATGAGAATCCTCCACAGGACGGTAAACTTAATATGACTGAGCTGACTGGGGGAGAGGCCATCCAGACATTTCGGTGGCAAGGTTTTCTTGGAATTTGTTTCATGATGCAGATCAAACCAATCACAAGGAGGAAGAGAGATTTGTAGGGTTTGGGGTTTAGAGAGTTAGTTAGGTAGTTAGCTTAAATGAAGGAGGGGTGGATCAAATGGCTTAAAACATTTCAATCATCTAACATTGCATCCAATGGTGCAGAAAGGTACATGGTGGAAACTGGGGGAGTTTCTTTCAAAGAGAAACGCCTTACGGTGTAAATATACATACTTCTTATAAATTGGTTTAAAATGTTATGAACAAAGTTCATAAACATAACAAAATACTCAATAAGATCTGAAATATATAAATATCCATGATATAAGAATATGCAAAAGATATGAAATGATATGAAATTGTTACAAATGAGGGATCGATCATATACCTAGGTAGGTTCCCCTCTGTGAACGATCATGTCCTTAGAAACATGCTTCTTCTATAATATTCACTAATATATATATATATATATATATATATATATATATATATACTCTTTAGAAATCTTTGTCCTAAAAAATTATTGTTGACAAGACGTGTCATCCGTTTCTTTGTCTTGTAATGTATTCACAAATTTTGGAATTCTTTGATTTTCCATCTTTGATACAAGATGATAGGATCTTTAGAGTGATAATTTTTATTTTTATTTTTATTTTTCGAATTAAGAAGAGATATGGCCATTCTAAATTATTTTTTTGCGGAATATTATGGTTATTGGATACCTCGTGTGAATTTTTATCACGAAACTGAATTGCACTGGTATTAATTGTGTTCAGAACATAAATTCGTTGTTTTTGTTCTTAGCGATACAAATATGCATACCGATTGAGTTGTCTGCTCTTGTGATTCAATGTTAGGTCCCTGTAATACTATTGTATCTCCTTATTGTTATTATTAGTGTAGCCCCCTTATTGCTATTGTTTACCGATGTAGTCCCCATATCTTTATTATTGTGCCCCATAGAAGTCCACTATTATTATCGTTGTTCCCTTACATTATTATTGTTATGTCGACTCTAATTATATTATGACCCCATAGATGCCTATATATAGAAATAAGGTTTTTTCATTTGAATCATCCAATAATTGTTCATTTATGTAATGTAAAGGAGCTTTCCCCCTTGAGGAGGCTAATTTTTAAGTTGTTGATCTATATTTTCTTCTATTTTGTGAGTTGGTTGCATAACATTTGGTATCAGAGCTTTGAATTCTAGGGTTTTGCTTCTTCAAACAGGTCATATAAGGATTTTCACTATAAATTTTTTGTATACGAAGCTTCAAAAGTTGAAATTGAAACCACATAGAGTCAGAAGACTGGTGAACCTCGTGTATAAATTTCAGATCTTGGTTCACTATATTTTCAGAGATATGATTTGAGGAAGTTTGGGTTTTTGCAGGCTAGAGAATTTAATCTCAAATAGTTGACCGTGGGAAAATTGTCATAACTTTCGTTTAAGGCATCGTATTTGAATTTTATAAAAAGTGGCCGAAATTGCATGGACTATAGTTTTTCCTGTATCAATTTCAGAGATGAATTTTTAAACAGTGACACATGGAATCCATTACAACTTCACTCCACTGAACCAGTCCATAATCAGGTCATCATAGGAGATTTGGCATAACTTTATCTTGAAGAATCCAAATGATCAGGTGCTCAGTGTTTAAGCTCAAAAATGAAAGTACTCAAAATCTATTGGAAACTGAACGACATCGAAGAGCTCATCACCAGGAATCTGGTGCAAATAGTTTCATCGAAAACAGAGTCATGATGATGAAGACAAAGCGTATTGTTTTTTTTCCTAAACAATTAAAGAATTTGCAGAACATGACAGAATGGTGACATGGAAACCCATTCAGCAACAAAGGGATATTATGGGAATATTCTGTCATTTTTTTCCCAATGACACTATGACAAGTGTCACTGCAGGATTCACTGAAAAGTTTAGGTTAAGGTGGATTTTTTTTAGGTGCTCCTAAGGTCGATTTTCATATTTTAATGGTGGGGTTGAAATTTTATTATGGTTGGAATAGTCCATCCAGAGGCAGACGCATGGTGCAGCCATGGGCCGCCATGTACCCCCTCTGGTGGACCAAGTCCAAAGTCCCAATTTCATTCTATATGGTTAAATGCCATATTTATATTATATATCAAAGGTTTGATAACTCCGAATGATCAACAACAGTAAAAGGTGGATATGCGTATTTTATTATGAAAAATTAATACCGGCGGAAGGACGGAGGTCGGGGCTCAACCCTGCGACCTCCCCCACACCAGCACATCCAACTACCATCATACCACTGCTTCAGGACTTAACCTTTATGTCCGCGGATTATACTTATTATCATATCAGTTGACTGGCAGGGGAATGGAGGGGGCCAGCCCCCTTCCCACAGGACTTTGTGCTATGACCAAGAGTGTCTGCTCAAACATATTGCGTGGGATTAATTTTAAATTGCGGGTTTAATTAACCTAAATCCAATGATTAGCGCTAATCCTTATCACTAATGCATATTAAATTAAAACATGCTTAATACATTTAACTGCGGATTATCTATTAGTTAATCCCACTTAAAATTAATTAAATCTGAGTTTAATATGGTAGAGAATTTGGCGGGCCCCCAAATTTGGCGCCAACTCCAAATTTGGTTGCCCTAACTGGAGCTTCTCCAGATTTAGTGGAGATTTCCTAGGCCAAACTGTTTTGGCCATAAATTTTGCAAAATTTGAACAAATTGGGAGCAAGAAGAGTCTCTTCTGGATGATTTGGACATTCTAAACACATTGAAGCTAGTTTCAGAAGCAGTGGATGATTGTAAACAATAATTTTTGCACATTTGAGCTAATACAGAGGCCTAAGCCATGGAAGCTAGACCAAGGAGATGTAGCCAGGAGGGGTGAATTCCTTCATCAAAACACTATTTTAATGGATCATTTGATGGTTTTCTATACATTTTATTACTTTTGTTCAACATTATGTTTTAATGTTTAAATTTTCATGAATTTAACATAAAACTTGCTACATTTACCTGTTTAACTCTCACAAACACCTCAAGAAACCTATGCAAAATGAAGCAAGTAATCAGCATATTATTTTTAATTTTGAAGATTAATTTAGAACAAGAAAGCTAAAATTTAGATTCATATCAAGGTGGTATCAGAGCAAAGGTTGCAAAGGTTATTTGTTTGATTTTCTTGAGTTTTGTGCAAGTAGGGTTTTAATGGTTGAAAATTTGTGATGCATACAAGATTAAAGTTGCAGAGAGGAGAAGGGAAATTGTTGGTTGCTAGTCCAGAGGTTAGGACCAGAAGAAGGAGAGCACAAGGGCACCATATCCACCCAAAGTTTCACTCACATCTACACTTGAAGCACCTCAAGTTTTATCTCCAGCCGAGATTGAAGAGGTACAAGTTTCATGAGAAGCTGAGCTTGAATCCATAGCCATCATGTCAGGTGTGGGAGAGGTTGAAGTTATTTCAAAAGAGGAAGCATACAAGAAGGCTTTCTATGAACTGACTGAAAGGGTTAGGATCCTCTTTGAAGAGAGGGACAAAAATGATGAAGAGAGGAATTCAAATGGTAGTGGAGGAAAGCCTCCTCCATCTCCACCATCTTCATCATCATCTTCCACTTCCACAACCAAAACTACCCTTACTCACTTAGAAACCATAAAAGGAAAAACTCACTTACTCAAAATTGATGTCAAAATTGAGCTTCCAGTGTATAATGGCGAGGTAAATGCAGAGAGGCTAGATAATTGTATTCGTCAATTAGAGGTTTATTTTAGAATTTAGAACCTTCATGAAGATGACATAAAAATTCAATTTCCTTCCTTGAGGATGGAAGGATCAACACTTGTATGGTGGGAAGCAAGGACTCAAGAAGAGATTAAAAACTATGGTAAGATATCAATGTCTTGGTCAAGTTTTATTGCTACCATTAAAAGGAAATCATATACTCTAGCTTACATGCAAAAAGCGATTATGGACTGGCAGAATTTTAGACAATTGAAAGAGAAAAGTGTGCAAGATTATACTTATGAATTTAGGAGAAGAGCTCTTATTTTGGGTATTAATTTTTATTCTCAAGAAACCTTGTTAAATTATATTGGGGGTTTGCATAATTACCTTAGGCACACTATTCTCATGTTCAATCCCACAAACTTAGATGATGTTTGCGTTCAAGCCACACATTTAGAAGCACGAGGGAAACAAAATGTAGATGAGAAAAGTGATAGTTTTCTTGAGTATGAGGGTAAAGGAAAGGGAAAATTTATTGGAATAGGAAAGAGAAATAACTCTATCAAAAGAGAGAAAGAGAAACTCACTTGTAAACATTTTTCTAAGAATGGCCATGATGAAAACCATTGTTGGTAGCTTTATCCAGAGTTGAAGCCAAACAAACTGAAAGCCAAATAAAAGGGGAAAAATGTTGCAATAATTGAACGTGACTTAGGTTCAGATTCAAGAGATGAAACAAAGATTACATCCATGGTTTTGAAAGTTAAGAACGTAACAAGCGCTAGTTCTTCAAGTTGTTCCAATGTAACTCAATATGAAGATAAAATAATTGAACTCTTTCATATTAGAGTCGTTTCTAAACATACCAAGATAGAAACACTATTTGATAGTGGTTATCAAGCTAATTTGATTTCTGAAGACTTAGTTAAGGAGCCAAACCTTGAAACTGTTATACATCCAAGACCTTATCCTTTAGGGTGGATATGCAAGAATGCGAACTTGCAAGTAACAAGGCAGTGTATACTAAGGTTTTCCATCAATTCAAACTTTCTTGATGAAGTTGAACTTGATGTGGTGTCACTTGAGATATCAGGTATTGTTTTGGGAAGTCCATATATTTATGATTGGAAAGCAGTATTTCATCGCCATGAGAATAAGTATCACTTGTTTAAAGATGGAATTGAGTACATAGTTAGAGCACATACGAAGAAGTCAAGTTTGTCTCTTATACATGCAAGAGAAATTAAGAGAATAGTGAATGCGACTCAAAATTTGACTTTTCTAATGATCAAACATAGAGATGTTTTGAATAAGGGCTTTCAAAAATATGCATCGAAAGAACAAGTTGATTTAATTGAAGTTTCTTATGCTTGTAATGAGATGTTTTAGGAATCTAACAGGTTGCCTTTGAAAGGAGGTGAACAAGACGTGAAAAACTTGTAGCTGTCAACATCAGTGTTGAGCAGTGTTGGAAATAAGATGCCGGTGCAAGACAGTGAAAAGGTTTAAGAGAAAGCACTAAAGAAGTTGGACAAAGAAGGCATAATTTCCACAAGTGCTTGTTTTTGGTTTCCAAAGGGTACATGGCAATGGTGAAAATACTTGTTCAAAATTCAACACAAGTACAAAGCAATATCAGTTAAGAATCGCCATGACGATAGTGTGCGAGGTGAGACAATTTATAAGTTTCCTTTGATTAATGGTCAATGTGGGAAAAAATTTGTTTATGCAAGAATATATTTATGCTCTGCAAATTTAGGGAAATTGCAGCATGACATTGTCTACAATAGCAAGAGAGGGTGTCAAGAGTCAAGGGAAAAGCTTATTTTTTGTGAAAAGCTCCAGTTGATGAAAATGGGAAAATTTCAGTGGATTGAGACTAGAAGGGTGAGGGGACTGTACCCTCATCCACATGTTCAATAAAAGATTTTGGTGTCCAAAAGGCTTCTAGTGGGGAGGAATGATCAGATGCTTAGTGTTTAAGCTAAAAAATGAAAGTGCTCAGAAATGATTGGAAACTGAATGAAAATGAAGAGCTCGTCACCAGGAATTTGGTGCAATTCGTTTCATTGAAAACGTAGTTCGGATGAGGAAGATAGAGCATGTTGTTTGTCTTCCTAAACAACTAAAAATTTTGCAGAACAAGACAAAGTGGTGACATGGCAGCCCAGCTAGAAAAAATGGGATATTCTGGGAATATTATATCATTTTCTACCAATGACACTATGACAAGTGTCACTACATGATTCGAAAATTTTATTCGGTTAAGGTGAATTTTTTTTTATGTGCTCCTAAGGTCAATTTTCATATTTTAATGGTGGTGTTGAAATTTTGTTATGGTTGGAATAGTCCAACCAAAGGCCGACACATGGTGTAAGCAGGGGATGCCACGTTCCCCCTATGGTGGATCAAGTCCAAAGTCTGAATTGCATTTTATATGGTCAAATGCCGAATTTATATTATATATGAAATATTTGATAACTCTCAATTATCAACAATAGTCAAAGGTGGATATGCATATTTTATTATGAAAAATTAATATCGATGGAAGGGCGGAGGTCGGGGCTTGACCCTGCAACCTCCCCCACACCCGCATATCCGACTACCATCATACCACTGCTTCAGGACTTAACCGTTATGTCCGCAGATTATACTTATTATCATATTAGTTGATCGGCAAGGGAATGGAGGGGGCTAGCCCCCTCCCCACAGGACTTTGCACTATGACCATGAGTGAGCGCTCAAACATATTGCATGGGATTAATGTTAAATTTTTTGTTTAATTAACCCAAATCCAACAATTAGCGCTAATCCTTATCACGAATGCGAATTAAATTAAAACACGCTTAACGCATTTAACTGCTATTATCCATTAGTTAATCCCACTTAAAATTAATTAACTCTGAGTTTAATATGGCAGATAATTGGAAGGAGCCCCCAAGTTCAGCGCCAACTCCAAATTTGGTGGCCCTAACTGGATTTTCTTCAGATTTAGTGGAGATTTCCTAGGCCAAACTGTTTTGGCCATAAATTTTGCAAAATTCGATCAGATTGGGAGAAAGAAGTGTCTATAATGGATGATTTGGACATTATGAACACATTGAAGTAGGTTTTATGAGTATTAGATAATTGCAAACATCACTGCAAACATCACTTTTTTCACATCTGAGCTAATACAGAGGCCCAAGCCATGGAAGCTAGAACAAGGAGATGTAGCCCAGGAGGGGTGAACTCCTTCATCAAAATACTATGCTAATGGATCACTTGATGGTTTTTTGTACATTTTATTGTTATTGTTAAGCATTATGTTTAAATGTTTAAATTTCTCATGAATTTAACATAAAACTTGATACATTTACCCGTTTAACTCTCACAAACACCTCAAGAAACCTATGCACATGAAGCAAGTGATCAACAAATTATTTTTAATTTTGAAGATGAAATTAGCACAAAAAAACTAACATTCGGATTCAAATCACCAAATTTGTTCTGACTTGTGGCACTGGAAAGAAGACTAAGAGGGATACCACAGGACCTGAGTTCAAATCTTGGAGATTTGAAATCACATAGATACAATAGTTTCAATATAGCTCCTAAAAAATAAGAAAAATGTGTGTATTTGTTTTAAAATTTCATAATTTTTGTTTGAAAAATAAGTTTGAAGTGATTCTAAGGGCACATTGAAGCATATATATCAGTATTGGGTTCTAAAATTCCTCCCAAAAAAAAGAATTCCACACCCATTAAGCCCTCAGAAAGCTCTACTATGATGCATGAAGAGGAAGAATCGCAACATGATATATCAAATTATGGGATTAAGTGAAACAAATTTCTCTCTCACAAAGAGAAACCAAAGATGAACTAAAATGTGACATGGATGGTTTAAAAGGTGACATGGATGGTTTAAAATTAGACATGGAAGATAATATGGATGGCATGGAAGATAATATGGATGGTTTCAAAGCATACATGAAAGGTTTGAAGGAAGGTTTGACAAAGTTGTTGCATGAAAGACTTCCCCACGGTAACAATGCAATCAATGAAAATCATGATGAGGACAAAAGGAATATGAATTGTGATTTTAGAAACTCACTTGTTTGGTTTAAGAACCACCACATTACAAATATTTCCATGATGAAGTTTGATGGCAAGGATCCGGTAACACAGATACTACAAATGGAGAAATATTTTGAACTCCATAATGCTCAATACTCACAAAAGGTACGCATTGTAACTTTATATTTAGAAGCAAATCAAGTTGTATGGTATCGATGGATTTTTTCTCGTAAAAAGCTTGTCACTATGTCAATTTTTATGGAGGAAATGATAACACATTATGAGGATACAAAGAGCAACACCTTCTTTAGCTAGTTGATAAATCTCAAACAAAAGGGTTCAATGGAAGAGCACGTCGAGGACTTCCAAAAATTGAATATCATGGTAACATATATTCTAGGGGAGCATAGGATTTATGTCTTCATAGGGACTTTAAAGGATAACATCCAACATGAGGTTTGCCTTTGGGAACTTGATTCATTGGAGAATGCATTCAGGGTGGTAAGAAAATTTGAAAGAAAAATTATGGAAAAAAGGAAGTCTACCACTCACAACTATAAATATGGAAGTGTTGCTGCTCCTAACCTTACACAACCTACAAGGATGAAAAATAAAAAATTGGAGGAAAAAGGAGCAAAAGGGAGTTTTTATAAATCTGGAAGCAAATACACTAAAGGTCATAAGCGTGCTAAGAAAAAATTATTTTACATAGATTGTGAAGAGGAGGAAGAAAAGGAACAAGAAACATCAAAAGAGGATGATATACACCAAGAAACAACCCCATAAAATGAAGAAATGAGTCTTACCATATCTTGTAATACATTGAAAATAATTACCACTCCTCAAACTCTCAAGATAGAAGGATATATCAAGAAAAAAAAGGGTAATAATGTTTATTGATTCGGGTAGTAACCATAATTTTATTCATTTTAAGATAGCCAAGGAATTAAATTGGTTCCTATATCCAGTACCAGAGCGTCAAGCGATGCTTGCAAATGGAGGAAATACAAATTTCCCTAGAATTTTCCATAATATCAAGATAACCATGGGGGAATATGTATTGAATAGTCCAATCCTTTCTATTCCAATGGGTGTTGTTGATGTTGTACTAGGAGTCCAATGGTTACAATATTTGGGGCCTATAAATTTTAATTTTGAAGAATTTTTTTTGACTTTTTTTTGGGAAGGAAAGGAAGTTGAATTACGGGGTATCACAGGGAAACTTGGAAATATAACCATCTCTAATGTCATGACAAAGATTATGAATAAAGAACCACGAGGAATAATTGCACAATTATGCTCACCAGAGGTTCAAACATCGAAATCATCTATTTCTCTAGATCTCCAAAAAGCCTTGGACAATAATTCTAAGGTGTTTGAGACTCCCAAAGGCCTCCCACCAAACCACGATCATGATTATGCTATTCATTTGAGTTCAGGAAGTGTTCCTCCAAACATCAGGCCTTACATATATCCTTATGTCCAAAATAGTGAGATTGAATGTATGGTTGCAAAAATGCTAGAGGTCGGTATAATTCAACCTAGTCAAATTTCTTTCTCTGCTCTAGTAGTATTGGTGCACATGAAGGATGGATCATGAAGCATGTGTTCAGATTATAGGGAGCTCAACAAGATCACTATTAAAGATAAATTTCCCATTCATGTCAATGATGAATTATTGGATGAATTACATGGAGAAATTTACTTCGCCAATTTGGATCTTCATTCAGGATATCATCAAATAAGAATGAAGATTTAAGAAATTTCGAAAACAACATTTATAACTCATGAGAGTCATTATTAATCTTTTGTCATGCATTTTGGCCTTACCAATGCACCTTCTACATTTCAAGGTTTGATGAATTCTATTTTCAAACCCTCCCTTCGAAAATTTGTGTTAGTATTTTTTGATGATATACTAATCTACAACAAGTCTTGGAAGGATCATATTCAACATGTTGACAAGGTGCTCAAACTATTGGAGGAGAAACAATTATATGAAAAAAACTCCAAATGTTTATTTGGAGTAAAAGAGGTGGAATATCTGGGTCATATTGTATCTCATGAGGGTGATAAGGTAGACCCTAACAAAATTAAATCCATTAAGGAAACAAAATTCCCCACAACCATAAATCATATGCGTGGATTTATCGGGTTGAAAGGGTATTGTCAAAAGTTTGTTAAGAATTATGGGAGAATAACAACACCTCTAACAAAATTACTGAAGAAATATGCATTTTATTGGACTCTAGAACCAAATAAGGCCTTTGAACATCTTTAAGAGGTAATGTGCCAAGCACTGGTCTTAGCTATGGCAGACTTCAAAAAAAAAATTATTGTGAAATGTGAATCTGATGCCTCAGGAAATGGAGTTGGTGTTGTTTTAATGCAAGAAGGAAGACCCATTTCTTTTTAAAGTCGTGCAATCAAAGGAAAACATTTACAAAAACCTATTTATGAGAAGGAAATATTGGCAATACTACATGCACTTAAGCAATGGAAATATTACCTAATGGGAAGACATTTCAAGGTAAAAACAGATCATGATAGTCTTAAATTTTTTTTAGAACAAAGATTATATTTAGAAGAGAAGAAAAAATGGGTCACAAATATTTTGGGTTATGACTTTGAAATCATCTACAAAAAAGGGAAGATTTTTTTTTTTTATGGATTCAGTCTCAAGAAAGGATGAGGATGTGGAAGCATTGCTTTGTGCCATTTATATTATCCAACCAAATTGGATAACAGAATAAAGGGATGAATGGAAGAATGACGAAGAAGTGTGGGCACTCATTCAAAAGTTGCAACAAGATCCCAGTACATTTGATATATTTAGCTGGAAAGATGATTCATTACGGTACAAATATCACTTATATGTTTGTAAAAATTCCCAGCTCAAACAAAAGATTATTTTTGGATTTCACACCTCTCCCTTATGAGGGCACTCAAGATTTTTAAAAACTTACCACAGGGTTAAGAACGAATTTTTTTGGGATGGCCTTAAATCTGATATTCAAAATTTTGTGGCAGAATGTTTGGTTTGCCAATGAAATAAATTTGATACTATTAAGACCCTAGGTCTGTTACAACCTTTATCCATTCCAAGTCAATGTTGGTAGGAGGTTTCAATGGTTTTTATCACAGGTTTACCCAAGTCCAAAGGAAAGAGTGTCATCGTCATGGTAGTTGATAGACTTTCCAAGGATGGACACTTTTGTGCATTATCATATCCATTTAAATCTAGTACAATTTCTACCGCATTCATGGAGAGAATTCAAAAGCTATATGGAAACCCAAAGATTATTGTAAGCGACAGAGATCCCATTTTCACTAGAAATTTTTGGACATAATTATTTTCTTGTATGGGCACCCAATTAGCTCACAACTCATCTTTTCATCCTAAATCTTATGGGAAAGCTGAGATAGTGAAAAAATTCTTGGAATTATATCTTCGTTGCTTTGTATCTGATAAATAAACACAATGGGTCAAGTGGTTACCTCTGGCTGAATGGTGGTATAACACTTCCTTCCATATTACAGCAAAAATGACCCCATTTATGGAAATTTATGTATATCATCCACTGCCCATAAAATCATATTTAATGGATAATTATAAGGTTCAATCAGAGGAATATCATAGCAAGCATCAACAAAAATTTCTCCAAATATTAAAGGATAACATCACTTTGGCCTAGAATCAAATGAAACAACATGCATATCAACATCGCAATGAAAGAAGTTTTGATATAGGCGATTGGGTATTTTTATGGCTACAACCATATAAACAAATATCCCTCAAGCAAGCTAATAAGGATAACAAATTATCACCAAAGTATTATGGTCCTTATAAGGTGTTGCAAAAGATTGGTACTATGGAATACAAATTGGAGCTTCTTGCATCTTCCTGAGTACACCCAGTTTTCCGTGTTTCATGCTTAAAGATGGTTATAAGCGATAAGCTCCCAGTTCAAACAATATTGACAGAACTTGATGAGGAAGGAAAAATCATATTGGAACATGAAGAAGTCACGGAAATAAGAACTCTACAGCTATGAAATAAATAAATTTCAGAGTATCTCATCAAGTGGAAGAACTTACATGCTGAAGGTTCCACATGGGAGGATGAGAATTTTAGAAAAAAGTATCCTGAATTACTCAAGCGATGAGGTAAACACTTTTTTGAAGGAGAGGGGCATGATATGTCCCTATAATACTAGTGTATCACCTTATTTTTATTGTTACTGTAGCCCCCTTATTATTATTGTTGCACTCATGTAGTCCCCATATTGTTATTATTGTGCCCCATAGAAGCCCACTATTGTTATTAGTGTGCCCTTACATTATTATTGTTATGTCGGCTTTGATTATATTGTGACCCCTTAGATTCCTATATATAGAAAGGAGGTTTTTCCATTTTAATTATCCAAAAATTATTCATTTATGTAATGTAAGGGAGGCTTCCCCCTCAAAGAGGCTAATTTTTAAGTCATTGATCTATATGTTCTTCTATTTTGTGAGCTGATTGCATAGAATTTAGATGTCGATAAGGAGTTATTTTGATCCGATTTCCCCTTAACTTGTTAATGTCACTTTATTGATTTACTTGTAGTATATTATTTCCTTTAGCTATAAAATTTGCATGGTTAATCGTTGGATCTTCGCTTGAAATCTCCACCGTTTGAACTGCAACATATGAATATGTTTTTACTTCCACTGGTTTGTCTTCATCTTGAGTTGTGGTATTGAATGGATCTATATTCATTATTTTTCTTCAACTTGTACAGTTATGTCTGAAGACTTTGATTCTCCTTTCGTGATAAGTTATTCTATTTTTTTTCAATAATATTTTTTCATTTTAAGTTTCTTAATTTGCATCAATAATTTCTCATTGTGGTCCTTAAGGCGAGTAACTTCTTTGATTTTGTTTGCGATAATATTTTCAACTTATTTCCGCATATTTTGCATCGATTTCTTGTTTTCTTGAAGAATTACTTTTCAGATATCTTTTACGTAATTTTGGCATTACATAATTTGATTTCAAGGTAATGTCCTATAATGTTATTTTTTCCTTTTGTAGAAAAAAATTAAAAAAATCTTCTTCGTATTTAGAATGAAGGATCCTAGAGATTTCATCCAGGGCGAACCCAAAATTATATCACTATCATCACAAAATAGGGTTTTAACAATTAATTTAAAGATAAAATTATTATCCTTGATACTTAGTTGTAGATTTCTTATGTCATATTGTTTGTTACTCGCTTAAAAAAATTGTTTCAATTATATTTGATTCAAGAATCACTAATTGGTTAGAGTACATTTAATGCTAACGTAATTATTATCTTCAGTAGGATCGATAGAGATGATAATATCCCTTCCTGCAAGTGATCCT
>CM076581.1:112666476-112818463 GCA_034641835.2 Pinus albicaulis
TCCACGCTGGTGTTTCTCCTCAGTTGTTTTCATCTGCCTTCAGCTCAATGCTGCCAACAATTTTTAGCACTGTCTCAACATTTTTCCTTTTTGAAAATTCTAGTTTTGATTGATGTGCTGGAAGCTTTTCAATCAATGGTTTTAGTTATTCATCCTTTAAAAATAGCTAGTGCAATGTCATTGACAAGCTGGGGCAGCGTTAATATGGCCTGGCAGCGTTGGTAGCATTAATTTTTCGTCTACCATTAATTTTGTCTGCAGATATCTATTTTTCTTGATAGCCAAATGGCTACCTTCGCTACTACATCAGCCAAGCTCATGGCTGTCATCCATAACTCTGTTGAATCTATCTCAGAAGAAGTTGTAAAATGTAAAATTTCCTCAGTAGCTATTGTTCCTTCTCGTATGCGTGACTCAACAAACTTGACATTTTCGAAATGCTTCAATCCACAATTTCCTACTCGTCTTTGGCCACGATCCGAAATGGATTGTATTTTCCAGTGGAAAATTGTGGAGGCCAGACGTGGCAGAGTAATACCCCACCACTTTGAAAATTATTTATGTTAAATTGCAGACAGGTTTAAGGTTTCAAAATCATACTGTCACGGCTTCGCCGGGTTTATAAACAAAGCCACCAAACAAAACCTCCATAATGATTCAGAATTAAACCTCCACCTGATCTTAATGCTTTTATGGATCAAATCTGTATCCCTCTACGCTATACCCCCAATTCCACATGGGTTCAAGCTCGTTTTGTTAGAAAACAACTTGCATCTGAATTGTGTGCAGAGTTTTGCAGAGCTGTTGAAACTAATCGAAGCTCAAAGGAATAAAAAACACTGCCCTTGAAATGAAGGAACTTGTATTACATGAATACAATTCAACTACAAATATGACTGAATAATTTGTAGCTTTGGGTGAAATTCATCCTTTAGCAGATTTTTTCCAAAAGTCTTTAAAGCTGAAATCTCCACCTTCATGTCATCTGCATTACTCGTGGCTCTGATATGAAATTAATACAGAAGTGTCCTCAGACACGTAATTTTATTAATATTGGAAAAGAAATTACATAACAAATTGCAAGAGTTTACAAACGTAAACTTCCACTAATTTGCAATTAGGAGACTAACCTATTTATAAGCTATATGTCCTAACTTAATTTAGTTATGGACCACTTGAAAAAAATCAAGTGTCCATTTACAATAAATGATCTTCTATCCAATCTACTAACTTTATTCCTATTTTAGAGCCTAAGATATGACTTTATTCTAGAGTCCTATCTTTGCTAACAATATTCTATTTGTAAGTGTCTCTATTATTTATTAAATATTCTAATTTAATAAATATTTTTATCCTAACTTTACATTATTATATTTGGATCGTCTAACATATTCGTACAATGAAATAATTTTAAAATTTAAATTATGATTATTGATACAATTAAATAATTTTAAAATTTGAATTATAAATTTTTTTAGTTATGAATTATGGTTTTCAATTATTTTAAGATATTTTATTTTTTCTTTATTAATTTATATATCTTAATTATTAATTTGAAATTTATATATTAAATTGGAAGATAAATATAATGCTAAAAATAGAACTAATTTGTATTTAAACAAACAAATACAAAAATAAAATGTCCAACCAAAAAGTTCATTAACCAAAAAAAATAGATATAATATTGTGCAAAATTCGTGGTTTAAAAATAATTAATGAAAACAGATATGAAATACCAAATCATATAATAATTATTATATCATGCAAAATTCAAAACAACTATACTATAGAGCACACTCTTACACTCCAACGGAGTAGAGCATATAGTTACAAAGAAACAATACTATCAACCCTTATGGGCTCCTGCATCATCGTGGGAGGGAACATTCATCCCTGGAATATTGCAAGGCACCCTACATAACACACAACAATGGATTGATTTATCTTAAAAATGATTGAAATTACATTGAAAATGAGAATGAAAATGGACGAAATGAAATTGATGGAGGGATTAATTCAATAGAGTAGAGATAATAAAATACCATTTGAATGATATGGGGAGGATTCCAATGATCTTACGAAGGTCTGTAGTTTTTCCGGGAGCTGCAATGCTATCAAGTGCAACATCATTGAGTTCAAAGTATGTTTTTCCTCCATGCACTAGACAATGATCAATATTCACCACAATCATCGACTTTCTAGAACAAACGCCCCCTCTTCGTGAACTTTACCTGTTGTTTACATAATAAACTAGGATGAGAATCCTCCACAGGACGGTAAACTTAATATGACTGAGCTGACTGGGGGAGAGGCCATCCAGACATTTCGGTGGCAAGGTTTTCTTGGAATTTGTTTCATGATGCAGATCAAACCAATCACAAGGAGGAAGAGAGATTTGTAGGGTTTGGGGTTTAGAGAGTTAGTTAGGTAGTTAGCTTAAATGAAGGAGGGGTGGATCAAATGGCTTAAAACATTTCAATCATCTAACATTGCATCCAATGGTGCAGAAAGGTACATGGTGGAAACTGGGGGAGTTTCTTTCAAAGAGAAACGCCTTACGGTGTAAATATACATACTTCTTATAAATTGGTTTAAAATGTTATGAACAAAGTTCATAAACATAACAAAATACTCAATAAGATCTGAAATATATAAATATCCATGATATAAGAATATGCAAAAGATATGAAATGATATGAAATTGTTACAAATGAGGGATCGATCATATACCTAGGTAGGTTCCCCTCTGTGAACGATCATGTCCTTAGAAACATGCTTCTTCTATAATATTCACTAATATATATATATATATATATATATATATATATATATATACTCTTTAGAAATCTTTGTCCTAAAAAATTATTGTTGACAAGACGTGTCATCCGTTTCTTTGTCTTGTAATGTATTCACAAATTTTGGAATTCTTTGATTTTCCATCTTTGATACAAGATGATAGGATCTTTAGAGTGATAATTTTTATTTTTATTTTTATTTTTCGAATTAAGAAGAGATATGGCCATTCTAAATTATTTTTTTGCGGAATATTATGGTTATTGGATACCTCGTGTGAATTTTTATCACGAAACTGAATTGCACTGGTATTAATTGTGTTCAGAACATAAATTCGTTGTTTTTGTTCTTAGCGATACAAATATGCATACCGATTGAGTTGTCTGCTCTTGTGATTCAATGTTAGGTCCCTGTAATACTATTGTATCTCCTTATTGTTATTATTAGTGTAGCCCCCTTATTGCTATTGTTTACCGATGTAGTCCCCATATCTTTATTATTGTGCCCCATAGAAGTCCACTATTATTATCGTTGTTCCCTTACATTATTATTGTTATGTCGACTCTAATTATATTATGACCCCATAGATGCCTATATATAGAAATAAGGTTTTTTCATTTGAATCATCCAATAATTGTTCATTTATGTAATGTAAAGGAGCTTTCCCCCTTGAGGAGGCTAATTTTTAAGTTGTTGATCTATATTTTCTTCTATTTTGTGAGTTGGTTGCATAACATTTGGTATCAGAGCTTTGAATTCTAGGGTTTTGCTTCTTCAAACAGGTCATATAAGGATTTTCACTATAAATTTTTTGTATACGAAGCTTCAAAAGTTGAAATTGAAACCACATAGAGTCAGAAGACTGGTGAACCTCGTGTATAAATTTCAGATCTTGGTTCACTATATTTTCAGAGATATGATTTGAGGAAGTTTGGGTTTTTGCAGGCTAGAGAATTTAATCTCAAATAGTTGACCGTGGGAAAATTGTCATAACTTTCGTTTAAGGCATCGTATTTGAATTTTATAAAAAGTGGCCGAAATTGCATGGACTATAGTTTTTCCTGTATCAATTTCAGAGATGAATTTTTAAACAGTGACACATGGAATCCATTACAACTTCACTCCACTGAACCAGTCCATAATCAGGTCATCATAGGAGATTTGGCATAACTTTATCTTGAAGAATCCAAATGATCAGGTGCTCAGTGTTTAAGCTCAAAAATGAAAGTACTCAAAATCTATTGGAAACTGAACGACATCGAAGAGCTCATCACCAGGAATCTGGTGCAAATAGTTTCATCGAAAACAGAGTCATGATGATGAAGACAAAGCGTATTGTTTTTTTTCCTAAACAATTAAAGAATTTGCAGAACATGACAGAATGGTGACATGGAAACCCATTCAGCAACAAAGGGATATTATGGGAATATTCTGTCATTTTTTTCCCAATGACACTATGACAAGTGTCACTGCAGGATTCACTGAAAAGTTTAGGTTAAGGTGGATTTTTTTTAGGTGCTCCTAAGGTCGATTTTCATATTTTAATGGTGGGGTTGAAATTTTATTATGGTTGGAATAGTCCATCCAGAGGCAGACGCATGGTGCAGCCATGGGCCGCCATGTACCCCCTCTGGTGGACCAAGTCCAAAGTCCCAATTTCATTCTATATGGTTAAATGCCATATTTATATTATATATCAAAGGTTTGATAACTCCGAATGATCAACAACAGTAAAAGGTGGATATGCGTATTTTATTATGAAAAATTAATACCGGCGGAAGGACGGAGGTCGGGGCTCAACCCTGCGACCTCCCCCACACCAGCACATCCAACTACCATCATACCACTGCTTCAGGACTTAACCTTTATGTCCGCGGATTATACTTATTATCATATCAGTTGACTGGCAGGGGAATGGAGGGGGCCAGCCCCCTTCCCACAGGACTTTGTGCTATGACCAAGAGTGTCTGCTCAAACATATTGCGTGGGATTAATTTTAAATTGCGGGTTTAATTAACCTAAATCCAATGATTAGCGCTAATCCTTATCACTAATGCATATTAAATTAAAACATGCTTAATACATTTAACTGCGGATTATCTATTAGTTAATCCCACTTAAAATTAATTAAATCTGAGTTTAATATGGTAGAGAATTTGGCGGGCCCCCAAATTTGGCGCCAACTCCAAATTTGGTTGCCCTAACTGGAGCTTCTCCAGATTTAGTGGAGATTTCCTAGGCCAAACTGTTTTGGCCATAAATTTTGCAAAATTTGAACAAATTGGGAGCAAGAAGAGTCTCTTCTGGATGATTTGGACATTCTAAACACATTGAAGCTAGTTTCAGAAGCAGTGGATGATTGTAAACAATAATTTTTGCACATTTGAGCTAATACAGAGGCCTAAGCCATGGAAGCTAGACCAAGGAGATGTAGCCAGGAGGGGTGAATTCCTTCATCAAAACACTATTTTAATGGATCATTTGATGGTTTTCTATACATTTTATTACTTTTGTTCAACATTATGTTTTAATGTTTAAATTTTCATGAATTTAACATAAAACTTGCTACATTTACCTGTTTAACTCTCACAAACACCTCAAGAAACCTATGCAAAATGAAGCAAGTAATCAGCATATTATTTTTAATTTTGAAGATTAATTTAGAACAAGAAAGCTAAAATTTAGATTCATATCAAGGTGGTATCAGAGCAAAGGTTGCAAAGGTTATTTGTTTGATTTTCTTGAGTTTTGTGCAAGTAGGGTTTTAATGGTTGAAAATTTGTGATGCATACAAGATTAAAGTTGCAGAGAGGAGAAGGGAAATTGTTGGTTGCTAGTCCAGAGGTTAGGACCAGAAGAAGGAGAGCACAAGGGCACCATATCCACCCAAAGTTTCACTCACATCTACACTTGAAGCACCTCAAGTTTTATCTCCAGCCGAGATTGAAGAGGTACAAGTTTCATGAGAAGCTGAGCTTGAATCCATAGCCATCATGTCAGGTGTGGGAGAGGTTGAAGTTATTTCAAAAGAGGAAGCATACAAGAAGGCTTTCTATGAACTGACTGAAAGGGTTAGGATCCTCTTTGAAGAGAGGGACAAAAATGATGAAGAGAGGAATTCAAATGGTAGTGGAGGAAAGCCTCCTCCATCTCCACCATCTTCATCATCATCTTCCACTTCCACAACCAAAACTACCCTTACTCACTTAGAAACCATAAAAGGAAAAACTCACTTACTCAAAATTGATGTCAAAATTGAGCTTCCAGTGTATAATGGCGAGGTAAATGCAGAGAGGCTAGATAATTGTATTCGTCAATTAGAGGTTTATTTTAGAATTTAGAACCTTCATGAAGATGACATAAAAATTCAATTTCCTTCCTTGAGGATGGAAGGATCAACACTTGTATGGTGGGAAGCAAGGACTCAAGAAGAGATTAAAAACTATGGTAAGATATCAATGTCTTGGTCAAGTTTTATTGCTACCATTAAAAGGAAATCATATACTCTAGCTTACATGCAAAAAGCGATTATGGACTGGCAGAATTTTAGACAATTGAAAGAGAAAAGTGTGCAAGATTATACTTATGAATTTAGGAGAAGAGCTCTTATTTTGGGTATTAATTTTTATTCTCAAGAAACCTTGTTAAATTATATTGGGGGTTTGCATAATTACCTTAGGCACACTATTCTCATGTTCAATCCCACAAACTTAGATGATGTTTGCGTTCAAGCCACACATTTAGAAGCACGAGGGAAACAAAATGTAGATGAGAAAAGTGATAGTTTTCTTGAGTATGAGGGTAAAGGAAAGGGAAAATTTATTGGAATAGGAAAGAGAAATAACTCTATCAAAAGAGAGAAAGAGAAACTCACTTGTAAACATTTTTCTAAGAATGGCCATGATGAAAACCATTGTTGGTAGCTTTATCCAGAGTTGAAGCCAAACAAACTGAAAGCCAAATAAAAGGGGAAAAATGTTGCAATAATTGAACGTGACTTAGGTTCAGATTCAAGAGATGAAACAAAGATTACATCCATGGTTTTGAAAGTTAAGAACGTAACAAGCGCTAGTTCTTCAAGTTGTTCCAATGTAACTCAATATGAAGATAAAATAATTGAACTCTTTCATATTAGAGTCGTTTCTAAACATACCAAGATAGAAACACTATTTGATAGTGGTTATCAAGCTAATTTGATTTCTGAAGACTTAGTTAAGGAGCCAAACCTTGAAACTGTTATACATCCAAGACCTTATCCTTTAGGGTGGATATGCAAGAATGCGAACTTGCAAGTAACAAGGCAGTGTATACTAAGGTTTTCCATCAATTCAAACTTTCTTGATGAAGTTGAACTTGATGTGGTGTCACTTGAGATATCAGGTATTGTTTTGGGAAGTCCATATATTTATGATTGGAAAGCAGTATTTCATCGCCATGAGAATAAGTATCACTTGTTTAAAGATGGAATTGAGTACATAGTTAGAGCACATACGAAGAAGTCAAGTTTGTCTCTTATACATGCAAGAGAAATTAAGAGAATAGTGAATGCGACTCAAAATTTGACTTTTCTAATGATCAAACATAGAGATGTTTTGAATAAGGGCTTTCAAAAATATGCATCGAAAGAACAAGTTGATTTAATTGAAGTTTCTTATGCTTGTAATGAGATGTTTTAGGAATCTAACAGGTTGCCTTTGAAAGGAGGTGAACAAGACGTGAAAAACTTGTAGCTGTCAACATCAGTGTTGAGCAGTGTTGGAAATAAGATGCCGGTGCAAGACAGTGAAAAGGTTTAAGAGAAAGCACTAAAGAAGTTGGACAAAGAAGGCATAATTTCCACAAGTGCTTGTTTTTGGTTTCCAAAGGGTACATGGCAATGGTGAAAATACTTGTTCAAAATTCAACACAAGTACAAAGCAATATCAGTTAAGAATCGCCATGACGATAGTGTGCGAGGTGAGACAATTTATAAGTTTCCTTTGATTAATGGTCAATGTGGGAAAAAATTTGTTTATGCAAGAATATATTTATGCTCTGCAAATTTAGGGAAATTGCAGCATGACATTGTCTACAATAGCAAGAGAGGGTGTCAAGAGTCAAGGGAAAAGCTTATTTTTTGTGAAAAGCTCCAGTTGATGAAAATGGGAAAATTTCAGTGGATTGAGACTAGAAGGGTGAGGGGACTGTACCCTCATCCACATGTTCAATAAAAGATTTTGGTGTCCAAAAGGCTTCTAGTGGGGAGGAATGATCAGATGCTTAGTGTTTAAGCTAAAAAATGAAAGTGCTCAGAAATGATTGGAAACTGAATGAAAATGAAGAGCTCGTCACCAGGAATTTGGTGCAATTCGTTTCATTGAAAACGTAGTTCGGATGAGGAAGATAGAGCATGTTGTTTGTCTTCCTAAACAACTAAAAATTTTGCAGAACAAGACAAAGTGGTGACATGGCAGCCCAGCTAGAAAAAATGGGATATTCTGGGAATATTATATCATTTTCTACCAATGACACTATGACAAGTGTCACTACATGATTCGAAAATTTTATTCGGTTAAGGTGAATTTTTTTTTATGTGCTCCTAAGGTCAATTTTCATATTTTAATGGTGGTGTTGAAATTTTGTTATGGTTGGAATAGTCCAACCAAAGGCCGACACATGGTGTAAGCAGGGGATGCCACGTTCCCCCTATGGTGGATCAAGTCCAAAGTCTGAATTGCATTTTATATGGTCAAATGCCGAATTTATATTATATATGAAATATTTGATAACTCTCAATTATCAACAATAGTCAAAGGTGGATATGCATATTTTATTATGAAAAATTAATATCGATGGAAGGGCGGAGGTCGGGGCTTGACCCTGCAACCTCCCCCACACCCGCATATCCGACTACCATCATACCACTGCTTCAGGACTTAACCGTTATGTCCGCAGATTATACTTATTATCATATTAGTTGATCGGCAAGGGAATGGAGGGGGCTAGCCCCCTCCCCACAGGACTTTGCACTATGACCATGAGTGAGCGCTCAAACATATTGCATGGGATTAATGTTAAATTTTTTGTTTAATTAACCCAAATCCAACAATTAGCGCTAATCCTTATCACGAATGCGAATTAAATTAAAACACGCTTAACGCATTTAACTGCTATTATCCATTAGTTAATCCCACTTAAAATTAATTAACTCTGAGTTTAATATGGCAGATAATTGGAAGGAGCCCCCAAGTTCAGCGCCAACTCCAAATTTGGTGGCCCTAACTGGATTTTCTTCAGATTTAGTGGAGATTTCCTAGGCCAAACTGTTTTGGCCATAAATTTTGCAAAATTCGATCAGATTGGGAGAAAGAAGTGTCTATAATGGATGATTTGGACATTATGAACACATTGAAGTAGGTTTTATGAGTATTAGATAATTGCAAACATCACTGCAAACATCACTTTTTTCACATCTGAGCTAATACAGAGGCCCAAGCCATGGAAGCTAGAACAAGGAGATGTAGCCCAGGAGGGGTGAACTCCTTCATCAAAATACTATGCTAATGGATCACTTGATGGTTTTTTGTACATTTTATTGTTATTGTTAAGCATTATGTTTAAATGTTTAAATTTCTCATGAATTTAACATAAAACTTGATACATTTACCCGTTTAACTCTCACAAACACCTCAAGAAACCTATGCACATGAAGCAAGTGATCAACAAATTATTTTTAATTTTGAAGATGAAATTAGCACAAAAAAACTAACATTCGGATTCAAATCACCAAATTTGTTCTGACTTGTGGCACTGGAAAGAAGACTAAGAGGGATACCACAGGACCTGAGTTCAAATCTTGGAGATTTGAAATCACATAGATACAATAGTTTCAATATAGCTCCTAAAAAATAAGAAAAATGTGTGTATTTGTTTTAAAATTTCATAATTTTTGTTTGAAAAATAAGTTTGAAGTGATTCTAAGGGCACATTGAAGCATATATATCAGTATTGGGTTCTAAAATTCCTCCCAAAAAAAAGAATTCCACACCCATTAAGCCCTCAGAAAGCTCTACTATGATGCATGAAGAGGAAGAATCGCAACATGATATATCAAATTATGGGATTAAGTGAAACAAATTTCTCTCTCACAAAGAGAAACCAAAGATGAACTAAAATGTGACATGGATGGTTTAAAAGGTGACATGGATGGTTTAAAATTAGACATGGAAGATAATATGGATGGCATGGAAGATAATATGGATGGTTTCAAAGCATACATGAAAGGTTTGAAGGAAGGTTTGACAAAGTTGTTGCATGAAAGACTTCCCCACGGTAACAATGCAATCAATGAAAATCATGATGAGGACAAAAGGAATATGAATTGTGATTTTAGAAACTCACTTGTTTGGTTTAAGAACCACCACATTACAAATATTTCCATGATGAAGTTTGATGGCAAGGATCCGGTAACACAGATACTACAAATGGAGAAATATTTTGAACTCCATAATGCTCAATACTCACAAAAGGTACGCATTGTAACTTTATATTTAGAAGCAAATCAAGTTGTATGGTATCGATGGATTTTTTCTCGTAAAAAGCTTGTCACTATGTCAATTTTTATGGAGGAAATGATAACACATTATGAGGATACAAAGAGCAACACCTTCTTTAGCTAGTTGATAAATCTCAAACAAAAGGGTTCAATGGAAGAGCACGTCGAGGACTTCCAAAAATTGAATATCATGGTAACATATATTCTAGGGGAGCATAGGATTTATGTCTTCATAGGGACTTTAAAGGATAACATCCAACATGAGGTTTGCCTTTGGGAACTTGATTCATTGGAGAATGCATTCAGGGTGGTAAGAAAATTTGAAAGAAAAATTATGGAAAAAAGGAAGTCTACCACTCACAACTATAAATATGGAAGTGTTGCTGCTCCTAACCTTACACAACCTACAAGGATGAAAAATAAAAAATTGGAGGAAAAAGGAGCAAAAGGGAGTTTTTATAAATCTGGAAGCAAATACACTAAAGGTCATAAGCGTGCTAAGAAAAAATTATTTTACATAGATTGTGAAGAGGAGGAAGAAAAGGAACAAGAAACATCAAAAGAGGATGATATACACCAAGAAACAACCCCATAAAATGAAGAAATGAGTCTTACCATATCTTGTAATACATTGAAAATAATTACCACTCCTCAAACTCTCAAGATAGAAGGATATATCAAGAAAAAAAAGGGTAATAATGTTTATTGATTCGGGTAGTAACCATAATTTTATTCATTTTAAGATAGCCAAGGAATTAAATTGGTTCCTATATCCAGTACCAGAGCGTCAAGCGATGCTTGCAAATGGAGGAAATACAAATTTCCCTAGAATTTTCCATAATATCAAGATAACCATGGGGGAATATGTATTGAATAGTCCAATCCTTTCTATTCCAATGGGTGTTGTTGATGTTGTACTAGGAGTCCAATGGTTACAATATTTGGGGCCTATAAATTTTAATTTTGAAGAATTTTTTTTGACTTTTTTTTGGGAAGGAAAGGAAGTTGAATTACGGGGTATCACAGGGAAACTTGGAAATATAACCATCTCTAATGTCATGACAAAGATTATGAATAAAGAACCACGAGGAATAATTGCACAATTATGCTCACCAGAGGTTCAAACATCGAAATCATCTATTTCTCTAGATCTCCAAAAAGCCTTGGACAATAATTCTAAGGTGTTTGAGACTCCCAAAGGCCTCCCACCAAACCACGATCATGATTATGCTATTCATTTGAGTTCAGGAAGTGTTCCTCCAAACATCAGGCCTTACATATATCCTTATGTCCAAAATAGTGAGATTGAATGTATGGTTGCAAAAATGCTAGAGGTCGGTATAATTCAACCTAGTCAAATTTCTTTCTCTGCTCTAGTAGTATTGGTGCACATGAAGGATGGATCATGAAGCATGTGTTCAGATTATAGGGAGCTCAACAAGATCACTATTAAAGATAAATTTCCCATTCATGTCAATGATGAATTATTGGATGAATTACATGGAGAAATTTACTTCGCCAATTTGGATCTTCATTCAGGATATCATCAAATAAGAATGAAGATTTAAGAAATTTCGAAAACAACATTTATAACTCATGAGAGTCATTATTAATCTTTTGTCATGCATTTTGGCCTTACCAATGCACCTTCTACATTTCAAGGTTTGATGAATTCTATTTTCAAACCCTCCCTTCGAAAATTTGTGTTAGTATTTTTTGATGATATACTAATCTACAACAAGTCTTGGAAGGATCATATTCAACATGTTGACAAGGTGCTCAAACTATTGGAGGAGAAACAATTATATGAAAAAAACTCCAAATGTTTATTTGGAGTAAAAGAGGTGGAATATCTGGGTCATATTGTATCTCATGAGGGTGATAAGGTAGACCCTAACAAAATTAAATCCATTAAGGAAACAAAATTCCCCACAACCATAAATCATATGCGTGGATTTATCGGGTTGAAAGGGTATTGTCAAAAGTTTGTTAAGAATTATGGGAGAATAACAACACCTCTAACAAAATTACTGAAGAAATATGCATTTTATTGGACTCTAGAACCAAATAAGGCCTTTGAACATCTTTAAGAGGTAATGTGCCAAGCACTGGTCTTAGCTATGGCAGACTTCAAAAAAAAAATTATTGTGAAATGTGAATCTGATGCCTCAGGAAATGGAGTTGGTGTTGTTTTAATGCAAGAAGGAAGACCCATTTCTTTTTAAAGTCGTGCAATCAAAGGAAAACATTTACAAAAACCTATTTATGAGAAGGAAATATTGGCAATACTACATGCACTTAAGCAATGGAAATATTACCTAATGGGAAGACATTTCAAGGTAAAAACAGATCATGATAGTCTTAAATTTTTTTTAGAACAAAGATTATATTTAGAAGAGAAGAAAAAATGGGTCACAAATATTTTGGGTTATGACTTTGAAATCATCTACAAAAAAGGGAAGATTTTTTTTTTTTATGGATTCAGTCTCAAGAAAGGATGAGGATGTGGAAGCATTGCTTTGTGCCATTTATATTATCCAACCAAATTGGATAACAGAATAAAGGGATGAATGGAAGAATGACGAAGAAGTGTGGGCACTCATTCAAAAGTTGCAACAAGATCCCAGTACATTTGATATATTTAGCTGGAAAGATGATTCATTACGGTACAAATATCACTTATATGTTTGTAAAAATTCCCAGCTCAAACAAAAGATTATTTTTGGATTTCACACCTCTCCCTTATGAGGGCACTCAAGATTTTTAAAAACTTACCACAGGGTTAAGAACGAATTTTTTTGGGATGGCCTTAAATCTGATATTCAAAATTTTGTGGCAGAATGTTTGGTTTGCCAATGAAATAAATTTGATACTATTAAGACCCTAGGTCTGTTACAACCTTTATCCATTCCAAGTCAATGTTGGTAGGAGGTTTCAATGGTTTTTATCACAGGTTTACCCAAGTCCAAAGGAAAGAGTGTCATCGTCATGGTAGTTGATAGACTTTCCAAGGATGGACACTTTTGTGCATTATCATATCCATTTAAATCTAGTACAATTTCTACCGCATTCATGGAGAGAATTCAAAAGCTATATGGAAACCCAAAGATTATTGTAAGCGACAGAGATCCCATTTTCACTAGAAATTTTTGGACATAATTATTTTCTTGTATGGGCACCCAATTAGCTCACAACTCATCTTTTCATCCTAAATCTTATGGGAAAGCTGAGATAGTGAAAAAATTCTTGGAATTATATCTTCGTTGCTTTGTATCTGATAAATAAACACAATGGGTCAAGTGGTTACCTCTGGCTGAATGGTGGTATAACACTTCCTTCCATATTACAGCAAAAATGACCCCATTTATGGAAATTTATGTATATCATCCACTGCCCATAAAATCATATTTAATGGATAATTATAAGGTTCAATCAGAGGAATATCATAGCAAGCATCAACAAAAATTTCTCCAAATATTAAAGGATAACATCACTTTGGCCTAGAATCAAATGAAACAACATGCATATCAACATCGCAATGAAAGAAGTTTTGATATAGGCGATTGGGTATTTTTATGGCTACAACCATATAAACAAATATCCCTCAAGCAAGCTAATAAGGATAACAAATTATCACCAAAGTATTATGGTCCTTATAAGGTGTTGCAAAAGATTGGTACTATGGAATACAAATTGGAGCTTCTTGCATCTTCCTGAGTACACCCAGTTTTCCGTGTTTCATGCTTAAAGATGGTTATAAGCGATAAGCTCCCAGTTCAAACAATATTGACAGAACTTGATGAGGAAGGAAAAATCATATTGGAACATGAAGAAGTCACGGAAATAAGAACTCTACAGCTATGAAATAAATAAATTTCAGAGTATCTCATCAAGTGGAAGAACTTACATGCTGAAGGTTCCACATGGGAGGATGAGAATTTTAGAAAAAAGTATCCTGAATTACTCAAGCGATGAGGTAAACACTTTTTTGAAGGAGAGGGGCATGATATGTCCCTATAATACTAGTGTATCACCTTATTTTTATTGTTACTGTAGCCCCCTTATTATTATTGTTGCACTCATGTAGTCCCCATATTGTTATTATTGTGCCCCATAGAAGCCCACTATTGTTATTAGTGTGCCCTTACATTATTATTGTTATGTCGGCTTTGATTATATTGTGACCCCTTAGATTCCTATATATAGAAAGGAGGTTTTTCCATTTTAATTATCCAAAAATTATTCATTTATGTAATGTAAGGGAGGCTTCCCCCTCAAAGAGGCTAATTTTTAAGTCATTGATCTATATGTTCTTCTATTTTGTGAGCTGATTGCATAGAATTTAGATGTCGATAAGGAGTTATTTTGATCCGATTTCCCCTTAACTTGTTAATGTCACTTTATTGATTTACTTGTAGTATATTATTTCCTTTAGCTATAAAATTTGCATGGTTAATCGTTGGATCTTCGCTTGAAATCTCCACCGTTTGAACTGCAACATATGAATATGTTTTTACTTCCACTGGTTTGTCTTCATCTTGAGTTGTGGTATTGAATGGATCTATATTCATTATTTTTCTTCAACTTGTACAGTTATGTCTGAAGACTTTGATTCTCCTTTCGTGATAAGTTATTCTATTTTTTTTCAATAATATTTTTTCATTTTAAGTTTCTTAATTTGCATCAATAATTTCTCATTGTGGTCCTTAAGGCGAGTAACTTCTTTGATTTTGTTTGCGATAATATTTTCAACTTATTTCCGCATATTTTGCATCGATTTCTTGTTTTCTTGAAGAATTACTTTTCAGATATCTTTTACGTAATTTTGGCATTACATAATTTGATTTCAAGGTAATGTCCTATAATGTTATTTTTTCCTTTTGTAGAAAAAAATTAAAAAAATCTTCTTCGTATTTAGAATGAAGGATCCTAGAGATTTCATCCAGGGCGAACCCAAAATTATATCACTATCATCACAAAATAGGGTTTTAACAATTAATTTAAAGATAAAATTATTATCCTTGATACTTAGTTGTAGATTTCTTATGTCATATTGTTTGTTACTCGCTTAAAAAAATTGTTTCAATTATATTTGATTCAAGAATCACTAATTGGTTAGAGTACATTTAATGCTAACGTAATTATTATCTTCAGTAGGATCGATAGAGATGATAATATCCCTTCCTGCAAGTGATCCTTTGATTTAAAATATTGCATCAACACATTTAGTAAAAGTTTTAAGAAATATTCCATTAGTGGCCTCCATTTTACCTTTTTGGGGATAATTTTAGGTTTTAAAAGTAACCCTTGTTACCCAAATAAATCCCTCCTACAAAAAAGAACGATCTCCCTAGAATCCTAAGGGAAAAATAGAAAAAAAAACAAAAAAATAGCTCTTTCCTTAGCCTATAACTAAAACATGAAACATGTAGTATGCGAAGGACCTCTTACCTATTAATGAAGTGCTTGTAGAAGTCATTTCAACACTTTCCACAACTAGCTTTTCCTCAATTCTTTAAAGTCTAGCAGGAAATCTGTTACACTAAAATTTGTCACCATGAATGTTGATTCATATATCTTTGCATCTGATGGAGTGTCTCAAGTGGATCCCCTATGAATCTTGAAGTAAAATAATGAAAGGGACAAAAGGAATTTTTGTTTTCACTGCTTAAAACCCCTTTTTGAGAATCTGCACGGTTTTCCTAAACAAAACCCGCGCATGTGATATTACTTCCAGCACAAACTTCGCAGATCTCTGCAGTTTCTTCTACTATAAACTACGCAGGTCTGTTCATGAAGGTAAAAATAAAAATTAAGTTCTAGAAGCTTTGGTTGAGGAATCTTATCCAAATTAGAAACCTCGAACCACTTCATACCTACACCTCATCCCTTGCTATATGGAACTAATCTCATTTTCTTAAGGATCATATCCCTTGAGAAGAGGAACTAGAAACCTCCTCAAAGTTCCTATAAATTCAAAATAGGACTAAATTAGTGGGAGAATATTGAGACTTGGATTTGTAAACTCATGTTTTTGGTTTTGGGTATGAAGATCTTGTCATCAAGGGAAGGAAAGGAGACCATTGGAAGAGGCTTGCGACATCAAGGAAACTAGGTTGTAAGCTTGTTTCCCTTTGATTTCTAATACAAAGTAATTGTACTTTACTAATTGCATCTTTTGTTGATGTTATTTGTGGGATTCCTTGATAACTCACATGGTTTATGACTTATTACTGATTCAATTATATGTTTTATGCTTGATTAGGTATTTCATTTACCTTTTCTTTTTTATGTGAGATTATTTGATCTCTTTGAATATTTTTATCTATGCAGATCTCTTTTGGAGCATCATGGAGAAGTTGTGAAAATCATTTGGAAATACTTTAAATCATTTAGGAAAATATGGTTGTGGAAAGCGCTGAAAGGAATTCTACAAGCACTTCGTTAATAGATAAGTGACCCTTCACATACTACATGTTTCATGTTTTAGTCATAGGCTAAGGAAAGAGCTATTGTTTTGTTTGTTTGTTTCTAGTTTTCCGTTAGGATTCTAGGGAGATCGCTCTTATCCACAAGAGGGATTTATATGGGTAACAAATTAGTGGAAATACTGGGGATTAAACCCAGAATCTCTGGTTTCACACACCGTAGATAGGTAACCTTCAATTGCGTCATTCATCCCTGAGTCAGTCCTGAATTAATCTAATTTTTTCTTCAAAACTTGATCTAAAGTTTCGTGTCGTAGGCTCTCCCGCAATGGATTGCTTCATATCAACTTCAACTCACTGTCTAGTAAGTTGATCTAGAAACCATTTTCAATACCTTGGGGCCTGCTTGCCTTAATGGTAGGTTTCTCACTTTCAATAATAGGTTCTCATCATTGACCTTCGATCAAACAATTATACGAGTGTTTGACTTCAAGACATATTTTCACACTTCATAGATTGTACTGGGAGTACCTTAAGAGCCATTTTCATTATTTTTGGTTTCTCTTGCATTTGCTAATGGTTCACATCATTGATCGGTAATCAAGTGGTTTCTACCATGTTCAACTTGAGATATTTACTCATGTGGTTAGATTCGTACATCGATAGAGATGGAGATCAAGACCCTGGATATAGTTTCATCCATCCAGGCTGCATGGAGTTATCAAATATTCATGATTGTAAATATAGATCCATTGATGGTTGTGTCCATACTATGTCTATTGTTGACGTGGATCTTTGTGTATTTCCCTGCTGGTTCATCGAGTTATGTTTACTCTGAGTATGAGAATGCCTACCTTAGTGATGTTTATATGAATGCATGATATGGTAATACTTGATTGTTTGTTTCAGGTCCTCAACTAATTGGTCTTTGATCTAAACCTTTGAGATGATAAATCGCTTCGGTCATCAAACATATTTTATGGCTTTTCACTTTAGGGAGTAATCCGTTACACTAAAAATATTTTGTTTTATAGAAACTACAACTTGTTTTCTTAAACCAAATGCTGGTGGAATATTGGTACAATGAAATAATTTTAAAATTTAAATTATGATTATTAATACAATTAAATAAATTTAAAATTTGAATTATAATTTTTGCTAGTTATGAATTATGGTTTTCAATTATTTTGAGATATTTTGTTTTTATTTATTAATTTATATATATTAATTATTAATTTGAAATTTATATATTAAATTGGAAGATAAATATAATAAAGATAAAACTAAAACTAGTTTATATTATAAAGACCAATAAAAAATAAAAATCCAACCAAAAATATCATTAACGAAAATAGAAAATATATATAATATTATGTAAAATTCATTTAAAAATAATTAATGAAAAGAGATATGGGCTATCAAATTATATGATATTATTATATCAAGAAAAATTCAAAACAATGAGACTATAGAGCGTACTCTTACGCTCCAACAGAGTAGAGAAGTTAGGACAGTTACAAAGAAACAATACTATCAACCCTTGTGGGCTTCTGCATCAATGTGGGAGGCAACATTCATCCCCGGAATATTGAAATGCACCGTGCATAATACACAAGAATGAAATTACATTGAAAAGGAGAATTAAACTGGGTGAACTGGAATTGATGGAGTGATTAATTCAGTAGAGAGTAGATATAATAAAATACCATTTTAATGATATGGGCAGGATTCCAATGATCTTACGGAGGTCTGCAGCTTTTCCGGGAGCTGCAATGCTATCAAGTGCAACATAATTGAGTTCAAAGTATGTTTTTCCTCCATGCACTGGAAAATGATCAATAGTCACCATAGTCACCAGATTTCCAGCAAACTACGATGAGAATCCTCCATAGGCCAGTAAACTTAATATGGCTGGGCTGACTGGGGGAGAGGCCATCTAGATGTTCTGGGGTCAAGGTTTTCTCGGAATCTGTTTCATGATACAGATCAAACCGATCGCAAGGAGGAAGAGATATTTGTAGGGCTTACTGTTTAGAGAGTTAGTTAGGCAGTTAGTTTAAATGAAAGAGGGGTGGATCGAATGGCTTAAAAAATTTCAATCGTCTAACATTCCATCCAATGGTGTAGAAAGGTACATGGTGGCAGCTGGGGGATTTTTTTCAAAGAGGAGCACCTTACAGCGTAAATATACACACTTATTATAAATTGGTTTAAAATTTTATGAACAAAGTTCATAAACGCAAAAAAATACTCAAGAAGATCTCAAATATATAAATATCCATGATATAAGAATGTGAAAAATATATGAAATGATATGAAATTATTACAAATGAGGGCTTGATTATATACCTAGGTAGGTTCTCTCTTGTGAATGGTCATGTCCTTAGAAACATGCTTCTTCTATAATAATCACTAATTAATCATTAATAAAAAAGATTTGTCCTAAAAAAATATTGCTGACAAAATGTGTCGTTCGTTTCTTTGTCTTGTAATGTATTCACAACTTTTCAAATTCTTCAATTTTCCATCTTCGATACCAGATGATAGGATCCTTGGAGTGATAAATTATTTTTTCTAACTAAGAAGAGATTTGACCATTCTACATTATTTTTGTGTGGAATTTTGTGGTTATTGGATACCTCGTGTGAATTTTTATCACAAAACTGAATTGCATTGGTATTAATTGTATTCAGAACATAAGTTCGTTGTTTTTGTTCTTAGTGATACAAATATGCATATTGATTGAGTTGTCTGCTCTTGTGATTCAATGTTAGGTACATATAATACTAGTGTATCCCCTTATTTTTATTATTAGTGTCACCCCCTTATTGTTATTGTTGTACCCATGCAGTTCCCATATTGTTATTATTCTGCCCCATAGAAGTCCATTATTATTATTGTTGTGCCCTTACATTAATATTGTTATGTGGACTCTGATTATATTGTGACCCCTTAGATGCCTATATATAGAAAGAAGGTTTTGTCATTTGAATCATACAAGAATTGTTCATTTATGTAATGTAAAGGAGGTTTCTCTCTCAGGGAGGCTAATTTTTAAGTCGTTGATTTATCTTTTCTTCTATTTTATTAGTTGGTTGCATAACATTTGGTATATGAGCTTTGGATTCTAGGGTTTTGCTTCTTCAAATATGTCATATTGGAATTTTCACTATAAATTTTTTTATATGAAGCTTTAGAAGTTGAAATTGAAACCACATAGAGTTGGAATAAACCACAAAGAGTTGGAATACTACTGAACCTCTTGTATAAATTTTAGATCTTGGTTCACTCTATATTTTTAGAGATATGATCTGAGGAAGTTTGGGTTTTTGCAGGCTAGAGAATTTCATCTCAAACAGGTGACCGAGGGAAAATCGTCATAACTTTCTTTTAAGGCATCATATTTGAATTCTGTAAAAAGTGGTCGAAATTTCACAGACTTTAGTTTTTCTTATATCAATTTTAGAGACAAATGTTTAAACAATGACACATGGAATCCATTACAACTTCACTCTGTTGAACTAATCCATAATCATGTCATCTTGGGATGTTTGGCATAACTTTATCCTGAATAATCAAAATTTGGTCTGACTTGTGGCATTGGGAAGAAGACTTAGAGGGATACCACAGGACCTAATTTCAAATCTTGGAGATCTGAAATCACATAGATACAATGGTTTCAATATTGAGCGCCTAAAAAACAAGAAAAATGTGTGTATTTGTTTTAAAATTGCATAACTTTTGTTTGAAAAATCACTTTGAAGTGATTCCAAGGGCATATTGAAGCATATATATCAGTATTGGTTTCTAAAATTCCTCCCAAACAAAAGAATTCCACAACTATTAAGCCCTCAGAAATCTCTACTATGATGCATGAAGAGGAAGAATTGCAACATAATATATCAAAATTACGGGACTAACTGCAACAAATTTTTCTCTCACAAAGAGAAACCAAAGATGAACTAAAAGTTGACATGGATGGTTTAAAATCAGACATGGAGGCTAATATGGATGGCATGGAAGCTAAGATGGATGGTTTGAAAGCTGACGTGGAAGGTTTGTAGGAAGGTTTGACAAAGTTGTTGTATGAAAGACTTCCCGGTGGTTTTAGAAACTCACTTGTTGGGTTTAAGAACAACCACATTACAAAGAAAACTATGAGGAGGTTTTATGGCAAGGATTCGGTAACACATATACTACAAATGGAGCAATATTTTGATCTCCATGATATGCAACACTCACAAAAGGTACGCATTGCATCTTTATACTTAGAACCCAATCAGTTTGTATGGTATTGATGGATTTGTTCTCGTAAAACACTTGTCACTTGGTCAATTTTTATGGAGGAAATGATAGCACATTATGAGGATACAAATAACAACACCTTCTTTATCCAATTGATGAATCTCAAACAAAAGGGTTCAATGGAAGAGCACAATGTTGACTTCCAAAAATTGAATATCATAGTAACAAATATCCCAGAGGAGCATAGGATTATGTCTTCATAGGGACTTTAAAGGATAACATCCAACATGCGGTTCACCCTTGGGAACCTGATTCATTGGAGAAGGCATTCATGGTGGCAAGAAAAGTTAAAAGAAAAATTATGGCAACAAGGCAGTCTGCCACTCACAACTATAAATATGGAAGTGTTTATGCTCCTAGCCTTACACAACCTACAAGGTTGACACCAAAAAAATTGGAGGAAAAAAGACCAAAAGGGAGTTTTTATAGTTCTGATAACAAATACATTAAAGGTCATAAGCATGCCGAGAAAAAAATATTTTACATAGATTGTGAAGAGGAGGAATAAAAGGAACAAGAAACATCAAAAGAGGAGGATATACACCAATAAGCAACCCCATAGAAAGAAAAAACGAATCTTGCCATATCTTATAATGCATTGGAAAGAATTACCACTCCTCAAACTCTCAATATATAAGGATATATCAAGAAAAAAAAGGTAATAGTTTTGATTGATTCATGTAGTAACCATAATTTTATTCATTGTAATATAGCCAAGGAATTGAATTGCTTCCTATATCCTGAACCGGAGTGTCAAGTGATGGTTGCAAATGGAGGAACTATACATTTCTTTAGAATTTTCCATAATATCAAGCTAAACATGGGGGAATATGTATTGAATAGTCCAATGCTTTCTATTCTAATGGGTGGTGTTGATGTTGTTTTAGGAGTCCAATGGTTACAATCTTTGGGGACTATAGATTTTAATTTTGAAGAACTTTTTTTGAATTTTTTTGGGAAGGAAAGGAAGTTGAATTACAGGGTATCACAGGGAAACTTGGAAATATAACCATCTCTAATGTCATGAAAAATCTTCTGAAGAAATAACAATGAGGCATAATTTCACAATTATGCTCACTAGAGGTTCAAACATCGAAATCATCTATTTCTCTAGATCTCTAAAAATCCTTGGACAATCATTCCAGGGTGTTTGAGACTCCCAAAGGCCTCCCACCTAACCGTGATCATGATTATGCTATTCATTTGATTCCAGGAAGTGTTCCTCAAAAAATCAGGCCTTACAGATATCCTTATGCCCAAAAGAGTGAGATTGAATGTATGGTTGCAGAAATGCTAAAGGCTGGTATAATTAAACCTAGTCAAAGTTCTTTCTCTTCTCCAATAGTATTGGTGCACACGAAGGATGGATCATGACGCACATGTCTGGATTACAGGGATCTCAACAAGATCACTATTAAAGATAAATTTCCCATTCATGTCATTGATGAATTATTGGATGAATTACATGGAGAAATTTACTTCACCAAGTTGGATCTTCATTTAGGATATCATCAAATACAAATGAAGATTTAAGACATTACGCAAAAAACATTTATAAATCATGAGGATCATTATTAATTTTTTTTCATGCCTTTTGGCCTTACCAATGCACCTTCTACATTTCAAGGTTTGGTGAATTCTATTGTTAAAGCATTCATTTGAAAATTTGTGTTAGTATTTTTTGATGATAAAATAATCTACAACAAGTCTTGGAAGGATCATATTCAAAATTTTGACAGGGTGCTCAAACTATTGGAGGAGAAACAATTATATGAAAAAAATCCAATTATTTCTTTGGAGCACAAGAGGTGGAATATTTGGGTCATATTTTATATCACGAGGGTGACTTTAAGGAAGACCCTAAAAAAATTAAATCCATTAAGGAATGGAAAATCCCCACAACCATAAAGAATATGCAAGGATTTATCAGGTTAATAGGGTATTATTGCAAGTTTGTTAGGAATTATGGGAGAATAACAACACCTCTAACTACATTACTGAAGAAATATGCATTTTCTTGGACTCTAGAACCAACTAAGGCCTTTGAACATCTTAGAGAGGTAATGTGCCAAGAACTAGTCTTAGCTATGCCAGACTTCACAAAAAACTTTACTGTGAAATGTGATGCCTCAAGAAATGGAATTGGTGTTGTTTTAATGAAAGAAGAAAGACCCATTTCTCTTGAAAGTCATCCAATCAAAGGAAAATATTTACAAAGAATTATTTACAATAAGGAAATGTTGGAAATACTACATTCACTTAAACAATGACGACCTTACCTAAATGGAAGACACTTCAAGGTAAAAACGGACCATGATAGTCTTAAAAACTCTTTAGAAGAAATATTATCTTCAGAAGAGAAGCAAAAATGGGTCACAAATATTTTGGGTTATGACTTTGAAATCATCTACAAAAAAGGGAAGCAAAATTTTATTGCGGATGCACTCTTAAGAAAGGATGAGGATGTGGAAGCATTTCTTTGTGCCATTTATATTATCCAAATAGATTGGATAACCAAAGAAAGGGTTGAATGGAAGAATGACGAAGAAGTGTGGGCACTCATTCAAAATTTGCAGCAATATCCAAGTATATATGATATATTTAGCTGGAAAGATGATTCATTATGGTACAAAGATCACTTATATCTTTGAAATAATTCCCAACTCAAACAAAAGATTCTTTTGGAATTGCTCACCTCTCCCTAATGAGGGCACTCAGGATTTTAAAAAACTTACCATAGGGTTAAGAAGGAATTTTTTTGGGATGGCCTTAAATATGATATTCAAAATTTTGTGGCAGAATGTTTGGTTTTCCAACAAAAAAAATTTGAGAAAATTAAGACCTTGGGTCTGATACAACCTTTATCCATTCCAAGTCAACGTTCGTAGGAGGTTTCAATGTATTTATCATAGGTTTACCCAAGTCCAAAGGAAAGAGTGTCATTACGGTGGTAGTTGATAGACTTAACAATGGTGAAAACTTTTTGTGCATTATTGTATCCATTTAAATCCAATACAATTGCTACTGCATTTATGGAAACAATTGAAAAGCGACATGGAAACCCAAAGGTTATTGTAAGCGATAGAGATCCCATTTTCACTAGAAATTTTTGGACGTAATTATTTTCTTGTTTGGGTACTCAATTAGCTCATAGCTCATATTTTCATTCTCAATCTTATGGGAAAACTGAGATAGTGATAAAAAATCTTGGAAGAATATCTTCGTTGCTTTGTATATGATAAAAAAACACAATGGGTCAAGTGGTTACATCTGGTTGAATGGTGGTATAACACTTCATTCCATACTACAACAAAAATGACCCCATTTATGGCACTTTATAGATATTATCCACCGTACACTGCATCATCTTTAAGAGAAAATTCTAAGGTTTAAGCAGTGGAAGATCACATCAAGCATCAAAAACAAGTTCTCCAACTATTAAAGGATAACCTCACTTTGTCGTAGAATCAAATGAAACAACAGGTAGATCAACATCGCAATGAAAGAAGTTTTGATATAGGCGACTGCGTATTTTTATGGCTACAACCATACAAAAAAATGTCCCTCAAACAAGCTAATAAGGATAATAAATTATCACCAAAGTATTATGGTCCTTATAAGGTGTTGCAAAATATTGGCACTATGGCATACAAATTCGAGCTTCTTGCACCTTCTCGAGTGCACCTAATTTTTCTTGTTTCATGCTTATAGAAGGTTATGAGACAAGATCCTAGTGTTAGGGTCCTATAATAATAGGGTTCACAAAATTTTGAATTGAATTTGATAAGTCTTGTACAAATGTACATACTTTCTTTCTGCAAGTTGTTTTCCCATATTTTGAAAACATGAAAAATAATAAAAAATCGAAAAGAGGGTAAAATTCCTAAAAGAAAGATCAAAGGACTTAAAAAAACATATACCCAAAAAGAAAAAGAAAAATAAGACCTGAAAGTGAACAAATCCAAATGTCACTACTTTAATTCACTGCAAGAATAATGATTATGTGCAAAGTGTCAATAAATGCCATAATCCATGATCAGTTAAACAGCTTAATCTTAACTCTTCATGCTTTCAATTTCATGTTCTAGATAGTGAATAAAGATTTGTCAAACAGTTTAAACTTGACAAATCAGTAGATAGATAGAGAATAATGAGGATCTTAACAGTTTAATCTAAGCCCTAGGATGAAATAAGGTAGATTTAGTTTAGTTTTATGCTTTGAAAGAAAATGTTTTAAGGTTGCAAGCCTAAATGCACCTGCAAAAGGAAGAAAAAATGTTAGAAATACAAGATTAGGTAGGTAAAAAGCAGTGGAGCAATCATGTAAATAATACATCATCGGGAAAATTCACTAATTTCCCCTCCCCCATGAGTGTTCAGTATTCTAAGCTATTAGACAAACAGGCTCAGAGCATTTCTCTAACTTTTGTTGGGACCGAATCCAAGGCTCTATGACTGGTTAGTTGAAAATACTGAGTTCTTATGTAAAATCCTCATTTATCATCATTTACCCTTCATTCATGTATTAAAGCCCCTTTTTCCTAAGTAAGCACACATTCTTTCTTGGTAAAATTTTAATCCTAGAATGGTTAACTTCATTTCTTCATAAGCTTTCATAAAAACCCACAAAGTTACATTTATCCTAAGTATTAGTGAAACAAATTATAAAAATGAGAAATGCTTGATTATTATGTTATACTTGGAAATAATGTGTATTTTGTTTTACATTTCACTCCCCTCTCATATTAACTTTTAACATATTTTATTAAATCCCTAAGAAATACCCTTTCCTAGTTATTAATTTAATTATATCTAAATACCCCAAAAACCCACTATTATAAACTTTTGACCAAAGTATATTATCCCATGTGCGTAAATGAAAAACCCAATATATAAAGCCCTTTGGTCTAAAAGATTATCTTTATTCAAATATCGCGCCTTAAGGTCAAAAAACTATATAAATACAATAAATAAACCCCCCCTCTTATGTTTTATTAAAAACATTTAACAAATGTTTTAAATAAAAACATTAACCTGCCATATATTATACCAAGTCTAAAGCCCGCACCTTTGTATATTGTATTAAATTTTATCATAATTTTTAAACCATTATTAATCCCGCTGTTGTATAGAAATAAACCCTTATATATAGATTCTATACCTTTTTACCCCTCAACCATATCATAAAAGGTTTTAAACCTGTCATAAGCCCTCGACATATATTAAAAACTACCGCTACATTTGATCCATCTCGGTCCTACCTTTCCATCCCGACGCAGCTCCCGAAACAATCCCAGTCATTCGCTTCCAACCTTTAGATCTAATGGTTGAGGGTTGATATCACATAGATAACATGTCCGACCACTCCAAGGCAAAAGCCACGTGAAATGGCCGGTTGTTTGTTGACCCATCCCCTACACGTGGCCCCTTCTGATTCGATCATGAAGGTTTTGATTAAAACCGTTTACCACTTAAAAGCGACGCAATAACCACCAGTGGTTTTTCACCTTTGGAACGCGAAAACCATTTTCCCGCCCAATGTGACCGTCATTCATTACTTTTAAACTAAACCTAATTTGCTCATTAAACCTTTGGAATGCACTGTTTATCCCTCTTTCTGCGCCTATTCATTATATGTTCTTTCCTGACTGAGAAAAAAAGAAAATTTTCATTATTTTATTGCTATGAGCCTGCAGAAATCCTGCCATTCACCATTGAAGATTGCTGGAAGTCTTGAATTACTTCTAGAAGACATAAGAAACTTATCTGATGCCTCAAAACCCATTTAAAGACCATATACCTGCAAGAACAGGTACTCCTCGGAAAAATCAACCTTCCTGTTATTTAGAAAAGAGTTTCCCGTGAAATTGATAGCCATAAACCCTATTTGCCCACAGAAAGAACTATGTTTGCCTTCAAAGAACAGATTGTTGTAGAAACCGTTTGAAAGATTCAAACTCTTTTACCAATGTTTAGAATCCCTAAATGTTAACTCAGTGCCAACAGAGTTAAACCTCCAGAGTAAAAATTTGTTCCATAGGTTTTCGCAATTCATCAAAGCCATAATCCCTCCTTGCAGACCTGGATTTCATTAATGAATTATTTGATTTTTGCACGTCATTAGAAAAAGGAGAATTTGGATAAAACAATATAAATACTAGTTAAAGATCAATTTTACTCCAAGAATTCACAAGGAAATGAGTTTGAATAAGTTTTCCTAGAACAAGAAGATTTCACACAGTAAACAAAGCAGTAATAGTTTGCAGTGAAAACAGAGACAGTTAAAGTGTATCAGATGAAAGTCACAGTAAAGGTGAAAAAAAAGTTACAGAGCAGTCAAGGTAAAGCAGGAAAAGTAAAACATGGAGGCAGTAAATGGTAAATAAATATGAAAATAATTTCAACAACAATGAAGTTTATCCAAAGTGAAAGTAAAAAACAGTTAAAATAACAGTAAGGTTAAAAGATGAAAATAGAGCAAGAAAGAACATTTTTGCAGAAATTTCCTGTTTAAGTCATTGTTTTGCAGAAACTATTGTGACCAATATAGGATCAATTTTGCAAAACTAAAGGATTTTTATGTTCTTAAGGTGTCCAACTACAAAAACCTCTCTCACTTTTCTAATAGCCATTATGGATTTGGAAATATTAAACAAACTTTGAAAGATCTTTTTACAGAAAATTCATGTTAAGTCATCAGTTTGCAGAGGATATTATGGCCAACCAGAAATACACATTACAAAACTGAAGGAGGTTTTTGTTCCTAAGAGACTCATCTACAAAACCCTATCTCACTTTTTTCACAATTATTACAAAATGAGAGATAAATGCACATATTTACAACCTAGTTTTTAGACTCTTCAAAACTTTGTTTTACACATTGTTTTGCAGAGCCTATTGTGAATAGCTAGAGAAGAATTTTAGGGAACTGAGAGAAATTTATCTCAACAACATATTTATCTACAATAACAGCTTTCACTTTTTACATCACTATTTCGGATCGAGAAATACAAAGGTATCATTGGACCCCAAGTTTGTAGAATTTTTGGAGCAGAATGCACAAAGAAAGGAGACAGTTAGTGATTTGGATGCCTCATCATCAACTAAGAGTTGAAATCAAATTCAAATTCTCCTATTTGTCATCACCTATCCATAAAAAATAGTTCCAAATAGATGCATTAGTTTTGAGTGTCCTTTACTTAAGTTCTATTTATGTAAAACAATTGGAGATATTTGTAAACCAATCTTGATATTTTTTCAAGATATTCTAGTTTAGAATTTGTATAAATACTTCACTCTTTAAAGTATTTTGGTGGAATAAAATTGGTGGAGATTACTATAGATATCTTCATTGACTTGAAGGCTTTGGATTTCGATTTTTAGCAGCAGACTGGATCACCTTTTTGGCATCATACTTTAGGATCCTTGTGATAAGCTTTCTGGAGTGAATTATTCTCTTAAAATTTTCATTGTTATCTTCTTTTGTTTCATGCATACATATATGTTTTAATTCTAAATCATAATGTATAACTAGGAGTATTACTACAGGACATGTTAATAACACCATATTTTTAACTAGTTATCAATTCATTGTTTTCTTCTGATTTCCAGTGCAGGGAATTCTTAATTTATCCCTCTTCTGTTTGAACTCTATCTTCTACTTCCATTTTTCGGATCAAAGGATCCTTGTGTTCCCTTTATCCCGATCACAACATCTCAAAAACCATTTTTTCCAAGATCTCCAAGGGTTATCTACCTTGCCCTGCAGACATTTGACCTTTTAGGCTTTGATCCTAGTTCTGTTAGCTTGACTTAGACTCCATAGCCCAATGGACAAGTAGATTTCCCTCTATCTACCCTCCAAGTGAAATTTTCCCACCAAATCCAACAAAACAAAACCAAATCTGTACTTTAATAACTAGCCTAATATTCAAAAATAAAACAAAATTAAACTTTAAAGAGAGAGCCCTCTCTAAACACTAGGAAGGCTAGATCCTAGATTTTGAAGTAGGTTTGTGGTTACCTCGGTGAGTTCTCTCTTGAACCTAGAGAAATTATTGAGTGATAACGTATTGGCGACCATACTAGGGAAGACTAACATTTTCTTCAGAAATATTTTACAAGTTCAGATCTGATCTATGATGGTGGACAGTGATCAGACACACAAAGGTTAAAATCATCCATCTGGCAACTCCAAATCAATTTCACTATCAAGACTCCACTGGAGGAATGAACCTGAAAGAACAATATGGAAATATCAGGCTTTCAACTTGGATCTTAATCCAAGACATTATGTTCTTTCTCATTAAGAAAGTTTTTCAATGTATATTGTATTTTATAGAAGGATATAGCTTGGTTGTATAGATACAGTGGCCCTTATTTATGACTAATTTACAATTTGACCCGAGAATTAAACGTAGGTATTCTCCCATGAAAAAAGATCACATACCTATATTTCCACACAAACCACCAAAGGTAAATTGGGATAAAAATCTTCCTATATTTCAAGATGAGAATATTGATGATCCTTTATTACATCTCATTAAATTTCATATACACTCATGGAGACTAAAGGGTGATTGGCATGAGGATTGCCTCATGAAGCTATTCATGGCAACCTTAGAAGGACAAGCAAGAGAATGGTATGAAGCTCTCAAACCTGCTAGTTTATTTTCTTTAAATGATTTTCATAAGGTATTTTATGAGCATTACAAAGAAGATTTTCCATCTTTATCATTAGCTGAAAATTGTTGTGATCACATTGAAGATCTCATACATTACCTTAAAAATATTGATGAAGATTTTGGAAATTGGCATCCTGAATATTTATTAGAAGAAGTCCATAACTTTCATTCTCAAGTTAAGTGTCATGATAATCAAGAGGAGTTAATCAAAGATCAAATAGATTAGGAGAAGAATCAAGATCCACAAAGCCCCTCTGTAGTAAAAAATGTTGTTTCATATAATGTTTTGAATGAAGTTAAAGAAAATATTCAACCTCATGATCAGTTTTTACATAAGAGAGAAAACAATTGTTATTCAAAGCTAAAAATTCAAAGATTCCCACCCCTCCTCAATGAAGAAGAAATCAATTTGCTTCTAAACATGCAACCATCTTCAAAATATTTACATAATGAAGAAATTGTTTCTACTTATTCTAATGTTGATGTATGTACTAAAGTTTTTTTCCATGAAGAGACAGAAGAACAGGTTGATGCTCATGTTGTTCTACCTTCCCAAAAAGGCCCATTTCCTGATAGTACTCCTATTGAGAAAAATGATGACCTTCAAATAGAATGCAACCAATCTAATCAAGATATATCAGGATTACTAGAAAAGAAATCTTCTGATCTAATGTGTATAATTGATGACATTCCGTCTTCTGAAGATTTGCCTAAGTATGATTAGTATGATGATAATTATGTTCTCCAAATTCAAGCTAACTTCATAGAGCAATCACTAGCTAGTTTGTGGGATGAGGAAGTTCAGTTTCAGTAGCTCAAATACATTGATCATAAAATACACATAGAATATGAGAGTGAAGAAGAAAGTTCAGAAATTTTGAAAGAAAGTTCTATACCATTATTCTCTAAACAATTTCGGTTTTTAAAGGATGAACAACCTCTAGAAATCTATGAAGTTCCATTAAAACCCATATATAAATTGCAGCAATCTTTCAAAATTTTTCATGATCAAATAGAAGATATGTTGGATAATGAATGCATTCAAAGCCTTTCTCCATTAACTAACTATGGGTTTCAGAATCGAGATGATAAAGGTTTCATAAATCAAACATTACAATCAGTAGAAATATCATCACAAAGCTTATCTAAAAATCTGAAAGTATCTCAGAACAATCATAGGTTGATTTTGCAAGGGAATAAAGTTAAAAATGACAATTTAGTCTCATGGCATGGAGGTCATCCAGAACATATGTACAATAATTTAGATTAGTTAAACATTGGTGTATATACCTTGGAAGATCCTTTTAAAATTTTTCTAGAGTCAACAAAGAAAATCAAGTATTTCCTTATTCTCTCATTGCTTGACAAGTTTCTAATTGGTTGCGGAATTACAGCTTTGAAAATCAACAAGCACATGTAACAAAATCTATCAAAGTACATAATGCTTGAATGGTTGCATTGGCTATTTCATTTTACCTAACCAGCAGTTGGACAACTGATTAGAGTAAGTAGTTAGGATTTCAGCTTATTTCAATTTACAGTTTTCATCTAGTTTGAAATAATTCATTAAGATTTAAAAGCCAAGGAAAAGGCGCTAAAATATTGATGATATAGTAGTATGGTTTGAAAGTTGCACCACTTTAGGGTCTTAGATCAGATTTCAGTTTGCAGAAAAAGGTGTAAATTCAGTTCAAGATTTTTCAGTCACAACATATGCATGTGTGGGATTGGCTCAAAGGATCAGGTTACTAGTCTTAGAGTTCTTGATATTTCACTAGGAAATGTCATCCCCATGTGGAGCCACTATTAGGGTCCTATAATAATAGGGTTCATAAAATTTTGAATTGACTTTGATAATTCTTGTAAATATGTACATACCTTGCTTTCTGCAAGTTGTTTTTCTATATTTTGAAAAGATGAAAAATAATAAAAAAACAAAAAAGAGGGTAAAATTCCTAAAAGAAAGATCAAAGGACTTAGAAAAACATATACCCCAAAAGAAAAAGAAAAATAAGACCTGAAAGTGAGCAAATCGAAATGCCACTACTTTACTTTATTGCAAGAAAAATGATTATGTGCAGAGTGTGAATAAATTCCATAATCCATGATCAGTTAAACAACTTAATCTTAACTCTTCATGCTTTCAATTTCATGTTCTAGATAGTGAATAAAGATTTGTCAAACAGTTTAAACTTGATAAATCAGTAGATAGGTAGAGAATAATGAGGATCTCAACAGTTTAATCTGAGCCCTAGGATGAAATAAGGTAGATTTAGACTAGTTTTATGCTTTGAAAGAAATTTTTTTAAGGTTGCAAGCCTAAATGCACCTGCAAAAGGAAGAAAAAAAATGTTAGAAATACAAGATCGGGTAGGTAGAAAGCAGTGGAGCAATCATGTAAATAATACATCATCGGGAAAATTCACTAATTTCCTCTCCCCCATGAGTGTTCAATATTCTAAGCTATTAGTCAAATAGACTCAGAGCATTTGTCTGACTTTTGTTGGGACCGGATCCAAGGCTCTATGACTGGTTAGTTGAAAATACTGAGTTCTTATGTTAAATCCTCATTTATCATCATTTACCCTTCATTCATGTATTAAAGCCCCTTTTCCCTAAGTAAACACACATTCTTGCTTGGTAAAATTGTAATCCTAGAATGGTTAACTTAATTTCTTCATAAGCTTTCATAAAAACCCACAAAGTCACATCTATCCTAAGTATTAGTGAAACAAATTATAAAAATGAGCAATGCTTGATTATTATGTTATACTTGGAAATAATGTGTATTTTGCTTTACATTTCACTCCCCTCTCATATTAACTTTTAACATATTTTATTAAATCCCTAATAAATACCCTTTCCTAGTTATTAATTTCATTATATCTAAATACCCCAAAAACCCACTATTATAAACTTTTGACCAAAGTATATTATCCCATGTGCGTAAATGAAAAACCCAATATATAAAGCCCTTTGGTCTAAAATATTATCGTTATTCAAATATCTCGCCTTATAGTTTTTAAACTATTTGAAAAAGGTCAAAAAACTATATAAATACAATAAATAAACCACCCCGCTTATGTTTTATTAAAAACATTTGAAAAATGTTTTAAATAAAAACATTAACCCACCATATATTATACCAAGTCTAAAGCCCGCACCTTTGTATATTGTATTAAATTTTATCATAATGTTTTAAACCATTATTAATCCCGCCGCTGTATAGAAATAAACCCTTATATATAGATTCTATACCTTTTTACCCATCAACCATATCATAAAAGGTTTTAAACCTGTCATAAGCCCTCGACATATATTACAAACGTCCGCTACATTTCATCTATCTCAGTCCCAACTTTCCATCCTGACACAGCTCCCGAAACAATCCCAGTCATTCGCTTCCAACCTTTAGATCCAATGGTTGAGGGTTGATATCGCATAGATAACATGTCCAACCGCTCCAAGGCAAAAGCCACGCGAAATGGCTAGTTTTTCATGGACCCATCCCCTCCACGTGGCCCCTTTTGATTTGATCGCGCAGGTTTTGATTAAAACCGTTTACCACTTAAAAGCGATGCTATAACCACCAGTGGTTTTTCACCTTTGGAATGTGAAAACCATTTTCCCGCCCGATGTGACCTTCATTCATTACTTTTAAACTAAACCTAATTTTCTCATTAAACCTTTATAATCCACTGTTTATCCCTCTTTCTGCGCCTATTCGTGTTATGTTATTTCCTGACTGAGAAAAAAAGAAAAATTTCATTGTTTTATTGCTAAGAACCTGCAGAAATCCCGCCATTCACCATTGAAGATTGCTGGAAGTCCTGAATTACTTCCAGAAGACATCAGAAAATTATTGGATGCCTCAGAACCCATTTAAAGACCATATACCTGCAAGAACAGGTACTCCTCAGAAAAATCAACCTTCCTGTTATTTGAAAAAGAGTTTCTTGTGAAATTGATAGCCATAAACCCTGTTTTCCCACAAAAATAACTATGTTTGCCTTCAAAGAACGGATTTGTTGTAGAAACCGTTTGAAAGATTCAAACTCTTTTACCAATGTTCAGAATCCCTAACTGTTACACTCAATTACTCAGTGCCAATAGAGTTAAACCTCCAAAGTAAAAAATTATTCCATAGTTTTTCCCAATTCATCAAAGCCATAATCCCTCCTTGCAGACCTGGATTTCATTAATGAATTATTTGATTTTTGGAGGTCATTAGAAAAAGAAGAATTTGGATAAAACAATCTAAATACTAGTTGAAGATAAATTTTACTCCAAGAATTCACAAGGAAATGAGTTTGAATAGGTTTTTCTAGAACAAGAATATTTCACATAGTAAACAAAGCAGTAACAGTTTGCAGTGAAAATAGAGGCAGTTAAAGTGTATCAGATGAAAGTCACAGTAAAGGTTAAAAAAAAGTTACAAAGTAGTCAAGGTAAAGCAGTAAAAGTAAAACATGGAGGCAGTAAATGGTAAATAAATATGAAAATAATTTCAACAACAATGAAGTTTATCCAAAGTGAAAGTAAAAAACAGTTAAAATAACAGTAAAGTTAAAAGATGAAAATAGAGCAAGAAAGAACATTTTTGCAGAAATTTCCAGTTTAAGTCATTGTTTTGCAGAAACTATTGTGACCAATCCAGGATGAATTTTGCAAAACTGAAGGATTTTTATGTTCTTAAGGTGTCCAACTACAAAAACCTCTCTCACTTTTCTAACAACCATTATAGATTTGGAAATATTAAACAAACTTTGAAAGATCTTTTTACAGAAATTTCATGTTAAGTCATCAGTTTGTAGAGGATATTATGACAAACCAAAAATAAATATTACAAACCTAAAGGAGGTTTTTGTTCCTAAGAGACTCATCTACAAAAACCTATCTCACTTTTTCCACAGGTATTACAGAATGAGAGATAAATGCACATATTTACAGCCTAGTTTTCAGAATATGCAAAACTCTGTTTTACACATCGTTTTTCAGAGCCTATTGTGAACAGCTGGAGAAGAATTTTATGGAACTGAGAGAAATTTATCTCAAAAACATATCATCTACCATAACCACTTTCACTTTTTACATAGCTATTTCGGATTGAGAAATACAAAGGTATCATTGGACCCCAAGTTTGCAGAATTGTTGGAGCAGAATGCACAAAGAAAGGAGACAGTTAGTGATTTGGATGCCTCATCATCAACTAAGAGTTGAAATCAAATTCAAAGTCTCCTCTTTGTCATCACCTATCCATAAAAAATAGTGCCAAATAGATGCATTAGTTTTGAGTGTCCTTTACTTAAGTTCTATTTATGTAAAACAGTTGGAGATATTTGTAAACAAATATTGATATTTTTTCAAGATATTCTAGTTTAGAATTTGTATAAATACTTCACTCTTTAAAGTATTTTGGTGGAATAAAATTGGTGGAGATTACTATAGATATTTTCATTGACTTGAAGGCTTTGGATTTCGATTTTGAGCAGCAGACTGGATCACCTTTTTGGCATCATACTTTAGGATCCCTGTGATAAGCTTTTTGGAGTGAAGTATTCTCTTAAACTTTTCATTGTTATCTTCTTTTGTTTCATGCATACATATATGTTTTAATTCTAAATCATAATGTATAACTAGGAGTATTACTACAGGACATGTTAATAACACCCTATTTTTAACTAGTTATCATTTCATTGTTTTGTTCTAATTTCCAGCGCAGGGAATTCTTAATTGCTCCCTCTCCCATTTGACCTCTATATTCTACTTCCCTTTTCCGGATCAAAGGATCCTTACGTTCCCTTTATCCCGATCATAACATCTCAAAAACCATTTTTCCCAAGATCTCCAAGGGTTATCTACCTTGCCCTGCAGACATTTGACCTTTTAGGCTTTGATCCTAGTTCTGTTAGCTTGAATTAGACTCCATAGCCCAATGGACAAGTAGATTTCCCTCTATCTACCCTCCAAGTGAAATTTTCCCACCAAATCCAACAAAACAAAACTAAATCTGTACTTTAATAACTAGCCTAATAGTCAAAAAGAAAACAAAGTTAAACTTTAAAGAGAGAGCCCTCTTTGAACCCTAGGAAGGCTAGATCCTAGAGTTTGAAGTAGGTTTGTGGTTACCTCAGTGAGTTCTCTCTGGAACCTGGAGAAATTATTGAGTGATAACATATTGGCGACCATACTAGGGAAGACTAAAATTTTCTTCAGAAATATTTTATAGGTTCAGATTTGATCTATGATGGTGGACAGTGATCATACACACAAAGGTTAAAATCAATCACTTGGCGTCTCCAAATCAATTTCACTATCAAGAATCCACTGGAGGAATAAACCTGAAGGAACAATATGGAAATATCAAGCTTTCAACTTGGATCTTAGTCCAAGACATTATGTTCTTTCTCATTAAGAAAGTTTTTCAATGTATATTGTATTTTATAGAAGGATATAGCTTGGTTGTATAGATATAGTGGCCCTTATTTATGACTAATTTACAAGTTGACCCTAGAATTAAACATAGGTATGCTCCCATGAGCAAAGATCACATACCTGGATTTCCACACAAACTACCAAAGGTAAATTGGGATAAAAATCTTCCTATATTTCAAGATGAGAATATTGATGATCCTTTATTACATCTCATTAAATTTCATATACACTCATGGAGATTAAAGGGTGATTGGCATGAGGATTTCCTCATGAAGCTATTCATGGCAACCTTAGAAGGACAAGCAAGGGAATGGTATGAAGCTCTCAAACCTGCTAGTTTATTTCTTTAAAGGATTTTCATAAGGTATTTTATGAGCATTACAAAGAAGATTTTCCATCTTTATCATTAGCTGAAAATTGTTGTGATCACGTTGAAGATTCCATACATTACCTTAAAAATATTGATGAAGATTTTGGAAATTGGCATCCTGAAGATTTATTAGAATAATTCCATAACTTTCATTCTCAAGTTAAGTGTCATGATAATCAAGAGGAGTTAATCAAATATAAAATAGAGTAGGAGATGAATCAAGATCCAAAAAGCCCCTTTGTAGTAACAAATGATGTTTCATATAATGTTTTGAATAAAGTTAAAGAAAATATTCAACCTCATGATCAATTTTTACATAAGAGAGAAAACGATTGTTATTCAAAGCTAAAAATTCAAAGATTCCCACCCCTCCTCACTGAAGAAGAAATCAATTTGCTTCTAAACATGCAACCATCTTCAAAATATTTACATAATGAAGAAATTGTTTCTACTTATTCTAATGTTGATGTATGTACTAAAGTTTTTTTCCATGAAGAGACAGAAGAACAGGTTGATGCTCATGTTGTTATACCTTCCCAAAAAGGCCCATTTCCTGATAGTACTCCTATTGAGAAAAATGATGACCTTCAAATAGAATGCAACCAATCTAATCAAGATATATTAGGATTACTAGAAAATAAATCTGCTGATCTAATGTGTATAATTGATGATATTCCTTCTTCTGAAGATTTGCCTAAGTATGATCAATATGAAGATAATTATGTTCTCCAAATTCAAGCTAATTTCATAGAGCAATCACTAGCTAGTTTGTGGGATGAGGAAGTTCAGTTTCAGCAGCTCAAATACATTAATCAGAAAATACACATCGAATATGAGAGTGAAGAAGAAAGTTCAGAAATTTTGAAAGAAAGTTCTATACCATTATGCTCTAAATAATTTCAGTTTTTAAAGGATGAACAACCCGTAGAAATCTATGAAGTTCCATTAAAACCCATATATAAATTGCAGCAATCTTTAAAGTTTTTCATGATCCAATAGAAGATATGTTGGATAATGAATGCATTCAAAGCCTTTCTCCATTAACTAACTATGAGTTTCAGAATTGAGATGATAAAGGTTTCAGCAGTCAAACATTACAATCAGTAGAAATATCATCACAAAGATTATCTGAAAATCTAAAAGTATCTTAGAACAATCATAGGTTGATTTTGCAAGGGAATAAAGTTAAAAATGACAATTTAGTCTCATGGCATGGAAGTCATCCAGAACAGATGTAAAATCATTTAGATCAGTTAAACATTGTTCTATATACCTTGGAGTATCCTTTTAAAAAGTTTCTAGAGTCAACAAAGAAAATAAAGTATTTCCTTATTCTCTCATTGGTTGACAAGTTTCTAATAGGTTGCAGAATTACAGCTTTGACAATCAACAAGCACATGCAACAAAATATATCAAAGTACATAATGCTTGAATGGTTTCATTGGATATTTCATTTTACCTAACCAGCAGTTGGACAGCTGATTAGAGTAAGTAGTTAGGATTTCAGCTTATTTCAGTTTACAGCTTTCATCTAGTTTGAAATAATTCATTAAGATTTAAAAGCCAAGGAAAAGGCCCTAAAATATTGATGATGTAGTAGTATGGTTTGAAAGTTGCACCACTTTAGGGTCTTAGATCAGATTTCAGTTTGCAGAAAAAGGTGTAAATTCAGTTCAAGATTTTTCGGTCACAACATATGCATGTCTGGGATTGGCTCAAAGGATCAGGCTACTAGTCTTAGAGTTCTTGATATTTCACTAGGAAATGTCATCCCCATGTGGAGCCACTGTTAGGGTTCTATAATAATAAGGTTCATAAAATTTTGAATTGATTTTGATAATTCTTGTAAATATGTACATGCCTTGCTTTCTGCAAGTTGTTTTCCCATATTTTGAAAAGATGAAAAATAATTAAAAAAAAGAGAGAGGGTAAAAGTCCTAAAAGAAAGATCAAAGGACTTAGAAAAACATATACCCCAAAAGAAAAGGAAAAATAAGACCTGAAAGTGAGAAAATCCAAATGCCACAATTTTACTTTATTGCAAGAAAAATAATTATGTGCAGAGTGTCAATAAATACCATAATCCATGATCAGTTAAACAACTTAATCTTAACTCTTCATGCTTTCAATTTCATGTTCTAGATAGTGAATAAAGAATTGTCAAACAGTTTAAACTTGACAAATCAGTAGATAGGTAGAGAATAATGAGGAGCTCAATAGTTTAATCTAAGCCCTAGGATGAAATAAGGTAGATTTAGATTAGTTTTATGCTTTGAAAGAAAATGTTTTAAGGTTGCAAGCCTAAATGCACCTGCAAAAGGAAGAAAAAATGTTAGAAATACAAGATTGGGTAGGTAGAAAGCAGTGGAGAAATCATGTAAATAATACATCATTGGGAAAATTCACTAATTTCCCCTGCCCCATGAGTGTTCAGTATTCTAAGATATTAGTCAAACAGGCTCAGAGCATTTCTCTAACTTTTGTTGGGACCGGATCCAAGGCTCTATGACTAGTTAGTTGAAAATACTAAGTTCTTATGTTAAATCCTCATTTATCATCATTTACCCTTCATTCATGTATTAAAGCCCCCTTTTCCTAAGTAAGCACACATTCTTGCTTGGTAAAATTGTAATCCTAGAATGGTTAACTTCATTTCTTCATAAGCTTTCATAAAAACCCACAAAGTTACATTATCCTAAGTATTAGTGAAACAAATTATAAAAATGAGCAATACTTGATTTTTATGTTATACTTGGAAATAATGTGTATTTTGTTTTACATTTCACTCCCCTCTCATATTAACTTTTAACATATTTTATTGAATCCCTAAGAAATACCCTTTCCTAGTTGTTAATTTCATTATATCTAAATACCCCAAAAACCCACTATTATAAACTTTTGACCAAAGTATATTATCCCATGTGCGTAAATGAAAAACCCAATATATAAAGCCCTTTGGTCTAAAAGATTATCATTATTCAAATATCCTGCCTTATAGTTTTTAACCTATTTGAAAAAGGTTAAAAAACTATATAAATACAATAAATAAACCCCCCCGCTTATGTTTTATTAAAAACATTTAACAAATTTTTTAAATAAAAACATTAACCCACCATATATTATACCAAGTCTAAAGCCCACAGCTTTGTATGTTGTATTAAATGTTATCATAATGTTTTAAACCATTATTAATCTCGTTGTTGTATAGGAATAAACCCTTATATATAGATTCTATACCTTTTTACCCCTCAACCATATCATAAAAGGTTTTAAACCTTTCATAAGCCCTCAACATATATTAAAAAATTCTGCTACATTTGATCCATCCCAGTCCCACCTTTCCATCCCGACGCAGCTCCTGAAACAATCCTAGCCGTTCGCTTCCAACCTTTATATCCAACGATTGAGGGTTGATATCGCACAGATAACATGCCCGACCGCTCCAAGGCAAAAACCACACGAAATGGTAAATTTTTTGTTGACCCATCCCCTCCACGTGGCCCCTTCTAATTTGATCCCACATGTTTTGATTAAAACCGTTTACCACTTAAAAGCCACGCGATAACCACCAGTGGTTTTTTGCTTGGAACGTGAAAGCCATTTTCCCGCCCGATGTGACCGTCATTCATTACTTGTAAACTAAACCTAATTTTCCCATTAAACCTTTGGAATCCACTGTTTATACTTCTTTCTATGCCTATTCATTATATGTTCTTTCCCGACTCAAAAAAAAGAAAATTTTCATTGTTTGATTGCTAAGAACCTTTAGAAATCCTGCCATTCACCATTGAAGATTGCTGAAAGTCCTAAATTACTTCCAGAAGACATCAAAAACATATCTGATGCCTCAAAAAATTTTTAAATACCATATACCTGCAAGAACAGGTACTCGGAAAAATCAAACTTCCTGTTATTTGTAAAAGAGTTTCCTATGAAATTGATAGCCATAAATCCTGTTTGCCCATAGAAAGAACTATATTTGTCTTCGTAGAACGGATTTGCTGTAGAAACCCTTTGAAAGATTCAAAATCTTTTACCAATGTTCAGAATCCCTAACTGTTACACTCAATTACTTAGTGCCAATAGAGTTAAAGCTCCAGAGTCAAAATTTATTCCATAGGTTTTCCCAATTCATCAAAGCCATAATCCCTCCTTGCAGACTTGGATTTCATTAATGAATTGTTTGATTTTTGCAGGTCATTAGAAAAAGGAGAATTTGGATAAAACAATATAAATACTAGTTAAAGATCAATTTTACTCCAAGAATTCACAAGGAAATGAGTTTGAATAGGTTTTCCTAGAACAAGAAGATTTCACACAGTAAACAGAGCAGTAACAGTTTGCAGTGAAAACAGAGTTACAGAGCAGTCAAGGTAAAGCAGTAAAAGTAAAACATGGAGGTAGTAAATGGTAAATAAAGATGAAAATAATTTCAACAACAATGAAGTTTATCCAAAGTGAAAGTAAAAATAGTTAAAAGAACAGTGAGGTTAAAAGATGAAAACAGAGCAAGAAGGAACATTTTTGCAGAAATTTCATGTTTAAGTCATTGTTTTGCAGAAACTATTGTGACCAATCCAAGATGAATTTTGCAAAACTGAAGGAGGTTTATGTTCTTAAGGTGTCGAAATACAAAAAACCTCTCACTTTTCTAACAGCCATTATGGATTTGGAAATATTAAACACAATTTGAAAGCTCTTTTTACAAAAAATGCATGTTAAGTCATCAGTTTTCAGAGGAGATTATGGCCAATTAGAAATACATCTTACAAAAATGAAGGAGGTTTTTGTTCTTAAGAGACTCATCTACAAAAACATATCTCACTGTTTTCACATTTATTACAGAATGAGAGATACATGCACTATGATTATATGGTGACCCCTTAGACTCCTATATATAGAAAGGAGGTTTTTTCATTTGAATCATCCAATAATTATTCATTTATGTAATGTAAAGGAGGTTTTCCCCTCAAAGAGGCTAATTTTTAAGTCGTTGATCTATATTTTCTTCTATTTTGTGAGCTGATTGCATAACATTCAGATGTCAATAAGGATTTCTTGTGATATCATTTCAACTTAACTTGTTAATGTCACTTTCTTGATTTACTTGAAGTATCTGATTTGCTTTAGTAACAAAATTTTCATGGTTAATCGCTGGATCTTTGCTTGAAATCTACGCCGTTTGAACAACAACATATGAATATGTTTTTACTTCCACTAGTTTGTCATCATCTTGAGTTGTGGTATTGCATGAATCAATATTCATTCTTTTTCTTCAACTTGGACAGTTTACATCTGAAGACTTTGATCCTTTTTTGATAAGTTCTTATGTTTTTTTTCAGTGATATTTTGTCATTTTAAGTTTCTTAATTTGCGTCAATAATTTCTCATTGTGGTTCTTGAGGCGAGTAAATTCTTCGATTTGGTCTGCGATAATATTTTCAACTTCTTTCCACATATTTTGCATTGATTTCTGCTTTTCTTGAAGAATTACTTTTGAGATATATTTTACATCTTTTGGTGTTACCGTATCTAATTTCAATGTAATGTCCTGTAATGTTATTTTTTTCTTTTGTAGAAAAATGCTAAAAAAATATTCTTGGTATTTAGAATGAAGGATCCTAGAGATTTCATCGAGGGCGAACCTAAAATTATATCGCTAGCATCACAAAATAAGGTTGTAATGATGAATTTAAAGATAAAACTATAATCCTTGATACTTGTTGTAGATTTCTTATGCCATGTTGTTTGTTACTCGTTTAAAAAAATCGTTTCAATTATATTTGATTAAGGAAGCACTAATTGGTTAGAGTACATTTAGTGCTATCATAATTATTATCTTGAGTAGGATCGATAGAGAGGATGATATCCTTTTTTGTAAGTGATACTTTGATTTAATATATTGCATTAACACATTTACTAGAAGTTTTAAGAAAAATTCTATCATTGGCCTCAATTTCACTTTTTTGGGGATAAGTTTAGGGTTTTAAAAGTAACCCTTATTACCCAGATAAATGCCTCTTGTGGACAAGAGAGATCTCCATATAATCCTAATGGAAAAATAGAAAAAAACAAACAAAAAAATAGCTCTTTCCTTAGCCTATAACTAAAACATGAAACATGTAGAATGTGAAGGATCACATACCTATTAACGAAGTGCTTTCCTTTCATCTCTTTCTACAACTAACTTTTCCTCAATTCTTTAAAGTCTAGGGGGAAACTTGTTAAACTAAAAATTTTCACCATAGATGTCGATTTGGATATATTTCCATCTGACGGAGTGTCTCAAGTGAATCCCCTTTGAAGCTTGAAGTAAAATAATTCCAGGGACAAAATGAATTTTGGCTTTCAATGCTTAAAACCCCTTTTTGAGCATCTGCATGGTTTTCTTGAACAAAACCTACGCATGTGCAATTTCTTCCACTGTAAATTGTGCAGATCTACACAGTTTCTTCCACTATAAACTATGTCGGTCTGTTCATGTAGGTAAAAATAAAAATTAAGTTCTAGAAGCTTTGGCTAAGGAATCTTATCCAAATTAGAAACCTCGAACCACTACATACCTACGCCTCATCCCTTGGTATATGGAACTACTTTCATTTTATTAAGGATCATATCCATTGAGAAGAGGAACTAGAAACCTCCTCATCCTTCCTATAAATTCATCATAGGACTAAAGGAATGGGAGATTATTGAGACTTGGATTTGTAAACTCATGCTGTTAGTTTTGGGTCTGAAGAGCTTGTCATCAAGGGGAAGAAAGGAGACCATTGGAAGAGTCTTGTGAAATCAAGGAAACCAGGTTGTAAGATTGTTTCCCTTTGATTTCTAATACAAAGTAATTTTTATTTCCTAATTTCATATGTTTTTTATGTTATTTGTGGGATTCCTTGACCACGCACATGGTTCATGACTGATTATTGATTCAATTATATGTTGTATGCTAGACTAGGGATTTCATTTACCTTTGTTTTTTTATGTGAGATGATTTGATCTCTTTGAATGTTTTTGTCAATGATGATATCTTATGGAGCGTCGTGGAAAATTTGTGAAAAGAATTTGAAAAGAATTTAAAGCATTGAGGAAAAGGTGGTTGTGGAAAGCGCTGAAAGGACTTCTACAAGCACTTCGTTAATAGGTAAGTGATCCTTCACATACTAAATGTTTCATGTTTTAGTTATAGGCTAAGGAAAAAGCTATTGTTTTTTTTTTTTTTTTTTTTTCTAGTTTTTCATTAGGATTCTAGGGAGATCACTCTTATCTGCAAGAGGGATTTATTCGAGTAAAACATTTATGTCCATACCGGGGATAGAACCCAGAATATTTGGTTTTGCAAACCAAAGATAGGTAACCTTCAATCGCATTGGTCATCCCCGAATCAGTCCTGAATTACTCCAATTTGTTCTTCAAAAATTAACATGAAGCTTCGTGTCGTAAGCCCTCCTACGATGGATCAATTCCTATTGACTTTAGCTCATTATCTAGGAAGTTGATCTAGAAACCATTTTCAGTACCTTGGGGCCTACATGCCTTAATGGCAGGTTTCTCGCTTTTGACGATAGGTTCTCATCATTGACCTTCGATCGAATGATTATATGAGTGCTTGACTTCAAAACATATTTTCACACTTCATAAATTGTACTGGGAGTACCTTGAGAATCATTTTCATTATTGGTGGTTTCTATAGGACTTGTTAATGGTTCACATCATTGACCGGTAATCAAGTGGATTCTACCATGTTTGTCTTTGATACATTTTCTCACATGGTTAGATTCGTACATAGATAGAAATGGAGATCAAGACCCTGGATCTAGTTTCATCCATCCAGGTTGCATGGAGTTATAAAATATTGATGATGATAAATATAGATCCATTGATGGTTGCGTCCATACTATGTCTATTCTTGACGTGGATATTTTTGTATTTCCCCACCGGTTCATCAAGTTATGTTTACTCTGAGTATGGGAATGCCTACCTTAGTGATGTTTATATGAAAGCATGATATGGTAATCCTTGATTATTTGTTTCAGGTCCTCAATCAATTGGTCTCTAATCTGAACCTTTAACATGATAAAGTGCTTTAGTCATCAAACATATTTTCTAGCCTTGCACTTTAGGGGGCAATCTGTTACACTTGAATTTGTCACCATGGCTATTAATTCAGATATCTTGCCATTCAATGGAGTGTCTCAAGGGAATCCCCTATGAATATTGAAGTAAAATAATGCCAGGGACAAAAGGAATTTTTATTTTCACTGCTTAAAACCCCTTTTTGAGCATTCGCGCGATTTTCCTGAATAAAACCCGTGCATGCAGAGTTTCTTCCACTATAAACTGCACAGATATGTGCAATTTCTTCCACTATAAATTGCGCAGTTATGTTCATGCAGGTAAAAATAAAAAGTAAGTTCTAGAAGTGATACAGGTGGATATTGGTGGCCACCCACCTATTCCACTCGAGGCCCCACCATTATCTCTTTCAGTTTTTTAGTTTCGACACAACTTACTATTTTGGATAGTTTTTCGGGTCTTGAACTTTCGGAGCCGTTTTGATGCCCTAAACGATGTTTTTTGGGAAAACCAAGAGCAATCGTATATTTCTTAAGAACACCAAAATTTGTACTCCTCGAATAGATATTTCTAACGAGCTATTGAGTGCATCAAACGGAGATCATATGCCAAATTTACGTCCCCGGGAAGTTTAAACACCAATTTACCCAAACAGGGCCCATAGTTTTGGCGCTTCATCTCCTAGGGTTAGGGTTTTGGATGTTTAGGGTTTTTCATTGTTTCTAAATAATAAATACGCCCTCGAGCCTCACTGTAAACCAGTTCAGGGGCATGTATCCACCACATCTCTTCTCAGAGATAAGCTACCAATGCCCTAGCTAGTTTATTTCTATTTTGTCTGTAAGAAAATTTCAGTTCTTTGATATTAATGAAATGAAGTGTTATTTCCGCTGCATATTTGTATTTATGGTTATATGTGTATTCTGTTACGTTCTTGCATAAATCTAGATCAGTGGTATTAGAGTGGTCTGATTTTTCTCGATCCTTCTTTGCATGTCCCCAACGAGGTCGGGGTATAAGGAGTTGGGGCTCAATCTGATTGAACCTTTTCAAGATTAGCCTCGCAAACCCCGATGACCGCCCATAGGGGACGAAAAGAAAGATGAGGGAGTAGGAGATCCTATCAAAATATTTCTCGAGGAGGCCCTCGAAAAACAAAGGAACGCGATGATGGATAACGTTTCCTAGATGCTTCAACGACTACACACCAGCGGTGCATCTGCATCCAACATCTACTCTAGAGGCGCGACTCCCTTTAAGGTACAAATAAAATTTGACATTCCCATATTTGAGGGTCAAATATTCGCAGATGTCATAGATAGATGGTTGAATCTATTAGAAGGATATTTCTCGGTCCATGACTTTTCCGACCAAGAGAAGATTATTTTTTCACTCCTCAAAGCTACCCCCCATGTCAAGGACTTGTGGGAAACCTACTGTGAGAAAAAGGATGAGACAAAACCCTCTCTCTTCTCAGTCGTACCCACTTGGAATTCTTTCCGAGATTCCATCAAGGAACAATAATATCCCGTGGGGAGCTATGAGGAAAATTACATACAATGGACCACGCTGCGGCAACAAAGGGATCAAGATGTGCATGAGCTGACGAATCTGTTCCATACCCTGCGCACAAAGTTATGTATCAAAGATTCAGAGAAAAATTTGGTGCTAAAGTATCACAGTTGTCTACATAGATACATTCAGGAGGAAATGGAGTTTCTTGACATCTCCTCGCTTGGTACAGCATACCGATATGCTGCTAAGATTGAGTAGAAATTCAGGGAAAAGAAGCGAGACTTTGGATTTGCGAATCAAAAGCAAGGGAAAGGTGCCCCCAAAATGCATAAAAAGGGACAAAGCCAAGGCATGGCGGCCCAAGAAAACCTGCCAAAGCCACAAGAAAATAAAAACACTACGAAGCCAAAGAAGGACATAGGAAAGTGGTGTGAGTTCCATAAAAGCTCCACTCACAACACAAGTGAGTATCGGGCTAAGCAGTTGTTCGTGGCCGAGATGAGGGATTATGAATTAGATGTATGCTCCAACTCTAAATCAGAACCTGACAAGGGGAAGGAAGAAGGGAAACATATTATTGATGCGGAGCCCAACGCCATTATTGCCACTACGAAGATCCAGAGGGAGGAACCAGAGGATCAGAGCTTCACAGCTTTCTGGGTCTTGCTAATTTCTACCACAGGTTCATGTTGGGATTCTCTCATATCGCTTGGCCCTTGAGTCAAGTCACCAAGGGAGGAGCGAGAGAAAAATTATTTTGGTCGGAATCTCAACAAAAGGCATTCATAGAATTGAAACATCACCTCTATTCTGCCCCCGTGCTCATATTACCAAACTTGCAACAACCATTTGAGATCGAGAAAAATGCCTCTAACTATGCTATTGGGGCAGTTGTTACTCAACATGGGCATCTAGTGGCATATCACAGTGAGACATTGTCCGACAGAGTTCGCAAGTATCCCACTTATGAAAAAGAAATGTATTCCATTGTGCAGGCTTGTCGACAATGGAAGCATTACATTTTGGGGAAGGAAACAATCATCCACACAGATCACCGACCCCTGCAGTTCATACAGACACAATGGAAGTTGCAAAAAAATCGCCATCAAAAGTGGTCCACATATCTACAACAATTTCATTTGAACATCAAGTACAAGAAGGGTAGCACCAATAATGTTGCAGTCTGCCTCAGCTGACCACCGTGTAGGTTTTAACCCTAAACATAAATTATCTACACACGAATCTTATAACAAAAAATAAACAATAGTGAGAGCATAAAACATAAAACAGATAAACACAGAGATTTTCCCCTGGATCCCAAATCAGGATGACCATCTTGATTTTTCATTATATTCCTTTTAGTGTTACAACACATATATATACATGCCGAAGCATACATAAACCCCAATCCATTAACTCTGGATTAGAACATAATCGTAGTTCCCTTGACCAGATCTACAAAATACCAAGGGCTGAAAACCATCGTAAACCAAAACCATGTGCAAACTCATGCACAAAACATGGGTGGGTCCGCCTATGAGTGGGACTGCATACCAAAAAAAATTTCGTCGGGGCACTGCCCCGGACCCCAACAGTGGGGGCTGCCTCCTCCCTTGTGACCCCCCTGCTGCACCCGGCGCAACGTACAATGTGTGGGGATAGTCATGGAAAGAATATAACACATACCTAACATTCTCCCACTTGTTGTTTTCTTTCCATAGGGGGCCACAGAAGAGCTTAGTCATTGGGCCAATTCTTCAACACCCATTGTTTCTCTACACCAAGAGAACTTCTGAGTGCTCACAGACTTTGTCAATGCATCTGCAACATTTTCAAAGTGTCCACCTTTACCAGCAACACCCTTTTAGCCTCAACCATATCTCTAACAAAGTGATATTGAACATCAATGTGCTTTGTATTTGAATGGTAAGTAGGGTTCTTAGCCAAGAAAATTGCACTTTGGCTATCACAGTCTATCCTTATAGCTTGTTGTACCAACCCCATACTTGAACACAATCTCTGCAACCAAACTGCTTCCTTGCTTGCATGAGTGGCTGCTATGTATTCTTCCTCTGTAGTAGAAAGAGCCACTACAGACTGTCTTTTACTCATCCAATTGACTGCGCCTCCAAATAGACTAAACACATACCCACTTATAGATCTTCTTTGGTCCAGATCTCCAGCCCAGTCTGCATAAAAAAAACCACGAATGTCCAACATTATTTCCAATCCTGGTATTCCCTGGTAGCACAAGCCATAATCACTAGTGCCACGTAAATATCTGAAAACCCGCTTCACTACTGTCCAATGCTCCTTCCCTGGGTTTCACATAAACCTGCTCAATACTCCCATTGCATGTGCAATGTCTGGTCTAGTACAGACCATTTCATACCTCAGGCTACCCACTGCACTTGCATATGGAACACGGGACATATCCTCCTCTTCTTCTTGTGTCTTGGGACACAGTTCAACAGAAAACTTTACACCTACATGCATAGGAACATTCACCGGTTTACTATCCTGCATATTGAACCTCTGCAATATAGTCTCGACATACTTCCTCTGGTTTAACTAGAGCTTCCTCTTTTCCCAATCTCTCTTAATTTCCATGCCCAAAATATAGTTTGTAGCACCAAGATCCTTCATGTCGAATTTGGAGAATAGTTGGGTCTTCAAATCTTGGATAATTTCTTTGTCATTTCCAATTAACAACATATCATCCACATACAAGACCAAATAAATAACACAGTCACCAATTAATTTAAAATAAACACAGTGATCCTCCTTGCTTCTGGTGAAGCCAAGTCCCCGTATTTAGGTATCAAATTTCTGATACCACATCCTTGGTGACTCTTTTAACCCATACAGAGACTTCTTCAACCTGCACACCAGTTCTTCCTTACCCTTCACCATAAAGCCTTCAGGTTGCTTCATGTAGATCTCCTCTTCTAGATCCCCGTGAAGAAATGTTGTCTTCACATCCATCTATTCTATCTCAAAATCAAATGTAGCAACAATAGATAAAAGTAATCTAATAGAAGTAACTTTTGCAACAGGAGAAAAAATATCACCAAAATCAATTCCCAGCACCTGGGAATAACCTTTTACTACCAACTGAGCTTTGTATTTCTCCAACTTTCCTTCTACATTCATCTTCTTCTTAAACACCCATTTTCTCCCGATTGGCTTCCTTCTAGCTGGAAACTCCTCCAAATCCCATGCCTCATTTTTATGCAAGGATGCCATTTCAACAACCATGGCCTCCTTCCAGAGTTTTCCATCCTCTGAATCTACTGCCTCCCTGACAGTTCTGGGATCATCATCAGTTATAGTTAAGGAAAAACCTGAAAAGAAAGCAGATGGACTATACCTTTCTGGTTTCCTTCTTTCCCGAACTGATCTTCTCATAGCTGGAGTTTGTGGCTCTTCCTCTTCTGAGTCTTCTTCTGTTGTAGAGTCTGATTCATCCTTCTTTAGCTCAAACTCTATCTTCTTAGGTTCCTTTGGTAGGACTTCATGTGTAACAACATCTTTCACCTCTCGAAACACCACATCTCGGCTGTACACAACCTTCCTTGTTTATGGGTTCCAAAGCTTGTAACCCTTTAAACCATCCTTATACCCAATAAAGATGCACCTTTCAAATTTATTATCCAACTTGGTCCTTTTCTCCTTTGGAACATGTACATATGCATCACATCCAAATACCCTTAGATGTAAAAGAGAGGGTTTCTTACCAGTCCATACCTCATGTGGAGTCTTATCCTCCAACGCTGATGAAGGTGATCTGTTAACTAAGTAACATGCAGTCTCCACTGCCTCTACCCAGAATTCTTGTCCTAACTTGGTACCACTGAGCATGCTTCTTGCCTTTTCCATCAGTGTTCTGTTCATTCTTTCTGCAACTCCGTTTTGCTGAGGTGTGTATGGAGTAGTCTTCTGCCGTGCTATGCCACACTTCTTACAGAACTCTTCAAATTCCTTCTTGCAAAACTCCCCACCATTATCTGTCCTCGGTGCCTTTATCTTCTTCTCTGTCTGGTTTTCCACCAGTGCCTTAAATTCTTTAAATTTGTCAAAGACTTCAGATTTCTTCCTCAAGAAATATATCCATGTATTCCTTGAGAAGTCATCTATGAATGAAACATAGTACACAGAATTTCCCAGTGATGGAACTGACACAGGTCCAAACACATCACTGTAAACAAGTTCTAATATCTTGTTCACCCTCTTAGCGCCAGAAGGAAAACTCACCCGATTGTGCTTCCCATATACGCAATGTTCACAGAAATTGAAATCCAGAGAGAAATTAGACATACCTTCTACCATACCATTTCTTTGCAGTATCTGAAGGCCCTTCTCTCCAATATGTCCAAGCCTTTGATGCCATAGCATGGTCTTTTCTCAAGAGATAGCTAGGCTTTCCGCTCCACTTTCAGGAACCACATAACTGTTACACCCATAAATAATAGTGCTACCTTGTAGCTTGTACAGGGTTCCAGACTGAACTCCCCGCATTAATACCTGTGCTCCCCGAACCATCTTGCAGGCATCTTTCTCGAACACTGTCTTTACACCTGCATCATCCATCTCGCTTACAGAAAGCATATTTCTGGCCAATGCAGGAATATGCAGAACACTAGGAAGTGTTCTAATCCTTTCACCTTGCAGCTTCAACTTGACCTTTCCACGTCAAATGATTATGGCCTTCCTATCATCCCCTAGGAAGACATCACCACCATCATATTTCTCATACTTGCAGAACCACTCCCTATGGGGAGTGAAGTTAAAGGATGCACCTGATTCAATCAACCATGACTCATGATATGCATGTGTATTTGAAGAAGAAGCCAAATACACATCCCCACCTTCATCTGAGGTGGTTTTTTCCTCTGCAGAAGGAGCATCATCAGATCCCTTTCCTTTCTCAGGAGCTTTAGATCTACAATCCTTTTTGTAGTGCCCTTCCTTTCCGCATTTCCAGCACACCTTTACAAACTTTCCAGGAGATTTAGATCTCCCTCTAGATTTGGATCTCCCACGAAACCTTATTCTTGTTTCTATTTTGGGACCTTCCTCAAATGCAGATAAAGAGCATCTCCATTCTGGCCCTCTATATTTCTCTGTCTCATTTCCTCTAACAGCAAGGTTGAGACAATGTCATCAAAATTCAAGGTAGTTGTATTGCTACCTATTGCAATAACCAGACTATCCCATGAGTCTGGTAGAGAACACAACAAACTGATGCACTTATCTTCATATGAGCTTTTAATATCAACAAATGACAGTTGACTTACCACAGTATTGAAGGCGTTCAAATGCTCTGTCACCGAGTCTCCATCCTTCATCCTCAGGTTATACAGCTTTTTCTGCAGGAACAACTTATTCACCAGAGACTTAGATTGGTACAAAGTCCCAAGTTTTTCCCACAAATTCTTCGTCGTAGCTTCCCTAGATACATTCAACAATATTGAATCTGAGACACACAACCGTATTGTGCTCTTAGCCTTTCAATCTAGTTTCTTCCAGTCTTCATCTGACATTGCCGTTGGTTTAGTACCTGGATCTACCGCGATCCACTGATCTTTATCCACCAGTAGATCCTCCATCTTGAGCTTCCAAAACTCGAAACTCTGACCATTAAATTTCTCGATCTCTATCTTTCTGCCACTAGCCATCTTCTTTCACCGCAAGAATCGATCCCATAGATCTCCCACTGAACAGGGTCTACCATAGGCCCGAGCAAAAAACCCTCAGCAACAAAGGCGTCCCCTTGAAGTTGAAACAACTCTGATACCAAATGTAGGTTTTGACCCTGAACAGAAATTATCTACACACGAATCTTATAACAGAAAATAAACAATAGCGACAGCATAAAACATAAAACAGATAAACACAGAGATTTTCCCCTAGATCCCAAATCGGGACGACCAACTTGATTTTTCATTATATTCCTTTTAGTGTTACAACACATATATATACATGTTGAAGCATACATAAACCCCAATCCATTAAACCTAGATTAGAACATAACCATAGTTCCCTTGACCGGATCTACAAAATACCAGGGGCCGAAAACCATCATACCTCAAAACCATGTGCAAACTCATGCACAAAACATGGGTGGGTCCGCCTATGAGTGGGACCGCATACCAAATTTTTTTTTCGCCAAGGCACTACCCCGGACCCCAACAGTGGGGGATGCCTCCTCCCTTGTGACACCCCTGCTACGCCCGGCGCAGGGTACAACGCGTGGGGCTAGTTGTGGAAAGAATATAACACATACCCAACATCATCGATCATGGCACTAACCACCATTCTCAACTCTTGTGGGCACGAGACTTCTAATTGGCCACTTCTCTACAAGAGCAATCCAGAATTCGGCCACACATACAAGGCACTCTTGGGGGGTATGCAAGTTCCAAATTTTCACCTCTAAGATGCATTGTTATGTCACCTAGGACACCTTTTTGTTCCTTCAGGTGAGTGTGTGAAGATAATATGGGAAGCACACTACAGTCAAGTTGCTGGGCATTTTAGGGTCGAGAAAACAATGGCAGTACTGCAGAATTATTTCTATTGGCCGAACCTTCGATAGGATGCCGGGAAGTACATCAGATCCTGCACTGCTTGCACCATTGCCAAACCGAACATCAAGAAGAAAGCCCTCTATACTCCGCTACCTACCCCTAGTCGACCTTGGGAATCCATTTCCATGGATTACATGTCAGGCCTTCCTTCTATTAAGCATGGAAACGACTATATTTTCGTGGTCGTCAACAAATTCTTGAAGATGGCCATTATGGCGCCCTGCAAGAAGAACATCACAACAGAAGCTATTGCTAAACTCTTCTTTGAACGAGTTTGGGTTCCCTTTGGGATCCCACGGTCTATCATATTAGATCGCAATAGCAGGTTCCTCAGTACATTTTGGTCCAGCCTCTGGTCAATGTTGGACACCAAGCTCACCAAGTCCACATCTTTCCATTCCCAAACTGATGGCCAGACAGAGGTCGTCAACAGGATGATTATACACATTCTACGCATGTACAATTCAAAGCATCCATACACATGGGATGAGAGCCTCCCCTATGTACAACACAATTATAATCAGGTTCTTCGCAGCTTAACTGGCCATAGCCCCTTTCAGGTGGGCTTGGGATTCCAGCCACTATGTCCCATTGACATAGCCATGCCATTTGTGGCTACTCAAGACGATTCGGCTCATGTCTAGTCTAAAGTTGAGAAAGAGAACAAATTCATCGAGCGCATTCAGTACATCCGCCAACAAGTTTATGAAACATTGGATAGAGCCAATGCTAAGTATAAGAAACGACATGATCAACATTGGGTACCACACAACTTCCAGGTGGGCGAAAAAGTGTGGCTACATTTGCAGACCTCAGTGGAAACCACCGCAAGCTTCGCCCACTTCGATATGGGTCATACACCATCACCAAGGTGGTAGGGAACAATGCCTTCGAGCTCATTATTCCACCATTTCTTGGTCTGCACCCAGTATTCAATGTGGACCGCCTTCGTCCCTACTTCCCACCTCTACTGAACACCTCTAACATTGCATAACAACTCACAACAACATAGTTAAACCCAGAATTCATGGAAAAGGCCACCATAGATTTTATCATGGACATGAAAATCAAGAACACTCGCCAACAGAAGATCCAACTATATCATGTTGTCAAAGCTGGCCAACTCCTACACCAAGGCAAGTGGTTCACCAGGGACCAAGTTTAGCAGAATTTTCCTCATCTCATGGAGGAACTCAACGCAATGGGGACCATTTCTTCCTAATGGGGAAGGAATGATCCAGGTGTATATTGGTGGCCACCCACCTATTCCACTTGGGGCCCCACCATCGTCTCTTTCATATTTTTAGTTTCGACACAACTCACTATTTTTGACAATTTTTCGGGTCTTGAACTTCTGGAGCCGTTTTGAGGCTCTAAACGACATATTTTGGGAAAACCGAGAGCCCTAGGGTTTTACTTCTTGGATAGATCTTTCTAACGAGCTATTGAGCACATCAAACAGAGATCATATGCCAAAGTTACATCCCTGGGAAGTTGAAACACCAATTTACCCAAATGGAGCCCATAGTTTTGGCGCTTCATCTCCTAGGGTTAGGGTTTTGGATGTTCAGGTTTTTCCATTGTTTCTAAATAATAAATAGGCCCTCGAGCCTCATTGTAACTCATTTTAGAGGCCTGTAGCCACCACATCTCTTCTCAAAGATAAGCTACCAGTGCCCTAGCTAGTTTATTTCTATTCTGTCTGTAAGCAAATTTCAGTTCTTTGATATTAATGAAATGAAGTGTTATTTCCGCTACATATTTTTTTTTATGGTTACATGTGTATTCTGTTGTGTTCCTACATAAATCTGGATCAAGAAGCTTTGGTTGAGGAATCTTATCTAAATTATAAACCTCGAACCAATACATACCTGCACCTCATCCCTTGGTATATGGAACTAATATCATTTTCTTAAGGAACATATCCCTTGAGAAGAGGAACTATAAACCTCCCCATCCTTCCTATAAATTCAGCATAGGACTAAAGGAATGGGAGACTATTGAGACTTGGATTTATAAACTCATGCTGTTGGTTTTGGGTCTGAAGATCTTGTCATCAAGGGAAGGAAAGGAGACCATTGGAAGAGGCTTGTGACATAAAGGAAACTGGGTTGTAAGTTTGTTTCCCTTTTATTTCTAATATAAAGTATTTGTTATTTCCTAATTGCATCTATTGTTGATGTTATTTTTGGGATTCTTTGATCACACACATGGCTTATGACTGATTATTGATTCAACTATATGTTTTATGCTAGATTAGGGATTTCATTTACCTTTGATTTTTTATGCGAGATGCTTTTATCTCTTTGAATGTTTTTTTCCATGCAAATATATTTTGGAGCATCATGGAGAAGTTGTGAAAATCATTTGGAAATATTTTAAAGCATTATGGAAAATATGGTTGTGGAAAGCACTGAAAGAATTCTACAAGCACTTCGTTAATAGGTAAGTGATCCTTCGCATACTACATGTTTAATGTTTTAGTTATAGGCTAAGGAAAGAGCTATTGTTTTGTTTGTTTGTTTCTAGTTTTCTATTAGGATTTTAGGGAGATAGCTCTTGTCCACAAGAGGGATTTATCTAGGTAACAAATTGGTGACCATATTGGGGATTGGTCCCAGAATCTATGGTTTCACAGACCATATATAGGTAACCTTAAATAGCCATGATGTGATGTGGTTTTCTTACTTGGTTGAGTTGGATTTCCAGATGGTTTTGAAACTGAGAAGGGTGGTCTCAAGAGGAGACACAAGGCCTAGGAATCTCTATACCAGTGAAGGTGGGATTGTGATAAATCATGATTGTGTATTACATCGTTGGGCCTAGGAATATTTGACCGATGAATGGTGGGATATACAATAAAGCCTAGAGGTTGGAGCCTCGTTGGGCCAAGGAATCCTCAACTGGTGGGATATACAGTAACTATTTGGGCCTAGGAATCCCTTGGCAGGATTGCGGTAAATACAGGTTGTATAGATGAGGGCTTTAGCTAGGAATCCCTTGGTGGATTGTGGTAAAGCATGAGGAATCCCCGACTGTTTTGTTGTAAGTCCCACATTCATGCTTGGAATATGGCACAAGGGTGATTGGTTAAAAGAAAGATTTTGATTAGCCAAATATATGTGTTTAGTCAATTTAGTGTCCTAAATTAATAACATAAATTATTGACCAGGACTAGTAAACTGATGAAGTATAATGCACTATATGTGCCTAAGTATCCCTTTTTATTACTTCTTTACTTTTAGTGTTTTATTGATGTTTTGGTTTTTTTATGTTTAATTCTTAGTATGCTGCTCTATGCTAAAAAGATGAAGTTAAATCTTTATCAAGAGGGAGAAAAGGAAATGTTAAGAAATGATTTAAAATAGAGTTTATTTGCAAGTTCTGTTCCTAACTAGAAAATGATGAAAATAGAGAGTCCTAATCCATGGATATTACAACTTCTAAATGATCATTCATGAGATGAAAAGTAACTCAAAACACTACAACTTAATCTGATTCATTTAGTTAGAGTTTTGTTGGAAGAGCTTGTGAAAAAGATTAATTCTAATGCAAATAGGATCTCCTAAAACATAAAAGGAAATACTGAAACAAACAGTAACTTAGAACATTACAATGAAATCTCATTCATTTGATAGAGGCTTATTGGAAGAGCTTGAGAAAAATATTACTATAATGTAGTAAGGATCTCCTATGAAGTGTTGAAACAACTTATGACATTACAACTAAATCTCATTCATGAGTTAAGGTTTATTGGAAGAGATTTTTAAAATAGATTAATCATAATGTGATAAGGATCTTCTATGAAACAAAAAAATCAATAACTCACAATATTACAACTAAGTCTCATTCGTGAATGAGATATTTATTGGAAAAGCTTTTTGAAAGAGACTAACTGTAGTATAATGAGGATCTTCTTTTTAACTAAATGACAGAAAATGAAATGCTAATAACTCAGAATATTACAATTGAATCCCATTCATTTAATAGAGATATATTGGAAGAGATTGAGAAAGAGACTAACTGCAATATCATGAGGATCCTTTATCTAAGCAAATGACATGAAACATAATGCTAAAAGCTATGATTTCAGAAAGCAGTCTAAGTAAAGAAATATAACAAAACAGAATTGAAAATGACTGATCTAGAAAACATGTAAAAGCTCCTTGAATAGCAGGGGCCCTCTTCTATCAATTCGGCATTAATCCTTTAACTCCTCAAGATTGTATTCAGAACAGCATCAAGGCCAAAACTCCTTTTTATTAACACAAGACTTGAAAACAGAGTATCACCATAATGATAAAATATGTATCAACTGTCTTTCTCGGTATTACAGAGCTTAATTTATATGAAAATTCATAACTAACATTGAAAAAAAATAGGTACAGGTGTATATTTGAAGCTAAAATCAAATTAAAACTCTTTTGGGACGCATGATTTGCTGTAAAGCAAATTAGGAGTCCTGATTCTTGTAGAAAACAACTTCTTTAAATTTTTCTTTGACCACGTGCTTAGACACCTCTAGCTATCGATTTAGTCCTTGTGGATGGGAAGGAATGATGTAGGGAAGATTTGGAATCCACCCATGTGTACCTTTTCTCCAGATGACACCTGTAACATACTTAAACACTAAAACAGCTACAGAATGTTTGACTGGCTATAGAATGACTATATTCTATAGCTAAAATGTTCAAAAATCATTAAGACAACAAAAATCACAAAAGTACAATAAGTTAATCATTGTATGCAACCTTTTAAGCAATCTTAATCATTCTCATTGATTTTTAGGTTTATGAAATGATAAAGGAATGATGAAATGAAGTGAAGTTTGGCAAAAGAGAAGACAATTTCAAGGCTCAACATATCCCCACTGCAAAACTCTTGCATGTCCTCATGCAATTTCATCAAAATTTTATTCCATGTGCACTGAAACTTCTGCAAGAACATCCGGCCTCCTTTTTCTGATTCTTTTGGTAGTCAATACCATTTTGGGTTTCCTCATGAATAATTTGAACCTAAGATCAATGAGTGCCCTGTTCAATTTCTTATTTCTCTTCTTTAGCTTCCTTTTTTCTTTATACAGTGTTTTCATTTTCCGAGAGGGAGTGTTATTCATGCCAATATTCAATTTGACCTGCTCTCTTAAGATTTCATTTTCATTCTTGATATGTTTATTCAGTATATCCAATTCATAATTGTCTCTTCTCAAAATTTCCATTGGAGGTTCTTGTGGACTGAGAGATCTTTCTTGATTTTCTGAGGCCCTTTTTTCTAGTGATTCCACATAGTCATAAATCTATTGTTGGGTTGGATCTATATCCGGGGTTCTTCTGTTAGGGTCTTCTTCATACTGGTGTAAAGGAGATCTATCAACTAGTGTTTGGATTGGAGTTTCTTCCTCTTCAATGTTTATTACTCATGTTTCCTTAATCCATGTCTTTTTCACCATGTCTTTTAGCCTAGAGCTTCTCCTTAACTTAGTCAGATTTTCATTTTTTTCCTCAGCACATTCACTTGTCAATTTCTCTTTTCTTTTAACCCTGATTTGTCTCTTGATCTTTGTCAATTTTTCAGAGATTACTTCTTCACTGTCTTCTTGTGTTGATGTATCAGGTTTGATTTCAACAGATTTATCAAATTTTCCCCTCATACTTCTTCTTACAATCTCTTTTCTAGATAGTGTTTCCTCTGGTTCTTCAAAATGGTTTCTTTGAAGAAATTATTCCCAACTATCTCCTACTTTCTTCAATTGGAACTCAATCATTATTTTAATTAGGCCATGATGGTGCAGAGTAGTTTCTATGAATTGGAGTCTTTTCTGAACATTAGAGGCCATCCTTTTCAAACTATTAAGCAAAAAGAAAGGTAGATTTATTTCATCATCTAAGAATCTCATCATCAGTCTGATATGATAGACATAAAAGGTTTCAAATCTACCCTCACATGTTATGAATTTTTGTAAAATTAACAACATATTCCTGCATTTATTTTTTAGATTTGTACTAGGAATACCCTTTCTAAACACTGAAATGTCCATACCTGGGTTCTTTAGCATTTGTTTCCAATTTTCATTATGGTACTCCTTGTTTTTAAACCATCGTTCTCCCTGTCTTGGCAATTCTGTGGCTTCAGCTATGAATGACTCTGTTATGGTGAACTTAATACCCCTAATTTCTACCTCTGATCCATTGAATGACCTAGAAAAGGATTTTATGATTTCTTTGTGGAATCCATTGAACTTCTCTAGAAAGTTCATCCACCCAACCTACTGTAATAGCCCCTTAACCTGAGGATATCATTCTAAATATTTTCTCCCAATTGGCTCTGTTCTCACAATTACCCCCATTTATCCTTGGTACCTTGGCTTAGGTCTACTGCTCTATCTCTGATCCTGTGCCTGAAGAAAGAGTAGCTGTGGAAGGTTGTTTTTCCCTAAAAATGACTTCTCTGCAGATGGAACTGGCTACAGAATGTAATGGCAGTGAGTGGATATGGATGAAGGTAATGGTAAATGATGAAAATGATCGGATTAAGAGTTTGATATGGAATGAAATACCAAAAAGAGATTTTATGATGATTTTAAAAAATCATCAATAAATGATACGATCTAAGGACGTGACCTAATAGGTCACATCTAATTTTTTTAACCGTTTAATCATTCAATTAATGATAAACCGTTATGGAGTGGAAGGTAATGGATTTGGTCGAGGAGTTTTTATGATAGGCAAGGATCAATTCGAATGATATATTAACTTTAGGAAACATATGCTTTAACTATATTATATCTTTCATGTTTTGCTATCAAAATAATTTCACACAGTTTACCTTAGCCCTTTTGATTTTGTTGCTTGTGGTATTTGTCCTTCATTTTGTAAAATGTTGATCTTCTAAGCTCCATAATCTCTTTTGACTATCATCCTTTGTGTATTAAAGTAGGCTTGCAGGGTCAAATTGGCTGCAGAACAGGATTGGATACAGAACAAACAGCTGCAGAATGTACATGTTAAAAATTATGAAATATGGATATGGAATGAAATGGATCATGAATATGGAATGGAATGAGATGGATTATGAGTGTGAAATGGGATGGAATATGAATGTAGTGAAACATGAGATGGAATGAAATATGAATGAAATGAAGTATGGAGTAAAAATGAATCTGCAATTTGTGATTTTATGATATTTAGTTGCAGAACAAGAAAAATTTGAAAGTATAAAGTGTCAGAAGAATTTTGATTTTCACCATATACTTTCTGTATAAACATGTCAATCAATGATTGGTTTTCATATTTATACTTTGATTTTTTTTTTAATTTTTAATTTTTAATTTTTTAAATTATTGAAGAAAACTACAACTAAGTTAGTGAAGAAGAAGATTTATTCTTCACTAACTTCATATCAATGTTATCTTGGAATTTCTTGACAAATTCTTCTCGTGAAAGTGGCTTATGATACAATTTCAGTCTATGTCCATTTACAAGAAATGCTACCTTTCCTTCATCTATTGTCCTAATTTTTATTGCTCCATTTTCAAAGATCTTCACAATTTCATATGGCCCAAGCCAATGAGTTTGAAATTTACCTTGAAAATCCTTGAACTTTGAATAAAACAAGAGTGCCTAGTCACCTTCTTTAAATTTCTTTTATTTGATATACTTTTCATGCCATCTAGTCCTTTGTTGTTGGACTATGCTTGTTCTCTGGACTGCTTCTTGTCTTATCTCATCCAATTCATTAATTTTCTCCAGTCTGTGCTTCTGTGCTTCTTTCAAATCAAGTCCTAACTGGACTGCCATTTTGAAAGTTTGGATCTGAAACTCTATGGGAAACAGGACTTGTTTTCCATAAACAAGTTCATAAGGGGTGTGTCCTGTTGTGTTTCTCCATGTAGTTCTGTAGGCCCATAAGGCTTCCGCAGGGAAAATTTTAAGAACCCTTGTAAATTTATATGTATAATAAATGGGTGAATTCCCATGATACATAAGAAAAATGGAAGGCGATTTTATTAATAATATAATATGTATATATAATTTTTTGGCGAATCTCTCACGAGATTATATTATCTTGTAAAATCATGGCGAATCACTAGTACAAAATGGCGAATCGTTGTCTAGTGGAGTTCGGGGTGTTGGTTCCAATGAAGATATGGTAGTTGAACCAGGAGTTGAAGGAAGCGAACCATCGAGACCAAGCATGGCACATGGTGACTTGTGAGGGAAGTAGTTCTCGTGCAGTTTGGAAAATGCATTCTAGTTCTACGAAGTGTAATATTGTTGATCATGCTACTACTAGCACTGATATTGAGGTTGGAGAGGAGTTTGAGGAAGCATGGAAGGTAGCAGTGGTGGAGAATTACAAAGATAACCCCATGATGGGATCCATTTTTCCCTTTGGTATTTAGGCCTGCAAGATCTTATATCCATTGAACCAACAATTAACCGTTCAACCAACAATCAACTTGACTGAGTTGATTAGGTACAAGTCAACTTAGACTAATATTCAAAACTATGCTTTGCATTATCCCATATTTATCACACTAATGCACACAACATTGAGCATTTTCACCCAACTCTCATGCATGCACACAAAATTTTCATTAACATCTATAACCCTAACCAAGTGAGAATTGATCAACAATTTGCACCAAAGTTTGTAATAGTGTTGAAGTTCATAAGAAATTTAGATCCATGGTACCTTAAATAAATTTTGAGATAACCTCCACAAATTTGACCACAATAGAGCAAACTTGTGATAAATTTTAAACCTACAAAAATTAGGATTCGTGTTCCTAGGAACAATCATAAGAAGTAGTTGACATATAGGTCGAGTTTTGAGCCTTGACACATTGATAATGCAATGGCTTAGGTCAAAACTCACACATTGAAAATTCATCAATGAAGAGAAGACAATATCATTATGAATTACACATACTCCAAACTTCTTACCAAATTCTACTTAGTTGTCTGCAACTCAACTATACATAATCTTATAGTAAATACAAAATCCACAAAGCCTTCTTCACATAGCTAATAAATGGCCATTGGAAGAGCACCCCTTATATAATAGTAATAGTAGCAGTCAATAGATTATTTCATATTGAACTTCATAGCCATAACACTCATATGTATTGTATGTTGTATTCAACTTGCATTATCAAATATAGATACAATCATACTTTTGATTGATACATTTAAATCATACTTGTGCACCATGTTGAATGCAATGTCAGTCAAGGCGTAAAGTCAGTTTGACGTGTAATGATCTATGAATTTTGCATGCAAGTTATTATAACTAACAAAAGTTTGGGCCTAGTTTGAATGAGCAGTGGAGGACACTCTCTGAGAGGCAAACTGGAATTTGTACATGTTCTACAGTCCAATCTCAGTCAAAGTTACAATATATCAAAAGAGTTATAGTTCAAGGTTACAAAACCACAGTAAAAATATCCAGACAGAAAGAGGCAACGTTACAAAACCACAGTAGGCTTAGCCCAGCACCCATTACCTTGAACAACTCTAAACAAAACCATAAATTCATCTTTCTTTCAGCTCTGCTTCAAACTGGAACAATCTATTGTGAATTGGAGACAAGAATGACGTAAGATATTTAATAATTGTACTTCTTTTGGAGTTCGGGATTCCCTTGTCAGCGTCCAAAGACACGTTCAACTAACAAAAAAAAGACAAGGAAATTTTATAATCAAGTTTTTGAATATCATATATGACTAGTAGACTTTAAAACTAGTTTTAGAAAATATGTATATAATACAGCACAAAATTATACAGCACAACACATTGAATTTCTGGACAACAATATAAATAAACAATAGTACCAGCTAGGATATTTGCTATTTAGATGAGGATAATTTACCAACATTGATTTACACCATCTAGAAGCTTGACACAGTAGATCTTAAGCATGACAACAATTTAAAATAAAACTATTTCTCAACATTTGTGTAGACAAAGAACATCCATCTGGTAAATGCTGGCACTTAGTAGTGTTTAATTATGGCCCACCCCACATTCTAAATAAATATAAGCCAGAAAACATGTGTGTTTACATTCCTATTTCTCTTTCAAATAGTATTTTTCGTTTCTCCTTGCTAAGACCACGAAAGAGACCTATTTGTGATCCAGAAAACAGGTATGCTTATATAATTACTACTCTTTCAGCTAGTGTTTTGGATTTCAGCTCCACTGATACTCTCCTAACTCAGAGCCAGATAGGAGCCATTTGTGGTTATGGATAGCTGATAACCGTTTGTGGCAATGGATAGCTGATCACATGCTATCAGTTGGCTTCTAGGAGCTATTAGTTGGCTTCTAGGAGCTGGTTTGAATACAATCAACTGGGAAGGTGATAAATATGAGGTTCATTCCTCTCATTGATGGCAGGCAAAAGCACATGATCCATGCCAATGCACTACACTTGGTCCAACAAGCAAAACAAAATGGGATTTTCATTCCCAAGTGATTTTACTCATGCAATAGAGGTCCTTACTTCAGTAACAAGCTATGATATCAAATTCATTGTGTAGGAAACACAAATTCATTGTTAAGCTTAGTGTTTCCCACCTCAAATCATTGGAGTGTAGGAAAATTACTCAGCAAATGTGGAACTTACTTCCCTGTTCTATTGCCCGTGTCGAGTGGAATTTGTGGTGGGAATGTGGAACTTATTTCCTCGTCTTGGCCTTAACCCCAGATCTATCCCTCCTTGAAACATGATAATATCCAAGGAAAGATGGTCTCCCTATAAAATTCTACAAGGGTTTCTGAGACACCATTGGGAAACCTTTTAAATGTATGCTTGGAAGCTCTTCATCTAGAACCACTTGCAGAGCAAACTAATGCAAGCATATTCAATATAAAGTTATAAACCACAACTCATCGAACAGGAACTCAATTAATGATCCCATGCTAATCATTCTACTTTACATGGTTTTCAAGACTCCTGCAGAAGTATTAACCACAAATGAATTAACACGTGGCTACTTAATGGGTAGATTCATTTTATATAACATTGTGGAAGCTTCAAAGCTATCAGGTGGGCTGGAGAAATCCATCAAGAATATCTTCTCCTCAAAATTGATTTTGATAAAGTCCTACACAGATTAGAATGGTATTTTACTTCAGATACGATGACAGCGAGCCAGAAATGGTCCTTTAGAAAGGGTTTTCTTTGTCCAATAAAACATTCCATCACAGTTAATTCTCTAGGTTAGCTAGATTCAAGTGCAAATCGAAGGAATGATCCTTATCAGGTGCCTACAAGATATTTTAAAATCCACTTTGTAGATGACTCTGTGCTCTCTCTAGAATTAGCCCAATCTCTGGATATGATGACGTATTGGATTTGGCCCAAGTTCAACAAAGCAGTGATCATTATGTTCACTAAAGCATCTTTTAAGGTTCAAGCTAGGCATCTAACATTAAGAAACGACTAAATCCTAATTAACAATTACATCTGAATTAGGTCATTTTTTATTCAAACATGGATGGCATAACAATGTTGTCAATGTGAACATGGAAGAACCTCCACAAGCTGGTGGAAAAGAGGATAAAGGCAAAGATGGTGGAAGAATCTACCCATGTTTTAATATGTTGCTCCTACAACAGCGTTGGAAATGTGGCATCATTGAATCTTACACAAAGGAAGGGTGATGCTTTGGTCTATTGTCGGTTTATTGTAATTAATGTTTATGAGGTATCATTCTACCATTGCTCTTCTATATTCCCTTTTCTTGTTTAGTTTGTAGGTCGATCAAGTTTTGCAAGTGTTCATTTGTACACACCATGTAATTGATATCTATTTGATCCCTAAAGAGATCAAAGATTAACCACTGATAGCCACTAGCATGATTGGAAAGATTAACAGTTTGCACACAAAATACTGGCAATCACTAACAATCACAAAATATCATCTTCCTTGGTTATCTCTTCCTCTTCTTGAATTTTGTAAATTATATATTATAAAAAAAATGAAGAAACAAGCTACGAAGTGTTGTGATCTTTCTTGTTAAATTATAGAAAATCCTCATGACTAATTTGGGATTAGTCAATTTGTTGTTAGGTGCTTTAGTCAATCTGTATAACTAAAGTTTAATCTGTATAAGTTGTATTGCGGTTGTACTAATACAGCTATGGAGTTCCCTGACAAACTAAGGTTAATACTTATAAAAATGAAAAACCCAAAAGGGACAAAAAATTCAGAACATGCTCATAAGGTCATTTTCAAAATTAGCAAACTCTAAATTCACACACTGGGGAAAAACAAACGTCCAAATTTTCCAACACATTAAAAACTCATTAGTTCTTTAGCTCATGTGCACATATTTACCATGCCACCTTGTATTTAGACAGGCCTAAAAATATCTTACAATGTTTATTTCTACACTAGCATAGATCATCTTAAACCCAAACCCATTAAGCATACAACGAGAGAGAGAGAGAGAGAGAGAGAGAGAGAGAGAGAGAGAGAGGGAGAGATATCAGACATGCACATGTTAGTCTATAGGCATAAATGTCTCGCTTGTTAATGGATCAAAGTTAAGATGAATATATGCTAGGTTTTTGTCTTTTTAACATGATGGAAATTAACAAACAGCCAGCTTTTTACTTTTGACATTACATGCCAAACCACAGCTAGTTTTCCATTGTAGTTCATTAGAGCTAGCATTACCACAGACATAACACATCTATTATAGAAAGGTTGTAGAGTGTGCCTCACTTCAGTGCAATCATTGATCTTCTCAGTATTTACTTCCAATGAACTAAGAACATTGATTTTACCCAATACCAGTCTACATCTGCACCCTTTGATACAGATCTACACAGGACTAATGTTTCTAGAAATACCCTAAAGGGGGTCCATCTATAACAATTCTCTAAAGGTATCCAGAAAACAAACGGTAAACCACATACAACACTCTCTAGAATATCAAAACAACATAGAAAGAAACTGACAACATGATAAAAAAGTAACTCGCCAGAAATATTCAAGAAATTTATTAGTTTCAATACTTTTCATATACACACCTGCATATCTTCCAAATCACCATAAGAAGCCTCTGGAACATTTAGAGTGCCCTGAATTTGCTTCATTTCCTCCTCAATCAACCACTCACCTGTTTCAAACCAAAATCTGACTCAGATTATAGACCAACCTTATACATTTCATAATCCTATTAAATAAGCCTCACCTTGAAACTTCAAGGCGATCTCATAAGTGTAATCAATTCGTTTCTTATTGCGAAGTGTCACCAACGATGCTTGAAGCAATGTTCAGTAATTATACTCAGTTCAACATGAATTCAAGGGCTCAAGAATAATTTATACACAACATTCTTTACACTAAAAAATGTTTAGAGGAATAAATCCATTTCCAGGCTTTTAATTCAGGTAAAATTGAAACTGACATTGGTTAATTAGTTTTCACATAGATGTCTTCCCACAAGTTGATGTGCAAAAAATATAAGTGAAGTGAACTCCTGCCTCCGAGTGTAAGTAAAAGGTTACTCGATTAGCAAGCATTTAAGGTACAAGGCTATTATTATCTCATAACATGCATAACATTAATCAAGCTTTCCACTTTCTTTCTGAAGGGGTGGGGAAAATAATTGCACAAGAAAGAGTTTTGGATGCAACCAACAAAGAAGCAAGTACTGAATGCCCAGTCAACATGGGGAAAATAGGAAGAGTTTCAAAAATATCGAATTTTGCAGGATGGCCTCGGGGGATTCTAACAAAAAAAAAAAAACAAAAAGTCCCGAGAGAAGGAAAACATTGCAAAACAGACAAAAAATGATGGATAATTAAAGAAGCAGGTTTGCAAGGATACTTAAAAATCCCACAAACAATTATAATCACTATTTGTGAATTTTGCAGAATAACAGGAAGGAAATCAATCTTCATCATGACTCAAAATCACAAAGGAAAAATCCATCCAAACCAAACAAAAGACCAAGTACAAGAGCTCGCAGAGAAATAAGCTGCAGCTTTTCAGCTTAAGCAATGTATTCATAATTCCTCTGGAAAATAAGGAATGACTAGCAAACAGTTCTTTAAGGAGGCTCATCCAAAAGATTCAGATCGATCCCAAACCTGCTAAAAATTATACATTACGATATAAAAGGCCCATTGTTTTAGCAAAAGATTCAACCCTAAAACAAGTTTAGTGAAGCTACACCCAACACCAACAACATCACATTTTGGCTTTCCTAAGACTTATGAAAAAACTAAGAATTCAATCTTTAGGGGAGGCATGAAAATAGACATCCAAGATTTTGTAGCATCCTAGGATGCTTGCCAAAGCAACACAAAGAATTTACTACGTGCATTGCACAATGCAGCCTTTATTAATCCCAACGCATATTTGGACAGACATTTCAATGAATTTTGTTGTTGGACTTCCAAAAGAAAGAAAAAAAACAGTGAGTAAGGTCATGGTAGATTGTCTTTTAAAAGCAACTCATTTTCACGCCTCCACTCATCCTTTCACTCCTTTCTCAATTTCCCAAGAATTCGTGGATAATATCTTCAAGCTACACAGTATGCCAACTTCCATTGTTTCAAATCTGCAGGGATAGCTGCAGTTAATGACTATATTAAGGGCTACAGTAAGCAGTCTACAATGCCTCCATTGCTAGCTCAACCTTTGCAATATATGCAAAATTTCCAATCTTATATTGTTGGGCCTGGACCTCCAATGCAAAGCTTTTAGATTTTTCTCCATATTATCAAATTTATCCTAGAAGTCCTCTTTAATATCTCATCTGGGGACCTAATTTAATGATAGGAGATGACATGGCACATTTAGGTAATACGTGAATGGGGAAGATGATCTAGAGGGCTAGCCACTAATTGGAGTAACCGAGAGACCTTTGAGAGTCAACACTGAGCATCCCTAAGAGACTGAATGAGGTAATGACCTCTGAAGAACAGGGTGCTAAATTATAAGTACAAATTTATGTCTTTCCTTGAAGCTAAATCCCACAAATCCCTAAATCTACAAAGGAATGATACCAATTTGAAGATGGTCTTGAGGCAAACAGGTTGGGCTGCAAACTCTGCCCGAACAACAACCTCAGGTACATTTTGCTTGCATCAAATGTAACTAAGAAATAGGATCTGGACTCTTTCTAACTTCTCCCAATCAACTTGAGTCTTGAAATAAAATTCCATAAATTTACTACCTTATTAGTTATAACTTATACAATACTACTGAAAAAATCAATAACAACCTCTAATAAGGCATGTTCGTAAGAACAAATCAGTGAATCTTTTATATCCTTTTTTAGTATAGGAAAGTTCAGAAAGATAGTAAACAATACAAATCCATTTCCTTTTATCTATGATATATCAAATCCAAAGGGTATCAACAAATAAATTCTTAATCCTAAAAGTACTAAACGTGTAAAACAAGCATATTCTATTATGCAACCCAAGTGACCAAATTAAATATGATGAGTGTGACAATGATTTCTACCAATCATAATATGGCAATATTTCATGTAAAATTTCTATTATTGGCCAGTGCAATATCTAACACCCATTATTATGTAAAATTAGCACAAAAATTAGTACATCTTGCTCATAATTTTTTTTTACATTAACAAGCATGTAAGCAACTTGTATTTCTAGTTGTATAACTTCATCTTTACTATATGCAATATAATCTCAATAGTGGGAGTAAAGAGGAAATGTTCCTGGGTTACAAATCCATTTTTTGGCCTTGTCCATTTAAGTTGAAATTGCTTGATATTGACACTCTCTGTAAGCACTTTACCATCTTGTGGATCATAGAATATCTCAATTAGAATTATAATGCACCTTATATCTTTGAACATTGTATAAAAACCTTGGAAATAAAAGCTATGAAGCAGACCTAACAATGATTCAAAACAAATGAACGTATATACAAAATTGGCAATTTGTACCAAAAATATGATTATACAAGTTCCAACAAGGTTTTTGCAGCCAAGCAAATCTAGGAAAGAGTAATGCTCAGAGTACTTACCAATATGCTTGACAATGGTAGTGGCTTTAAGCCCAGTTGTTGTTAAACCTGTAGACATTGTTGTTCCTTTTATTTTGCAAACCTTTCATTGAAGTCATAAATCAATACCTAGAATCCAAGTTGATACTTGCCCTCAAATTATTGGTGTATTTGTGGGGATGCTTAAGACCATTTCCATTACCGACATTCATCCACATTGCCTCTGTTTTATTGCTTGTTTATTGTTGTCACTATAAATCAAGGGATAACTAAGTATTTTTACTTCGATACTTGCAATCAAATTGTTGTTGTATTTGTGGGGATGCTTAAGGCCATTTCCATTAGTGACAATCATCCACATTGGCCTTTTTTTATTGCTTGGTTTAGTGGGAAATACCTTGCTATTAGTAGTAACCAGTCTACCTTGCCTCAAACAGGAGCACATTCGATGAAGGACACACCCGCACTGTAGATTTGAACTCATGTCAAACTTTTGCTTCCACATTTACTCAAGTTTAAATGTTTATGACTCAGTTACTCAAAATTTATCTTAAGAAACTGCTGAAATGAATTGCAGTCAATGCTTAATAAGCAGATAATGAATCACCAATGGAGGAGGTATCTGCAGGGATGGCTGCAGGTAATGACTATATTAAGGGCTACACTAAACAGTCTACAACAACTCCATTGCCAGGTCAACCTTTGCAATATATGCAAAATTTCCAATCTCATATTGTTGGGCCTGGACCTCCAATGCAAAGCTTTTAGATTTTTCTCCATATTATCAAATTTATCCTAGAAGTCCTCTTTAATAGCTCAGTTGAGGACCTAATTGAATTACAGGAGATGACATGGCACATTTAGGTAATACGTGAATGGGGAAGATGATCTAGAGAGCTAGCCACTAATTGGAGTAACCGAGAGACCTTTGAGAGTCAACACTGAGCATGCCCTAAGAGACTGAATGAGGTAATGATCTCTGAAGAACAGAGTGTTAACTTCTAAGTACAAATTTATGTCTTTCCTTGAAGCTAAATCCCACAAATCCCTAAATCTACAAAGGAATGATACCAATTTGAAGATGGTCTTGAGGCAAACAGGTTGGGTTGCAAACTCTGCTCGAACAACAACCTCAGGTACATTATGCTTGCATCAAATGTACCTAAGAAATAGGATCTGGAATCTTTCTAACTTCTCCCAATCAACTCGAGTCTTGAAATAAAATTCAATACATTTACTACCTTATTAGTTATACAGTACTACTGAAAAAATCAATAACAACCTCTAATAAGGCATGTTCGTAAGAACAAATCAGTGAATCTTTTATATCCTTTTCCAGTATAGGTAAGTTCAAAAAGATAGTAAACAATACAAATCCATTTCCTTTTATCTATGATATATCAAATCCAAAGGGTATCAACAAATAAATTCTTAGTCCTAAAAGTACTAAACGTGTAAAACAAGCATATTCTATTATGCAACCCAAGTGACCAAATTAAATATGACAAGTGTGCCAATGATTTCTACCAATCATAATATGGAAATATTTCATGTAAAATTTCTATTATTGGCCAGTGCAATATCTAACACCCATTATTATGTAAAATTAGCTCAAAAATTAGTACATCTTGCTCATAATTTTTTTTCATTAACAAGCATGTAAGCAACTTGTATTTATAGTTGTATAACTTCATCTTTACTATATGCAAGATAATCTCAATAGTGGAAGTAAAGAGGACATGTTCCTGGGTTACAAATCCATTTTTTTGCCTTGTCCATTTAAGTTGAAATTGCTTGATATTGACACTCTCTGTAAGCACTTTTCCATCTTGTGGATCATAGAATATCTCAATCAGAATTATAATGCACCTTATATCTTTGACCATTATATGGAAACCTTGGAAATAAAAGTTATGAAGCAGACCCAATAGTGATTCAGAACAAATGAACGTATATACAAAATTGGCAATCTGTACCAAAAATATGATTATACAAGTTGTTTCCAACAAGGTTTCTGCAGTCAAGCAAAGCTATGAAAGAGTAATGCTCGGAGTACTTACCAAGGTGCTTGAAACTAGCAGTGGCTTTAAGCCCAGTTGTGGTTAAACCTGCAGACATTGTTTTTCCTTTTATTTTGCAAACCTTTCATTGAAGTCAGCAAATCAATACCTAGAATCCAAGTTGATACTTGCCCTCAAATTTTTGGTGTATTTGTGGGGATGCTTAAAACCATTGCCATTAGCAACATTCATCCACATTGCCTTTGTTTTGTTTCTTGGTTTAGTGTTGTAATTATAGATCAAGGGATAACTAAGTATTTTTACTTCGATACTTGCAATCAAATTGTTGGTGTATTTGTGGGGATGCTTAAGGCCATTTCCATACTTGAAATCAAGGGATAACTAAGTATAACATGAGAAATTGAACCTAAGGAAACCCTTCATAACTATCAACATGTGGCGGCAAACTCCATAACTATATACTCGTGTATGACAACTCGACTGCAGAATGAACTACCATGGTAGAATCCAAAAGATGGAATAAGAAGTACTCAATTGATTTATAGAGACACCATAGGTGACCTTCACTCAACAGAGTTCAGTTATCTATTGATCTATCCAACGATAACAAGGCATTCTCAAACACAAAATCAATCGAAGAGCTTGAAGTATATCGTATTTAATAAGTCACCTTTAATATCATCTTCAGGCTTCAGCCACCTTGTAACAAACATCTCCATCACAAATATCTCCTTCGGGTTTACAGTTTTCATCAATCGCAGCATCTGTGTCTTCACCCTTGTCCTCGTACATCACATCCCCTTCATCCTTCAAAGCACAAGTCAGGTGAACAGAGTAGTCACAATCTTTGCAATAATAGGACCATCTAGTGCTATCTTCTTCGTAAACATCACACATGAATGCATTTTCCTCTGTGAATACAAGGGGGTGTTCATGTTGTCTGTACCTTATCTCCTTGGGTGATTTCTCAGCCAACTCTTTCATTTTCTTCTCCATTTCCTTCTGCATCATTTCAAGATGACCATCGGTGAAGGGATAAGCCTTGGCTCCAAATGTGGTCACTGCACTTTCAGCATTCTCTGTCACAGTTTTTCCATATGGACCCACCACAATCAACGATGAGATGCCTCTGACATAGAGAAGTTGCATGAGATCCTTCTTAGTTTCATCTCCAAATGGAAGAGCCAACCATGGCATGGTTTTGTAATAATCTTCAAAGGCCTCTTTATCCTTGTCAATAGAGATGAAAACAATCTCGAAGGCTTCTCCTCTTTCCTTGAGTTCGTTGTATACCTTTACAAGCTTCGGAGTAAAACCTTGGCAAGGTGGGCACCAATGGGCAGAGAAATACAGAGAAATTTTCACCCACAAGCTCAACTACAGGGACCTGTTACAAAAATCGAAACATATAAAGGATCAGCATCACCCATATAAATGATTCCATGTCAACTTGTGGTTTAGTTGTTGATAACAAGAATCCACCATGAAAACAACCCAAATTCAAACCCTGAGAGATGTAGACCCTCTCTGTGAAAGTATTTTATACTTTTATGAACAAATTCACACACTTAATTGTTTAACACTACGGGTGATTCGTAAATTATGGCATAATAACAATGAAAGTACTATGCAGATCTCCATAATTCACCTGGGCACCTCCATGCTTGATCACAAAGTTGCACTCATCAAAAACCAAGAGTGACTCTAGCGTTTGTGCTTGTCGTTTGGCTTCATCCTCTGCTTCAAGCTCATCCAGACTTTTTTTGGTAAATGGATAAGCTCTGATTCCATATTCTCGTATAAGTCCCACTGCATTTTCCTGTACTGTTTTCCCATCTGGACCTAAAATAATCAAGGATGGGATACCCTGAACTCGGAAGTAGCGAGACAAGTTCTTTTTAGCCTTGTCTCCAAATGGCAAAGCCAGCCATGGCATGCTTGCATAATATTCTTCGAAGTCTTTCTCCTCTTTGTCACTTGAGATAAACACAATCTTAAAGGCCTCCCCTTTCTTCAAAAGCTTATTATAAATATCCACAAGCTCCGGGGTGAACTTTCTATAGGGACCACACCAGTGAGCTGAGAAATACAGACCCACAGTTTTCCCCATAAGCTCCACGACCGGGACCTATTGGAAAAAACCCAAATTGACAATGAGACCATCATGAAAATAAGAACTTATTTCAGTGGTATGATTCATGAATCATGGTATAAAAATAGTGAAGCTAGTAATCAGACCTTAGTAACTCACCTGGGCACCTCCATGCTTGATCACAAAGTTGCGCTCATCAGAAACCAAGAGTGACTCCAGGGTTTGTGCTTCTCGTTTGGCTTTCTCATCCGCTTCAAGCTCATCCAGGCGCTCTTTTGTAAATGGGTAAGCTCTAATTCCATATTCTCATATTTGGGACACTGCATTAGTCAAAACTGTTTTCCCATCTGGACCTAAAATAATCAGGGTTGGGATACCCTGAACTCGGAAGTAGCGAGATAAGTACTTTTTAGCATTGTCTCCAAATGGCAAAGCCAGCCATGGCATGCTTGCATAATATTCTTCGAAGTCTTTCTCCTCTGTGTCACTCGAGAGAAACACAATCTCGAAGGCCTCCCCTTTCTTCAAAAGTTCATTATATATCTCCACAAGCTGTGGAGCGAAATTTCTACACGGACCACACCAGTGGGCTGAAAAATACAGACCCGCAGCTTTTCCCACGAGCTCTGTTACCATAACCTATTGGAAAAAACCCAAATTGACAATGAAACCATCATGAAATAAAAGCTATGCATCTATTTTTCCTACACCCTTACAGCATCCAATGATTGCATGAAACTGAATCACCCAATTCAACGCATGTATTGATTAGACTTGCACACTCTATTCTCTATATTTTCAAGTTCAATAGCCCAATTCAATACATGCTTTCATACCTAGATTCTCATAAAGAACCCAAATTCAGACTTGATGGCAGGGAAAAACACAAGCGAAAAAGGGAAAACACCCACCTTTCTTCCTCCATGGCCAAGGACAAAATCTCGTTCATCAGACAGCAAAAGAGAATCCACAGTCTGTGCAGCTCTTATGGCCTCCTCTTTCGCCCTCAGCTCAGCAAATTTCTCCACGGTGAATGGATATCCCTCAACCCCATATTCTTCAATTATCTCCACACCTTTAGTCGTTATAACTCTGCCTTCTCTGTCCAGAAAACTAAGGCACGAAATGCCATCGACCTGAAAGGTCTGATTAAGCTTCTTCCTTGTATACCATCTGAGAATGGCAGGGAAAACCATGGCATGGTATGGTGGTATTCCTTGAATCACTTCTCATCAAGATCCGCAGAAACGAAGAGAATCTCGAAGTCCCCCTTCTCCAATAACTTTGTATAGATTTCAGACAAAACGGGGGGTGAAACCCCTGCATGGAGGACACCAATGTGCATAAAATTACAAACCCACATGTTTCCCTTCCAGATCTTCAACTTTCACCTGTAGATTACATTGGATTCAATACAAAAATGCAAATTTGCAACGAAAAAAATGATATCAGAGACTGTATAAGTATAACAAACATACCTTGCTTAATGGTATGAAGGATTAACAAGCTGTAATTTATAGAGATGAATTTCAACCTTACCCTTGATTTGCAGACCAAGAAATCTAGCTATTGCAACCAAATCGGACTTCAAAACCTGTAAATCGAGGTGAATCCACCCAAATTCAATGATTCCAACCTCCAAACCAGGCGAATCGGGCCTTTGCAATGTAAATCTAGGGCGAATCCCACCTTTTCAATTTTTATCCGGTTTGATTTTGAGGGTTAAAATATAATAATTATTTATTTTTTAAATAAATTTTGGGCTAATTTGTTGACTATAGAAAAAATGGGCGCAATATAAAAAATTTGCCTCTTCAAACTATAAAACCCCTTAAATTTCGCCTTTGGGCTAAAATTCGCCCCTAAAATTTTCCATGGGCTTCAGGAAGCCTTTCTGCCCAATCTCTTCTATGTAAATGAACAGTCTTTGTCAGGATCCCTTCAATCACCTTATTGGTATATTCTACCTGGCCATTTTCTTGTGGATGGTAGGGAGTGGATTTCCTGTGTTTGATTTTGTACTTATCTACCATTTGCTCCACCATTTTTGATGTGAATTGAGCTCCTTGACCTGTAACAATTTCTCTTGGGACACCAAAACAAGTAAAAATATCCTCAAAAAGAAAACTAACTACAAATGCTTCAGTAGCAGAAAGTAATGGCTTGGCTTCTACCCATTTAGTAACATAATCGGTGTAAACTAATATGTATTTATTTTGTTTTGATGGAGGATTAATAGGTCCTACAAAATCCAAAGCCCATTTCTCAAAAGGTTCAATATTTACCTGAGGTTGCAATGGCATCTCACCTAAAGGGGAAGGTTTCCCTACCCTTTGGAAACTGTCACACCTTTGACATACTCTTTAGCATCTCTGAAGAGGGATGGCGAATAATATCCTAGGTGAAGTATCTTATAAGCTGCCCTCTTATCAGCAAAGTTTCCACCACAAGGTTCATCATGACATGCCTTGAGAATCTCAGGCATCTTGTCTTCTCGAACACATCTTCTGATAATAAAGTCTAGACCTGTTTTGTATAAATCATTAGTAATCCATGAATATTTTTCACTGTCAAAAGTGATTTTTCTTTTGTCTCTTGCATTCATAATTGAAAGAAATTTTCTTGAAACTAGATAATTGGCAATATCAACAAACCAGGGAGTTTGAGTAGTAATTGCAAAGAGATATTCATCAGGGAATTTATCTTTAACTGGAGTATTGGCTTTAATTTTTTGGAGTCTAGATAGAAAATCAACCATTTATTTTGTTTTCCAGGCCTATCTAGAATGGTGATGTTAAATTCTTGTAAAAGAAATAACCATCTTGTGACTCTGCCATTAGTAATTGATTTATTCATTAAATACTTAATTTCAGAGTGATCTGTGTGAACAAAGGTTTCATAGCCTGTTATATAGTGTTTGAATTTATTTATGGCATGAATAACAACTAAGAACTCTTTTTTAGTTATAGTATAATTCAACTCTGAAGGAGTCAAATTTTTACTTGTATAGTAGATGGCATAAGGAATCAGGTCTTTTTGTCCCAGCACAGCGCCTAAAGCTGTATCTGAGGCATCTGTCGAGATGTGAAAAGGTAATTTCCAGTTAGGTCCCCTTAAAATAGGTGCTTCAGAGATTTTTGTTTTCAGGGTTTCAAATGCTAACTGGCAGTCATGATTCCAATTGAGTTCACAGTCCTTGGTGAGTAGTTTGAAAAGTGGAGATGCTATCTTGGTGAAGTTTTCTATAAATATTCTGTAATATCCTGTAAATCCTAGAAAACTCCTAACATCTTTCTGAAAACTTGTAACTAATAATCTAGAGATGACTTCAACTTTTGACTTATCAACTCTAATCCCATCTCCTAAAATATGATGTCCTAAGACAATCCCTTCAGTAAACATCATGAAACATTTTTCATGACTTAATGAAAGGTTTTCTTCTTTACATCTTTTTAGAAATTTTTCCAAGTTTGCCAAGGCTTCTTCAAATGTGTTTCCATATACTGTGAAGTAATCCATGTATACTTCTACACAGTCATGTATTAGATCTGAAAAGATTCCCAATACTGCCCTTTGGAATGTTGCAAGTGCATTGCATAATCCAAAAGGAAATACTCGGTAGGCATAGGTACCCCAAGGACAGGTAAATGTGGTTTTATCTTGATCATCAAGTGCAACTTGAATTTGATTGTAACCACTGAAATCATCCAAAAATGAAAAGTACTTTTTCCTGCTAATGTATCTAACACCTGATCTATGAAGGGTAAAGGAAAATGATCTTTAAGAGTAGATTTGTTTAATTCTCGGTAGTCAATGCATACCCTCCATTTACCATTTTTCTTGGGTACAATCACCAAAGGAGAAACCCAATGACTGTCTGAAATGGGATAAATAAAGTTGACATTTAACAATTTCTGCAACTCTTCTTTAACAATATCCCTAAGGTTTGGATTCATCCTTCTCTGACACTGTCTGATTGGTTTACAATTTTCCTCTATATATATATGATGAGTGCAAGTCTTAGGGTTGATCCCTTTCATATCAGTGTACTCCCATGCATATGCAGAAGAATGTCTTTGTAATAATTTGACTAGCTTTTCTTGTTGAAAATTTTCTAGGTTTTTGTTTATATTTAAGGTTTTTCCTGGAAATATCTCAATTGTAGAGCTGCCAAATTCTGCCATGGAGTAGAGAGACATTTGTCTTGATGACAAAAACTCAATATTAGATTCTTCTTGGAATTGTTCATGTTTGTATTCTGAAGAAGATTCATGACTTTCTAAGGCATTCAGAATCTGAATATCTTCACTAATTTCTGAAATAGTGAAGAGAGGTTGTATATCTTATTCATCATCAATCCATTGAGTATCATATAATTCTGTGATTGTTCTTGCTGGAGGATACAGGGTGAATTTCTTGGTTGAACTACCATTAGAGATGTACATATCATCGGATCTACAGCTAATGAAAGCATCAGTTGTAGCTAACCAAGGTCTTCCTAATATAATAGGATGTCCTCCTAGATCATTTTTAGGAGTTAGGATCATGAAATCCATAGGATACTCCCAAGAATCTAAGGACACTGGAATGTATTCTAATACCCCATCTAGTTTTATTACAGATCTATCTGCTAATTGTAGTAGTGTGGGTGTAAAAAGAAGATTAGGAAGTTTTAGTCTTTCCATGATTTTCTTACTCATGATATTGATTGCTGCTCCTAGATCAATAAGTGTGTTTGGAATTTCAATTCCATTGATATGTATCTTAACAACTGGATTTCTGGGATCTAGATATTTTGGGATGGAAATCTTTCCCATCATTATGTCTGCTATTTTTCCTACCAGTTGTATTTTCTTTATCTCTTTTATTTTTCTTCCTGTTTTTTTTTCATACTCAACTCTTTTATTGTCCTTTGCTAAAATTGGGATTTCCTCGATGGCCTGTAATAATGGAATCTTAATACAAACATGTCTTAACTCATATAAGAAATCATATTTAGGCATCATAATTTGTTTCTCTACACCTCTATCAATTTGTAATCTTTCAGGAAAAGGAGGTGCAGTAGTAAATGTTGATGGTTGTTCTAACATAGGAGTTGAAATTATTGGTTCTTTCTGTTTTCTTTTTCAATGTTTTTGTTTGAAGAGATGTATTTTCTTCAAAACTTTTATTCATTTGTAGAGAATCTTCCCCGGAATTGTTTTGTTCTTGTATAACTACAGAAGGTTTCTTTCTTTCAAGTATTCTTCCATACCTAAGTTGAACATCATTAAGGTCTAAAGGAGTAATCAAATAGGTTGGAAATTGTTGACCTTCTATCATATATGTATTTTGAGGGTTTTTATTGTTGGGGTTTGGTATTGGCTGGGCAGGTAACTGATTTTCTTTTTGAGGGAATTGTAATGGAAGTGGTGGATTTTGATTTTGATGTTGTGGATTCTGCTGAGGATTTTGTTGAGGAGGAAAGTTTGGATATGATGGATAAGATGGTGGATATCGATAATACTGGGAGAACTTTCCATAAGGATTTTGTGTTCCTTGAGTCCAAGGTTGAGGTTGATTTTCAAATTGGGGCCAAGGTTATTGCCAAGAGTTCCAATTAGGTGGGGGTTGATTATACATTTGATTATTAAGCCCTTGTGTTTGGGATCCCTGCCAAGGTCTTCCAGAGACAAAGTTAAGAGATTCTGTGGAATTTGTGGTTGTTTCTTCTTGAAATATAACTTTAAGGCTAGGGATTGAGGGGAAATTCTTGGTCTCATGTTTTTCTAAACAAATTGCACAAGTATCTATTAATTTTGCATCCAAAGGACACTCTCTTAAGGCATTCTTATTCCTACATTTTGGACAAAAGATTGCTAAGGCATCAGTTTCAGCGTTTTGCTTGTTTTGTAACTTAAGGGTGTCTATTGGCTCACTAAGACTCCCTAGAATGTAATTTTTGAATTCATCAAGAATATTCCCTATTTTTTCCCTACTTACTGCTCTAGTTACAGATTTGTTTTCCCTTGCAAGAGCAGGGTCTCTTGGTCCTTTTAGAATTTTAGATTTTCCTCTTGAAAGATTAATACATGGATCTGCTATATCATGTAATGAAAGTTGAGAGATATCTCCTTTCCCCATCATGTTTAGGATATCTATCCATTCATCCCTAATTGTTTTCAACAAAAGAGCTTTCAAGGTGTCTTGATCTAAATTTTTCATTTTTTCCCTTTTAATGTTATAATTAAATCTCTCAAGTAAATCTTCCAGATTTTCATCCTCTTTTTGCATCATCTTGAACACTTCTTCCTTATGGTTGAATGGTATACAGTAATCCAAATATCTTTCTAGAAATGCTCTTCTCATATCATCCCATGTCCTAATAGACCTAGTGATTAAACTCATAAACCATTTTAATGCTGCTCCTTTCAATGTTGAAGGGAACAATTTAAGTTTTTGAGCATCTTGTAGATAATCATAGGTTCTACATAGAACTTCAAATTCAAATAAGAATGTCTCGGAGTCTTCACTTTTCATTCCATTAAATTTTGGAAGAACAGAGGGTGAGATATTTTTCATAGTTGCATTGGTCTCTTCATCTACTATAGGGAATCCAAAAGAGTTTTCAGTTTCCCTTCTACCTCTTCCTCCTTATGTACCTCTACCTCTTCCTCTTTCTCCTCCTATACCTCTACCTCCTCCAAAGAGTGTGTTTTCTCCATTAAAGACTTCTCCTTCCCCTTCTCCTCCTTATATACCTCTTCTTGCCATGATATATTCTTCCGAACTAATATAAGGTTCAGTCTGGAGAACTAGTTGTTCTACTTGTTCTTCGATCAAGGGTATATTGAAGAAATAGTCCTCTTATTCTTCTTCACTAGGGATATGTAATTCTTCTGCTGGAATATATCCTCCTGTGGAAGTGAAAAAGGTTATCCCTTCTGTAGGAGTCCTTGGATCTTCTTCCTCTAGAATTGCTTCAGTGGATGAAGTGGGAGATCTTCCTGATTGGATATCTCATCTTGAAACTTCTGGAAGTCTATGACTAGTATAGTATGGAATATGGGTTTGGGTTGGAGGTGTGATACTTCTTGGTCTTGGTGGAGTGAGTGGAGTTGTGGGAATTAAGCTTCCGCCTCTTATAAATCTACCCATAGAATCTCTTTCTCTACGCATGTCATTGTTTTTGAGATGCAAGAAATAAGGCTACCTAGTTATACTTCCCTGGAAATGGCGCCAAAATGTTTAGTCAATTTAGTGTCCTAAATTGATAGCATAAATTATCGACCAGGGCTAGTAAACTGATAAAGTATAATGCACTATATGTGCCTAAGTATCCCTTTTTCTTACTTCGTTGCTTTTAGTGTTTTATTTATGTTTTGCTGTTTTTATGTTTGATTCTTAGTATGCTACTCTATGCTGAAAAGATGAATTTAAATCTTTATCAAGATGGAGAAAAGGAAATGTTAAGAAATGATTTAAAACAGAGTTTATTTGCAAGTTGTGTTCCTAACTAGAAAATGATGAAAAAAGAGAGTCCTAATCCATGGATATTATAGCTTCTAAACGATCATTCATGAGATGAAAAGTAACTCAAAACACTACAACTTAATCTGATTCATTTAGTTAGAGATTTTTTGGAAGATCTTGTGAAAAAGATTAATTCTAATGCAATAAGGATCTCCTAAAACATAAAAGGAAATATTGAAACAAACAGTAACTTAGAAAATTACAGTGAAATCTCATATTTGATAGAGGTTTATTGGAAGAGATTGAAAAAAAGATTACTATAATGTAGAAAGGATCTCCTATGAAGTGCTGAAACAACTTATGACATTACAACTAAATCTCATTCATGAGTTAGAGGTTTATTGGAAGAGCTTTTTAAAAGAGATTAATCATAATGTGATAAGGATCTTCTATGAAGCAGAACAATCAATAACTCACAATATTACAACTAAGTCTCATTCATGAATTAGATTTTATTGGAAAAGCTTTTTGAAAGAGACTAACTGTAGTATAATGAGGATCTTCTTTTTAACTAAATGACAGAAAATGAAATGCTAATAACTTAGAATATTACAATCGAATCACATTAATTTAATATAGATATATTGGAATAGCTTGAGAAAGAGACTAACTGCAATATCATGAGGATCCTTTATCTAAGAAAATGACATGAAACATAATGCTAAAAGCTATGATTTCAGAAAGCAGTCTAAGTAAGGAAATATAACAAAACATAATTGAAAATGAGTTATCTAGAAAACATGTAAAACCTCCTCGAATAGTAGGGGCCCTCTGTTATAAATTCAGCATTAATCCTTTAACTCCTCAAGATTGTATTCAGAACAACATCAAGGCCAAAACTCCTTTTTATCAACACAAGACTTGGAAACAAAGTATCACTGTAATGATCAAATATGTATCAACTGTCTTTCTCGGTATTAGAGAGCTTAATTTATATGAAAATTCATAACTAACATTGAAAAAAATTAGGTACAGGTGTAGTTTTGAAGTTAAAATCAAATTGAAACTCTTTTGGGACTCATGATTTGTTGTAAAGAAAATCAGGAGTTCTAATTCCTGTAGAAAACAACTTCTTTGACCTTTTCTTTGACCACATGCTTAGAAACCTCCAGCTATTGATTCAGTTCTCGTAGATGGGAAGGAATGATGTAGGGAAGATTTGGAATCCACCCATCTGTGCCTTTTCTCCAGATGACACTTGTAACATACTTAAACACTAAAACAACTGTGGAACGCTTGACTGGCTACATAATGATTGTATTCTATAGCTAAACTGCTCAAAAATCATTAAGGCAACAAAAATCACAAAATTGCAATAAGTTAATCATTGTATGCAACCTTTTAAGCAATCTTAATCATTCTCATTGATTTTTAGGTTTATGAAATGATAAAGGAATGATGAAACGAAGTGAAGTTTGGAAAAAGAGAAGATAATTTCAGGGCTCAACACTATAGTCAGGTGGTACGTGGAAGTCTCTAACATGGTTTCATTTTGCATATGTTAATAAAATCTCTTCTGCTCTTGTGTAATATGCGTATATGCGCTTGTTATGATGTGACTTTAATGACTAATATATCATTTTTAATATTCTAGTTATATGCTAGTTATAAGCACAGTTTCATGAAAAAATCTAGTTATGGATCTTAGCATGTTTTGATTGGTAAATGAATGACTATTGAATTCATAACCTAATAGATGTTATTGCAGTTATTATGAGACGACATTATACCTTCTTGGTGATTTTTAGGTGAGAATCAAACCCTTATGTTTAGATATGCATTTATATATTGCAGATTACACATTCACAACGTGTTTGACAAAATGTCTATCATGGTTATGATTGGTTAGGCCAAGCCCTTGATCAAGCTTTGTGTTAGAAGATTTGTCTTTGTGTCATTTATTATTTTATAAAGTACCATCAAGTTCTGGGCAGTGACTTAAAGTTTAGCCCTAAAAATGTGGCACAAATTTCACAGTCTCAAGAACAGAACTGGCTAAAAAATATTGCAGTTGCACCCTTTTACTGGTTATGCATGCGACTAGAGGCATACAGTCACATGGATGCATCCTTTTGCATGCGACTCAGAGTTCAGATTAGTCAAAAGACAAGTTAACTCATGGTTTGGACATCTGGAAAGACGGTTTATCCCTTGGGGGTCCTGTAGCACATGAGGAAGGCCAATAAGGTTTTGTTTTGTCGATTCCACTTCCTTAAAGTGATCTAGGAGGTTGAATCATATAATTGTAACTCTTCGTCACATATTTACCTCGATGGATCGGTAAAATTGGGTAAGTGTGGGAGGAGGGTGTTACAATTAATTGCAGAGAATGATGTGCATGAGCCACAATTGGTATAATGAAAATCATACATCTATACAAAATTATGTCAAATCATATGGGTGTGTGCAGAGTTGGTGAGTGTTCAACTTAGCAATGGTAATCGATTGGCATTGTGAAATTTAGGATGCGTTTAGTTTATGCAAGGCAAAATCGTAAGATATTTGCAGTAACAAGGTCAATTGCAGGTTTTCTTTTGCGTGGTAGCAGATGGCAGTGTCACAAATTTGCAGCGATAACCACTAGTTTCAGGTAGGATTCAATGGGGGTTTCGTCGGGCACGTCGACTGTGGCGACCATGAGGTTTAATGAAGATCATGGTTACAACTACACCTTTTTTTGTTTATATATATATATTTGAGGAAGACTATGTTTTTTTAAAATCCTATCTATTATATTATTCTTTTTTTTAATGGCCAAAGGGTTGGCGGTGAAGTGAAGAATATCCAAAATCTTTTGTAGCAAAACACTTGAATTACGACAACAACAAAGTTGATGAAAGGTTGATGGCCAAAGGCCGAAACAGATTGACTTTGTGCAATGGTTGAGCGAGCAGAGGATCGAACAACTCTGATACTAATTTTATGAACAAAGTTCATAAACACAACAAAACACTCAAAATATCTAAAATATATAAAATCCATGAGAGACATATATTTATATAAGAATGTACAAAATATTTGAGATGATATGGAATTGTTACAAATGAGAGCACACTTATATACCTAGACAGTGCCCCTTTATAAACAATCATATCCTTAAAAACACACCTTTTCTATACTAATCACTAATTAATCATATATATATATATATATATATATATATATATATATATATATATATATAATTTATTAATCATTTCCAATTAAAAAATAATTTTAAATATTATAATTATAAAATATTAAAAATGTTATGATTTTGTGGAAATTTGATTAATAATTTAAGATAATTATTTTTAAAGATTAATAAATAACAATAATAAATAGGTCAATATTTGATATTACATTTTTAATAAATTTAATTTATTATTATTTGAGGTTACATTTTTAAAAATTGAAATTAATTAATTAATATATAAAAATTAAAATTAAAATTTTATTTTTTATATAAAAGATAAATTATATATATATATATATATATATATATATATATATATATATATATATATATATATAATTTGGAATTTTATGAAAAAATTAAAATAGAGTTTATGCATATTAAATTGAATTATTATAATAAATAACTCATCAAGTATTTTAAAGGATTAATTGTATTTTTTATTTTGTAAAAAAATATGTTTAATGTCATTGTAATAATTTATAGAAATGTTTTGTTTTAAAGATAGTTTAATTGGTAATCAAAGTGATGTGAAATTGAGAATATATATATATATATATATATATATATATATATATATATATATACACTAAATTGTGTGAGTTTTGAGATGAGTGCTTGTTTAATCTTTGGTTTGAAAAACTAGGACTTAGGGACATCTAAGTAGTCAAAATCATCTGGGGATGTACATGACCTAGGCCACGCCAACTTTTAACATGGTTGGATTTTTGCCCACATAATTTTGAACTGGTGACCTTCATGTGAGTGAGTGCCTTAACAATACACTCCATCATCATTTATTCACTGAGCACCTTAACAATACACTCCATCACTGTGTATTCTACACCCTATAAACTAAAAAATTATATAATTTAAAAAAATGAAATATTTAATAATAAATATTCTATTTTAATATTCATAATAAAAATTAAAATAAAAAACCATTTATCAATATATCTATAATGAAAAACATAAGGAAACTATTACATTATATTAAATAGGAATACAATGATACATAATAAGTAGTTATTATTATAAATTAAAATTAAATGTTGAGCTACTAAATTTAATAAGAAAATAATTAAAATTTATACCTGTAATATGATGAATTAATCATTTTTACGAGAAAATTAGTAGAATTTAATAGTGACAACATATTTATATATAGACGGAATCTTAGTGACAACTTGTATCTAAGTGAAATTCTATGGTGAAAACCTATTTATTAGTCCCTGCCGAAAGGGTCGATAGGGATTCTTATAATTGGTTGCACAAAAAAAACCGATGGTCTTTCCATGAAAATATGTTGTCTTTCCATTGTTTTAGTTAAAGATGGAAAGTGAAATTTAAAAGTTTAAAGATCATATTTTATTCTTAATGGAAGTTTTAATTTTATTATTTTATTTGGTCTTTTCTCAAGGTAAGAAGCGTAGATATATTAGTCTAAATTTGAATAAAAATATATATTTAATTGAATTTTTTGCCAAGTAAAGTAATGTTAACATTACATCACTAGCATTCAATAACATTTAATATTTCATGTTCAATGGCTATATTATAAAGTTTGCCCACGAATAAGTTGGAGTGTACAAGTGGCTATAGACTGTTATGAAACCGGCTCCAAAAATAGAAGAAAAGAGAGATCAATGCCTTAGAAATAACCACTTCGAGGGGGAAACCTCCAATACATTACCTAAATGAAAAATTATTGGATGTTACAAATGACAAAACCCCTTGCTATATATAGGAGTCCATGGGGTCACAATATAATCCTAGCTGACCTAACAATAATAATGTAAGGGCACAATAATAACAATATTGGGGTTAATGGGGTACAACAATAACAATAAAGGGGTTACACTAACAATAATCAGAGGCTATACTAGTAATATAGGGACCTAACATGCCCCTCTCCTTCAAAAAAGTGTTGTCCTCAACGCTTGAATAGCTCCAGATACTTCTGTATAAAATTCTCGTCATCCCATGTAGAATCTTCAGTGGGTAAGTTCTTCCATTTGATGAGATACTTTGAAATTGATCGATTTCTTAGCTGTCGAGTTCTTGTTTCTGTGATTGATTCAGGTTCCAATATGATTTTTCCTTCCTCATCAACTTCTGACAATATTGTTTGAACTAGAAGTTTGTCCCCTATAACCTTCTTTAAGCATGAAACATGGAAAACTGGATGCACTCGCGAAGAAGAAGGAATCTTTAATTTGTATGCCATAGTAACAATATTTTGCAACACCTTGTAAGGACCATAGTACTTTGGCGATAATTTATTATCCTTCTTAGCTTGCTTGAGGGATATTTGTTTGTATGGTTGTAGCCGTAAAAATACCCAGTCTCCTACATCAAAACTTCTCTCGCTGCGATGTTGATCTGCCTGTTGTTTCATTCGATTTTGTGCCAAATTCAGGTTATCCTTTAAGAGTTGGAGAACTTCTTGTTGATGATCGATGTGATCTTCCACTGCTTGAACCTTCGAATTTTCCCTTAAAGATGATGTGATCGATGGTGGATGATATCCATAAAGTGCCATAAATGGGGTCATTTTTGCTGCAGTATGGAGGGAAGTGTTATACCACCATTCAGTGAGAGGTAACCACTTGACCCATTGTGTTTGTTTATCAGATACAAAACAACGAAGATATCCTTCCAAACATTTATTTACTATCTCAGTTTGACCATCAGATTGAGGATGATAAGATGAGCTATGAGCTAATTGAATACCCAAACAAGAAAATAACTCCGTCCAAAAATTTCCAGTAAAAATGGGATCTCTGTCGCTCACAATAACCCTTGGGTTTCCATGTAGCTTTTGAATTGTGTCCATAAATGTAGTAGCAACTGTACTTGCTTTAAATGGATGAGATAGTGCACAAAAGTGTGCATACTTGGTAAGTCTATTAACTACCACCATGATGACACTCTTTCCTTCGGACTTAGGTAAACCTGTGATAAAATCCATTGAAATCTCCTCCCAACGTTGACTTGGAATGGATAAAGGTTGTAGAATTCCCGGGGTCTTAATTGTCTCAACTTTATTCTGCTGGCAAACCAAACATTCCGCCACAAAATTTTGAATATCAGATTTAAGGCCATCCCAAAAAAATCTTTCTTCACCCTGTGGTAAGTTTTTAAAAATCCTGAGTGTCCTCCTAAAGGAGAAGTGTGCAATTCCAGAAGAATCTTTTGTTTTAGTTGGGGATTCTTACAAAGATATAAGCGATCTTTGTACCATAAGGAATCATTTTTCCAACTAAATGTATCAGATGTACTAGGATCTTGCTGCAACTTTTGAATGAGTGTCCATACATCTTTTTCCTTCTTCCATTCATCTCTTGCTTTGGTTATCTAATCTGGTTGGATAATAGAAATGGCACAAAGAAATGCTTCCACCTCTTCATTCTTTCTTGAGAGTGCATCTGCAACAACATTAAGCTTTCCTTTTTTGTAGATTATTTCAAAGTCATAACCCAACATCTTTGTGACCCATTTTTGCTACTCTTCTAAAGATATTCTTTGTTCCAAAAAGTGTTTAAGACTATCATGATCATTTTTTACCTTAAAGTGTCTTCCCATTAGGTAAGTTCTCCATTTCTTTAGTGCATGCAGTATTGCTAACATTTCCTTCTCATAAATAGGTTTCTGTAAATACTTTCCTTTGATTGGACGACTTTCAAAAGAAATGGGTCTTCCTTCTTGCATTAAAACAACACCAATTCCATTTCTCGAGGCATCACATTCCACAATAAAGGTTTTTGTGAAGTCTGGCGTAGCTAAGACCGGTGCTAGGCACATTGCCTCTTTAAGATGTTCAAAGGCCTTCGTTGCTTCAGGAGTCCATGAAAATGCATCTTTCTTCAATAATGTTGTTAGAGGTGCTGCTATTCTCCCATAATTCTTAACAAACTTGCGATAATACCCTATTCACCCAAGAAATCCTCGCAACTGCTTTATGGTTGTGGGGATTTTTCATTCCTTAATGGCTTTAATTTTGTTAGGGTCTACTTTAACACCCTCGTGAGATACAATATGACCCAGATATTCCACCTCTTGTACTCCAAAGAAAAATTTCGATGTTTTTGCATATAATTGTTTCTCCTGCAATAGTTTGAGCACCCTGTCAACATGTTCAACATGATCCTTCCAAGACCTGTTGTAGATTAGTATATCATCAAAAAATACTAGCACATATTTTCTAAGGAAGGGTTTGAAAATGGAATTCATCAACCCTTGAAATGTAGAAGGTGCATTGGTAAGGCCAAAAGGCATGACCAAAAATTCATAATGACCCTCATGAGTTCGAAATGTTGTTTTTGGAATATCTTCAGTCTTCATTCTAATTTGATGATATCCTGAACGAAGATCTAACTTGGTAAAATAAATTGGTCCATGTAATTCATCCAATAATTCATCAATCACAGGAATGGGAAATTTATCTTTAATGGTGAGCTTATTGAGCTCCCTATAATCCGGACACATTCGCCATGATCCATCCTTCTTGTGTACCAATACTACAGGAGCAGAGAAAGAACTTTGACTAGGTTGAATTATACCCGCCTCTAACATTTCTACAATCATATGTTCAATTTCGCTCTTTTGGACGTAAGGATATCTATAAGGCCTGATGTTTGGAGGAACACTTCCTGGAATCAAATGAATAGCATGATCATGATCACGAATAGGTGGGAGTCCTTTGGGAGTTTCAAACACCTTGAAATGATTGTCCAAGACTTGTTGGAGATCTACAGAAATAGATGATTTTGATGTTGGAACTTCTAGTGAGCATAATTGTGCAATTACGCCTCGTTGTTCTTTCTTTAGAAGCTTTGTCATGACATTAGAGCTTATTATCCTTCCCGGATTCCCTTCAATACCCCGTAATTCGACTTCCTTTCCTTCCGAAAAAAAATTCAAGAAAAGTCTTGAAAATTAAAAGCTACAGTCCCCAAATATTGTAACCATTGAACTCCTAGTACAACATCAGCACCTCCCATAGGAATGGAAAGCATTGGAGTATTCAATACATATTCCCCCATGGTTAGCTTGATATTATGGAATTTTCTAGAGAAATTTATAGTTCCTCCATTTGCAACCATCACTTGACATTCTGGTGCTGGGTATAGGAAACAATTCAATTCCTTGGCTACCTTACAATGGATAAAATTATGGGTACTACCTGAATCAATCAACACTATTACCTTTTTCTTCTTGATATGTCCTTCTATCTTGAGAGTTTGAGGAGTGGTAATTCCTGCCAATGAATTACACGATATGGTCGGACTCATTTCTTCCTCTTCTAGGGTTGGTTCCTGGTGTATATCCTCTTCTTGTTCATTTTCTTCTTCCTCTTCACAATCTATGTAAAATAATTTCTTCTCAGCACACTTATGACCTTTAGTGTATTTTCTATCACAACCGTAGCAAAGCCCTTTTGCTCCTTTTTCTTCCAATTGTTGTGGTGTCAACCTTGTAGGTTGTGGAAATCTAGGCGTAGCAACACTTCCTTCTTTATAGAATTGAGTGGTAGGCTTCCTTGTCGCCATTATTTTACATTCAAATTTTCTTGCCAACCCGAATGCCTTCTCCAATGAATCCGGTTCCAAAATGCGAACTTCATGTTGGATGTTATCCTTTAAAGTGCCTATGAAGAGATCGATCCTGTGTTCCTCCGGAATATCAGTTACCCTTATATTCAATTTTTGGAAGTCCTCAATGTGCTGCCCCACTAAACCCTTTTGTTTGAGATTTATCAATTGGCTAAAGAAGGTGTTGTTCTTTGTATCCTCATAATGTGCTATCATTTCCTCCGTAAAAATTGACCAAGTGACAATTTTTTTACGGGAGCAAAGCCATCGATACCATACAAATGTATTTTGTTCTAAATGTAAAGTTGCAATGCGTACCTTTTGTGTGTTTTTCACATTATTAAGATCAAAATATTGCTCCATCTGTAGTATCCATGTTATAGGATCCTTTCCATCAAACTTCCTCATATCCATTTTTGGAATATGGTGGTTCTTCCCGCCAACATTAGAGTTTAAGAAATCACGATTAACATTTATTTTGTTCTCATCATGAGTTTCCTCTACTATATTTTCACCATTAGGAAACATTTCTTGTATCAACTTTGTCAAACCTTCCATGTTTTCTTTTAGATCATTCTTCATGTTTTCCATTTTTTCATCAATCTTAGCTTCCATGTCATCCATCTTAGATTCCATTCCATCCATCTTAGATTCCATGCCATTCTTCAACCATCCATCTTAGCTTCCATGCCTTTCTTCAAACCATCCATCTTAGCTTCCATGTCTTTCTTCAAAACTTCCATTTCATTTTTTGTTGCTCTTTGCGAGAGCGAAATTTTGTGCACTTGCTCTTGTAATTTTGATATGTCATGTAGCGCTTCGTCCTCTTCATGAGTCATAGTAGAGCCTTCTAAAGGATTAGTGGATGTTGAATTCTTTTTAGGTGGAATTTTAGAACCCAATACTAATATCTATGCTTCAAGATTCCATTGGAATAATTTCAAAGTGATTTTTCACACAAGACTTATGTAATTCAGAAAAAAAAAATACACACCTTTTTCTTGCTTTTAAGGAGCTCGATATTGAAACTGAATTATCTCTGTGATTTCAGATCTTAAATATCTTAAATTCGGCCCTGAATTAGCCCTCTGAATCTTCTTTCTAATTCCATAGGTCTGACCTGATTTGGATTATTCAAGACAAAGTTATGCCCAAACTCCCATGATGACCTAATTATGGACTGGTTCAGTAGAGTGAACTTTTACGACTTGCCACATGTCACTGTTTTCTCCTTCGGCTCTAAAATTTATACAAAATAAATTGCAGTTCCTGCACTTGCGACCACTTTTTACAGAATTCCAATCCGATGCTCAGAGAGAGAGTTATGACAATTTTTCCACGGTCACCTCTTTGAGATGAAATTCGAGAGCCTGAAAAAATCCTAACTTCCACAGATCGTATATCCAAAAAAATTGTGAATCAAGATCTGAAATTTTTACAAGTGGTTCCTCAAGATTTCAGCTTCGCTCTGTAAAAATTTCGGCTTCTGAATATTCGTATACAAAAATTTATAAAGAAAATTCCACGATGACCTATTTTAGTTAAAATTCATGTGCCTGAAAAAACCCTAACTTCCACAAATCATATCTCTGAAAATATTGTGAACCAAGATCTAAAATATTTACACGATGTTCCTCCAGATTTTGGCTTCACTCTGTAAAAATTTCAGCTTTTGAACCTTCGTATAAAAAAATGTATATCGAAAATTCCACGATGACCTATCTAGAGCAGCGAAACCCTAGAATCCAAAGCTCTGATACTAAATGTTATGAAACCAGATCCAAAAATAGAAGAAAAGAGAGATCAATGGCTTAGAAATAGCCAATTTGAGGGGGAAACCTCCAATACATTACATAAATGAAGATTTCTTGGATGATACAAATGAAAAAAACCTCTTCTATATATAGGAGTCCATGGGGTCACAATATAATCCTTGCCAAACTAACAATAAGAATGTAAGGGCACAATAATAACAATATTGGGGTTACAGGGGTAAAACAATAACAATAAAGGGGTCACACTAACAATCATAAGGGGCTATAGTAGTAATATAGGGACCTAACATAGACTAAGCTTCAATGTGGAGTTCTAGAACCCTTCTGCCTTCCATGTTGTGATGTGTCATTCCAAGCACTGTCGTGATCTTTCTTTAGTGCTTGTGTCCTCGATGCCCCCAATTTGACCAGAACTTCACATATCCTCTCCTTGGCCTTGCCAGTCACAACATGGGTCTCTAACTTCACACCATAATGATATTAGATCTTTAGAGCTTGGTTTAATACCCTTTTGGTCTTCCACTTTGCATCCAAGTCAAGAATTTAGAAAACCTTATTCTTGAAAATATAAGCTGCATGGGAAATACAAAGGATTTATACTACTAAATACCTAAAAATAGAGCAGGTGGAGAAGTGGGAAAATTCCATAAAATATTTGAAAATTAATTACTTGGATCTGTAGAAAAAGAGGATTCAGTTGACTGGACATAGATGCGAATCAATTTATACAACTGATGTTTCTATGAGATGTTTTTTGTTTCATTTACTTTCGTTGCTTCAATTGCTGAGATATGTTTGTAGACCCATTCACAGGTGTGCATACTCTTCTCACTCTCATCCACTACAACCACAATATTCTTCACCATATTAAATCTATGGCCCTTTAAAAATTTTACCAACTGGAATTGAACAAAGGGGAAGATGGATTGGTTCACATCACTTGTTAGTTGTAGCTACTAATTATATCTATAAATTCCAAATAAATGATGTGGCTAAAGAGTAGGCTGAAGAAATGTTTAATATTATAATAGTTTTTTGTTAGTTATTTGAATATGGTTACCCATGAAAAATTCATAATTCATTTATGATCTACCATAATCAATTTTAAATCCTAATTGTATCAAATTTTATCAAATAATAATCAAATGGAAAAGAAAAAACATAGTATCCTTGGTACTTTCGAGACTTTTCTTGTTTTCAAATTAGGGACAAAAACACATAATCTTGGGGAACCTACTTATATAGTTCAGAGAAATCAAACTTGCATATTCATTGCTAATTTTAATCTAAATATTCCCCCGATACATAATGGAATTGTTTAATATCTTTTCCCTTTTGGATCAGAAATATCATAAATAGGGAAAATAAGAAAAATCAACTTCAAGAGCACAATCAGGCGCTAAGCGAGTAGATACAAAACATAGATATAAAAAATAAAAAGAGAACTGCAAAATATGCTCCTTGCATCTTCGAGAACCATGTTCACAAACCAGTTTCATTGGTCCAATGCATTATGGCCTTTTAATGGGTTATTTTTTGGGATCCATAAGGAAAGCTTCCCCATCTAGTCTCAGAACCTCTAAGAGTACTCCCAAGTGATTTCTCCTACTATGAAATGTTGTTCTGGATGCAACATTGAGAAGAATCGACTATGAGACAATTGTAATTTATGCTTATGGGTTCCGAGTGATTGACTGTACCAAAAGAGACTGGGTCTCGTCGACTTTAAGAAATGGACACCACCATGACTTATTGACCTCCACGAATTTAATAAGCCCTACAATCGAAATCAATAACAATTTATGGAACTTATTTTCTATGGAGGAGAAGTTGTTGTAACCATCTCTCATTCTAATTCTGTTTTACCTAATTCTTATATAATGACAATACTTCCCAGTGGCCATTACTAGGGGAACTCAACTTTTGAAAAACCTAATTTTTCTATGTATCTCTCTTTACTGTATGATTCCATCTTTGGAAAGTCTGTATTTCCGATATTGTCTCTTGTCTATTTGGTCATAAGTATTTTTTGGTCTTAGTTATATGCTGATAGTATGACATTTTTAGGCGAAAATATATTTTATAGCATGGAATTCCTAGAGAGAGCACATGGGCTGCATGCAAGCCTGAATGGATGGCTTCCCAACATGGTTTCTTTTATTTTATTTTATTTATTAATTTTGTTTAATTTTTTAATTAAGTTTTTTCAGTTTTTCATAAGAAAATAAACCTAATTTGTTTTTAAATGTTTAAATTATAATTTTTTAATGTTTAGTTTCTTATTAAAAAATAAATTATCAAAAAAATTAAAATATATGGCATGCTCAGTATAGTCTTCGTGAGGTGGCCTACACTCTTTATATGTATAAGCTCTTTTTTATGTTTATTATTTTTCAATTTTGATTAAATGACATACTTGACAAAATCCATATTTAGTTTTCAGTTAGTTAATTATAGATAATTCAATGGCAATCTGCTTCCAATTCTATGATGGCATTTTGTATCCGAAAATATCTGAATATTTTAATGTTTAATTTCATCTCATATATGAAAGGTTGTATCTTTTCATTTCTTTAGGTGGTTTTCCTAGGATCCTTGTGTTAATTTGTAGTGAGGTGCGAAGATAGTATACAAAATAATTATTTTATGGACATGATAAAATCAAGTGTTCTTGGAATTGATCTTTGTTCCAAAAAATTATAAGAGTCTAATGCTTAACCAATTAAAGGATCGATGAACATGGAGTGGCAGAGGGCATAATGGTCGGATTGGTTTTGATCATGGCCATGCTCAATATGAAGGAACTCCTTATTATTTATATAAAGCCATCATAAAATAGTTCAATTTGCATGGTCATCTGCTTCGCCTCCAAAAGCTACCGATTCATATACATCTATTTTATTCATTGTGGATTCAGTTTAGTAAGTAACCACCATTTTCATGACTTACCCTCCTTTCAAGCTATGAAGTTCCATATATTAGTGTTAGAGAGCATGCAGGATAGGCATATGCATGTGTAGTCCAATTTGTGTGGCCCTATTTCAAAGAACAATATTGGAAAATTATTGACCAATGATACAAATATGTCTGGAACACCTTTTGATTTTGGAAGGAGAGTATTGAATCCAATCGGAGCTCTATGCAAATAAATATCATCACAGGGAATGGTAGCTATTAGTGAACTATCCAAGCATGGTCATCTCCAAGTTATATATTGCGGATTGTTGCCATTTTAAATAATAAAACCCTAGCTTGAAATTTGTACATGAAAATCATTGGTCCATAATACTTATTGTTGTCCAAATTTTCCTATATAGTGGAGAGGCAAGTTAAACCCTTTTATGACTTATATAGTTATCACCTTCTTTATAAAAGCAAGAAGAAGCCTCAATATCTATTCCAAAAGTGATCAATTTGACAATTGAAACAAATATAGGGAGGGGGTTTCAAGTTGCGTGCAAGACCCCTCCAACAAGGACTTGTTGCTCTGCAACCCCCGTTGTTTATGGGTAAAATCCTATACTTGTTGAGAAATCTAAATAGGTGGAAGTTAAACAATTTCTCTTATTATTACATTATCTTGTGATGTTTTTGTTATTATTATTAGATCTTTTGATTTATATTTTCTTATCATAAAGACTAATTCCAAGCAACAAATAGAAGAGGACACAAGATGTAGGCACACTACTAGGGGAAAACCCCAATTTTGGGAAAGCTCAGTCAAAATTATTCCTTCATTAGATTCAAGGTGAGATGACCGATACCCTTATAACCTAGACTACAGAATCCCTCCATCAAGTCATCCTTGTTTGAATACTTGTCACTGTAGTTGCACCATGACCTCATCATTGTAATGCACCGAGATCTCATATATGTAATTACACTAAGATATCCTCATTGTAGTTACATCATGACCTCATCATTGTGATGCAATGATATCTCATCACTACAATTACAATGAGACCTGAGACTTTCATGCCACCGAGACTGTTCTAGAACTGAGATTGTCATAGACCTTGATTGTGGTAGCACCGAGATTTCTGCACAGTGGTACTGTGTTTACATTGTGACCGCGATGACACTGTGGTAGCACTGGAGCACCGAAATATTCCTCATTGAAAAAGCATTGAACCATAAATGTCATAGCACCGAAATGTATCATCAAAACTATGGTTACTTTGGTCACTATGGTTACTTTTTTTCACTGTGGTAACACCGAGCCTTTTATAACACCGAAGTTTGCTTACTGTGATAGCACTAAAGTTAATATCACCTATCCAAGTTCCTTCACCGAAAATACTTGCCTCTTCAATTGCCATTTGAACTTGTCTCTGTAATAGTCATCCAAATTTCAGAGGTGAAGTAATGTGAAGAGCTTAGACCTGTATATATAGTGGTTCGTCCATCATAAATGAGTCAACATGTAATCTTGAAGAGGTGTGTCTCTGTTTTAGGCCGACATGAATATATGGAGGGAATATGACTTGTATATTTTGATGAAGAGGCTGAATTGATGACTTCATTGAAGAGGATGACTTCATGGAGGAGTCATTGACCAAGCAATAAAATATTTTGAAAACAACCTAAAGCCTTTAATGGAGTCTTGAACTATAATTGACCCAAGCATGAAAACCATGCTTTAACAAGTTAATAAAAATATTTTTTTCTTTTATTTTGATAAATATATTATATTTGACTCAAGTACAATAATGATGCCGAACCTAGTTACATTCTTCAACACTCCCTCTTAACTAGGGAGGTATTAATTTTTACATATAATCAAAGAGGTACATGTAGTATATAATTTTATCTGTGAATAACTTTAGGAACCACAATTCCATGGACTATATTCCTAACCAGGGAAATATATCCATTGTTCTCTTAAATGTTTAGGCACCGCAATTCCACGAACTAGATTCCTGACCAGGGAAGTATATTAGAGTGGGACTAAGATGGACTCAAGCTTTCAACCTCTCTAGGTACCATCAGTCTTACTTACTAACCATCAACCTAGGGATATAGGTGCACATCTACCCGATGCCACCATCCCTACCAGACATCGAAACAAGGTGCAAACCCAATGTTCTCCCAGGAATTGCTTCAATCGCAAAGCCTCAAAAATATATATCTCCTAATCAAACTGATTAGTAACCATCATGCTATCAATACTTTAAGATATTCACCTGCACAAACAAAACCCCAATCAGTAATACACTTTCAAATATACATCATAAAAAAAAACCTCTAAGGTCTTTCGATGTTGCTTCTCAGTTTATCTAAGTAGGACTATCAACCGAATATTTGACAAAATATTCCTTAATCAAACACTCTCCCTTCCTACATGTAGCAACATATGTATTCTCCAATCAAAACTATGTTTTGGCATCCCTCTTAACTAGGGAGATTTATTTCATCCAGGCTCCCTCTTAATCTAGGAAGATCAACTTCTTTCTTTGGTATTAGAGAATATTTCATGGCTTCCAACCTTCTCATCATGATTATCATATATTCTTCTTTTACAAACATCTTCATCTTGTTCAATATGTTGTACATGCACAACTTAGACAACAAGTACAACCAAATCTATAGAAGCATGAATTTAGTCATAACAAAAATTATATATTAACGGAAGCATTTAGACTAAACTTTCATCATCAAGAGAATATCATTCAATACTTGTAGCCCAATTTTTGTTACAAACCCTAAATCACATCATAAGCTCAATCAATATGTCAGATGACAAGTTATTTCATATAGTGAACCCTAGAAATAAGTCAAACAAAAAATGTATCTAATAACTTTCAAAACTCACATGTTAGACTTCACACTAGGATTTCATGTAAACCCTAGATTTCATGTATGAGCTTCAACAAATAATCATTGCTTAACCAACATGAATGGATTCTTTTAGGGTTTGATGTAAACATTAGATTTTCCATCAATACTTAAATAGATTCATAGTTACTAGATCGTTCTACATACTAAATAATTTTAACTACTACTAGGCTTTAGATGAAAAACCCTAGATTTCGAAAACAATATCATCCTAGAATCTCAAAATTTAACTAGGGCTTGTTCCCAAACCTCAGTGTTTAGATTGCAACAAGATGATGAGCTTAGTGGAAAGAAGTCGCCTTCACTAAGTGGGTCTGTGCTATTTTTGGCGCAAAGTCTATTTTTAGGACTACGTCTATTTTTAGACATATGGATCATGTTCTATGAGTCAGAGGGGATTACTCAGGATCGTTGGTTAAGTCGGAAAAAAATACAGATGGACTTCATTTTAGACATATTGGGTGGAATCTATTTAGATCGCTACCTAAAATAGATATGTCGAATATTATTAGCTCTTAATAACATTTGGACTATATGTCTTATCTTATTCTTCGGGAGCTATTTAGCTTAAGTGCATGGGACAAAAATGAGCTTTGCGAAGGAAATTATCATTCTAGGTTATGTGGAGCTATTGCATGAAGATCGCTAGAACTCATGTGACAGTAGGGGTTTGGTGGAGTCGATTGGAGAAGTTAGTGAGTTATTCATTTTAACTAATTGATACAATTAGTGAGAGTGGTGTGAATTAATTATTAATTAATTCACTAATTATAAACTCATTAATCAACTAAAGAATGCATCAGTTAACTTCAGTGCATGGACATTTTTAGTGGAGACCAGTGCAGAAATAGGTGAAAGAGCAGGTTAACTATCAGTTGTGACTATACTGTTGCTATTTTCAACACACAGATAGGTGGAGAAGCCCATGAGGATTGCGTAGTACAAGCCAGGTGGTTTATCTATTTAATGAAGCCATCCCATAGCATTGATAACACAATAGAGGCTGGCTATCAAGTGGAAAAAGATTGGAGCATGTGTTTTGCTAGATCTAGCTTGATAGTGTGTAGCAATTGAGGGTGTGTATGAGAGCTTGTGAGGAGATTTTGTACTATGATTGTTACATGATCTCCATGACATATAATATACAGATAGTTGGGGTTTTCAGCTTTAAGATTTCCCATTAAATATTGTGTTCATATGTGTGATTGTTTGTGGTTTTAATGTATGCATGCAATTGATTTTATTTCCGCATGTGATGATCAATGGTAGAAGAGATTTTGTATTATGCATGAAGCTAAAATAGTGTGTGATTAGGAGAATCTCGGTGAATAATATACTTGCTTATTCAAATTTCTGTACCCAGACTTATGACCATCATTAATTATTTTTTTCCACCAAATGAACACATACCTAGGGTTTCATTCCTAGGATTTTAAATACATAACAAGGGATTTGATTATAGACTCAACCAAACCCTAAGGATATAGGGTTTCAATTCATAACAAATCAAACCCTTATATAACAAAATTTCAAATATTTGGGATATTAAACAACATCATTTCAACCCTAACAAGTTAGAGTTTTCACGATCATACCAAAACCCCAAGCATGACATCAAAGAGTTTAAATACATAACAAGGGATTTGATTATAGACCCAACCAAACCTTAAGGATATAAGGTTTCAATTCATAACAAATCAAACCCTACTATACCAAAATTTCAAAGATTTGGGATATTAAACAACATCATTTCAACCCTAACAAGTTAGGTTTTTCATGATCATACCAAAACCCCAAGCATGACATCAAATATAAATTTATTCATCAATAACCATAAGTAGGTTTAGGGTTTCACACATTAGCATACTCTTAGGTTAGGGTTTTCCAGAGAACCTTTCTATGGTTATTTATAAAGACAACCAAAGATATGAGGAGGGAAGATTTATCAAATGATGAATCATCCAAACAAGAATCTTTTAAGATTCAAGAGAGCTAGACACAACAAATGTTAGTAATGTATAATGGATTTCCAAAGATAATGATTATGACGAGGACAAATATCATGATATAAGACATACCTTTGCTTCTTAACAAACCTTTTTAACTCAAATTCTTTGTCTTCGCCTTCTTTCATAATCCTTGAGCATTCAACAAGTCGTTTCCTTAAAGTGTAAGTCATTGTGTTCCATACATGTAATGGTAAATTTCAAGCAAAACATGTGATACAAAGAAAATGATTTAATTCTTCAAGTTAGATCTCCTATGTAACCATGGAGGATGGAATCTTATGATATCAAAGATCAAGTTATTAATTGACAACATGATATCTACTTGACATCACAGATTTCTTGTAAATCCTATAGGACAAGGATGTATGTTAGCTAAGGATAACATTTATGCCCTAGACTAACTATGAACCATTTAAAGTTAGATACATTGAAAATATTAAAACCTTATGATTATACTTCCGGTATGTTTGCATACCTCTCATTTGACAACTCATTAGACTTGTTGTAAGTACATCTGTAATACTTGCTTGATTTTCCTTAAGTTGGTCCCTTGTGCTTGCATTCAAATCCTTGATATATCTCCACATGCAACTATGCCAAGTTCTATTTCTTTAACAAGTGGAAGACAAAATATACTACTCCATTGTTTCGATCTTACACATATCAATGACCAATGCTTTGACTCTTATATATTTATCAATATTTCAACCATATATCACTGAGCCCAAATTATCCTTACAATGCCTTCAAAAATAGGCCTGATGCCAATATTTTTTTAGAGTATGTTGAACTCAATAGTTAGTTTATTTATTGCAATATAGTCTTCACTGATTTCATGACAAAAAATGATATTTTAAGATGTTTCAAAATTCGTCATTGTTGAACCTCCCTCTGATATTTGCATCGATTAAGCACCTTGTCACTTGTCACCGAAATCTTAGGAGTACATTTCTCTATGGTTGATCTGAACAATTCACTGTGTCATATAAACACCTTGTTACTTGAAACACTTAATATGTAATATGAGTGAAGTTACATTCTCTGAAATAGATCTGAAATCCTTCTGAGATTTTGTACCCCACATTGTCTTACTGTGATTGTATCACTAAACTGTTTGCTGAGATTAACATAGAACTTATACTACACTTGTTTCATCAATGCCTTTTCCACGAAATAAGATAATCCGAACTCCTACATAGTGATTTCCGTTTCTTATTTACTGAACTTGAACCAAGCTTGATTACCCATTTTCTGAAAAAGATCGAAATGTCTCACAATGCCTTTTAATATGCCTTTGAATCCATCTGAATTGATCTTCAATATAAATGAATATAGAACCTTTCACTTAGGATACTCCAAAAATGCATAAGTGATCTTGAAATTTCCTTTGATCATGACCTTAGCTCTGATACCATGTTTAGAAATCCAAAGAGGCGACACTTAAATGATATCTATTATTATGACCTTATCTTGTGATGTTTTCATTATTCTTATTAGATATTTCGATTTATCTTTTCTTATCATCAAGAATAATTCCAAGCAACGAATAGAAGACGACACAAGATGTAGGCACGTTTCTAGGGAAAAACCCCACTCTTTGGGAAAACCTAGTCAAAATTCTCCCTTAAGTAGATTCACGATGAGATGACCAAGAACTTTATAACCTAGACTAGAGACTCCCTCCATCAAATGATCCTTGTTTGAATACTTGTCACTGTATTTTCACCATGACCTCATCACTATAATGCACCGAGATCTCATCTCTGTAATTACACTAAGATATCCTCATTGTAGTTATACCATAACCTCATCATTGTGATGCATCGAGATCTCATCACTACAATTACACCGAGACCTGAGACTATCATGCCACCGAGATCTCATCACTACAATTACACCAAGACCTGAGACTGTCATGCCACCGAGACGGTATTAGAACTGATACTTTCATAGACCTTGGCTGTGGTAGCACCAAGATTTTTTCACTGTGGTATTGTGTTTACATTGTGATTATGATGACACTGTGGTAGAACTATAGCACCGAAATATTCCTCATTGAAGGAGCATCGAACCATACATGTGATAGCACAGAAATGTATCATCAAAATTGTGGTTACTTTGGTCACTGTGGTAGCACCAAGCTTGTGATAACACTGAAGTTTTCTAATTGTGATAGTGCCAAAGTTGAGACCACCTATTCGAGTTCCTTCACCGAAAATACTTGCCTCTGTAGTTGTCATCCAAACTTCTCTTTGTAATATTTCTCTAAATTTCAGAGGTGAAGTAATGCGAAGAGTTTATACTTGTATATATAGTGGTCCATCCATCATAAATGAGCTGACATGAGATCTTGAATAGGTGTGTCTTTGTTTTAGGCCGAAATGAATATATGGAGGGAATCTGACGTGTACACTTTGATGAAGAGGCCGAGTTGATGACTTCTCTCAAGAGGATGACTTGATGGAGGAGTCGTTGACAAGACAATAACAAATTTTGACAACAACCTAAAACCTACAATGGAGACTTGACCTATAATTGACCCAATCATGAAATCCATGCTTTAACAAGTCAATAATTGTTTTTTTTCTTTTGTTTTGATAAATATATGATATTTGACTCAAGTACAATAATTTTATACACTCATAAAAAGAGGATCATAATAATCTTGCAACCCATCAATTACATAGACAAAATTGCAATAAAAAGAATAATAACTTCAATCTATTTATTTATTTAGTTTTTATACCAAAACAAAAATTTATGTGCTAGTATTAAGTGAATTTTTTTTTTAAGTGCAACTATTTATTTATTTTTTATTTTTTTGAGAAAAAATCCATAATTGTTATTCAGAGAATAAAATTACATTTAGTAGAAACACCAAGTGTATATTCAAATCAAAGAAAATACATGCCTGAAATAAAAATATACATTGAGTTGTAAGGGTTTTGTATATGACTTTGAGACTCATATCAAGGATCTATATGAAAGATCAGATAAATAACAATAGTGATAAAAAATATATGTATAACATCTTAGATGTTAATAAAAAAGGGAACTAATATAAACACTGCATAAACACAACTATTTTAATTATGAGTAGATCACATTATGAAGAAAACATCAATGAATGAGAAAGATATTCCAAAAATGGTGTGCGAGAATAAGAAAAGTTGGTACCCACACACACCTCAAAAATATGCCAATGTCCCTGTTCTAGATCTAGGGCTGATTTATATAATATGTATGCTTCCTAATTGAGTTCCTTGTAGACATGATGACATAAAAAAGAGATAAATGCACTTTTACGCTACACATCATCATCCAAAATAGGAGAAAAATATATTTCTATAGGACTAAGTGAATTTCATCAAGTTAACCATAAGCATAGAATCACCAAAAAACTATATATGAGTGACCCTCCACTCAATAGAAAAAGTAAGGAGATTTCTCCAAGACAAGAGTGTGACAAGATTTTTCATGCCCAAACCGAGACCCATGGAGACATGAAAGGAAAGAGAGTTAGAAATGTGTAAAATAAAACCACCCCCACTCTTTGCACAAGATTTAGCCGATGTCCCATCAAATTTGTCCCACATAATCAACTGATCTGGATGTTCAACTTATATTTCTCAAAATCTACGAACACTTTTTTTGTTCAGGGTAATGGCTAAGGATAACCATTACCTTAGTAGTAATAACCCTTAGAGAGGAAACTTCATATCTGAAGATGATGTGATTGCAGTAAATCCATATCCCCTAGCATATAATTAGAGGGAGGAATTTGAAGAAAAGTGGAGAAGGAAAGGATAGCTAGAATTTCCAGGCTTCTTCAACAGATTGACCACTCCATTGACCTATATAATCCTTAGCAGTTCTAAAATGAGTCTAGATTTGTTTGCAGAAAGTACAAGATAGAAATATATGCGAAATAGTTTCATCGACACCATGACAGAGAGCACACCATCCAAGACCATGATAAAAGTGCTTTTGAATGAAATACCATGTAGGGAATTTGTTATTAATGATGCATCACATAAGGGTTTTATCTTTAGGAGAGAATTAATATTTCTAATAAATTTTCCACCACCATTTAGGGTCAACACGAAAGCGTTCAAAATTAATGAATATGTAGCCTGCCTTTGGAGATTATATGTCAAACAGAGACACATTCCACACTAATTCATCATCCCTATATGATAATTGACCACGTCCCCCATGAAAATGCCCTATATAATTATTCCAAGAATCCAAAAAAACCTCAGTGATGTATATATTAGAGGCAAATTTCCATCCCTACCTCCAAATGGAGGTAGAATCCAGATTATCAATATGAACCAGCATGGAGATACCCCTATTCTTGAGAAAATTAATTAAGGGAGGAGGAAAGATATGATCATGCCCACAACTAGGCCATGGATCTTGACCAATTCAAACATGGACTCCCAAGCCAAATTTCCATGCAAGATACCTTCAAATGATTTCAAATGTATTTAAAATAACCCTCGAGATAACCAAGATATTCCGCAGAGGCTTATCAAATTTGCGAACCAAGTCTTCCACAGAAATGGGAGAAATATACCTTTCAATAACCATTGAAGTCCATAAAATCTATGTGGAAAACAAACACCAACCCCATTTTGTAGCTAGAGCTTGGGAAAGCATAAATATATTCTTAAGACCCCAAACACCCAGAGACTTTGGTCTAGAAAACCTTTCCCAACCAACCCAAGGAAGGACTTCCTCCTCTTTAGATCCATACCACAACAATTTATAGCATATATGTCTCGTATTCTCTAGAACACCTTTCATGATACATTCCAATCAAGACCAATATACATGAATAAATTCGAGAACTGATTTGATTAGAACCAAAAACCCAACCATTGATAGCCATATATGGCTACAGTTTTTAATACGCTTCTCTACTTTTGAAATTAACTAATGCCAATCCATTATTCGATAAGTATTGGGTTTCAAATTTAAACCAAAATATTTGAGACGATCATCCATCCTATAAGTGTCGTTTGGGAAAATATATAAGATATGATGAAGCCAAGCAACCGTGAGATTGGAAATAAAATAGTATACCCTTTAGAAACTCTACCTATCGGGGACTACCATTAGAGAAAAGAATAATATCATCAACAAATAAAAGATAAATTGTAATTGTTCTAGTCACAATGCAACCTTGGTAATCTCCCCTTTATTTGGATTCCTCCAATAGCCTACTGAGTCCCTTCGCCACCAATAGGAAGAGAAGGGTGGATAATGGGAATCCCCGACGAAGATCACATTTACCATGGAAAAAAGGATATGCAACGCCATTGATCAGGACAACAAAGGAGACAGATTGAATAGAACTCATAACCCAAGATATAAATTTAATACTAAAACCAACATGAGTTATACTAGTAAAAAATGATGAAATTAATGACTAGGTGACTACAAATGTTAGTCACTGCAATTATTTCAAGTGAATTACTACTAAATTTGAGCAATTTTATGTGACCGAACTAAAAATGACTAACTTAAATGAATAATTTAGTCTTGGAATAAAATATACGACTAGATAACAAGTGACTAAACTAAAAGCGACTAATTTAGTCCAGGAATAAAATATATGACTAGATAATAATTGACTAAAGTAAAAGAGACTAACTTAAATGACTAATTTAGTCTAGGATTAAAATATATGACTAGGTAATAAGTGAAAATATTAATAATGATTAATGTAAATGACTATTATAGTCCAAGAATAAAAATATGGCCAAATAAAAAGTACAACAAGTATATGAATTATTCATTTACGTCAATAATTTTTAATTGTGCCAGTCCATATATAACATAAAAAAACAATTGCAGAGCATTTGATGAAAGACTCGGAGAAAATTCTATGGTGATGAGACATCCTTGTCAGTATTTTGGGAAATAATAAGTTTAATAAGCTCGAAACAACTCTTGGAGTCATGTTCAATGAGTGACCATAAACTTGGGGGTGTCAGAGTGGGTAATAATCATATTTTATGGTGGATGATAGTCACCATAGATAACATTTGTCGTTTAGGTCATTTGTTTGGTGGCCAATGTTGGTGAATCACTATATTATATCATGGTACCATATATTGCTTTTTTAAAGGAAAAAATCTATTGAACATGAATTAAGTTGCATCTTGTGTAAATGTTTAATGTCGTGATGTTGTGAATGGTTTGCACATTATATGTATCATATATTTGTAATCACTTCTTTCAAGTTTAGTTTAATAAATAAAGGAAGAGGTGCGGGACCTTTCCATAAGAAGGAATTGCACTAACTTTTGATCTCCTCATATCATGCTTTTAAACATTAGCCCATAAATCAAACACATGCCCTAATTTCTCTAGTCTGGAAGCCCCTGGATGAATATGATAATGAAATCCTCCCACCCGCTAGTTCTAACCCAACTATTGAATGTCTTTGGTTGGCATGTGTAAATGCCTTTAATTGATGCATGGATATGTATGAAACCTATTTTTGCATTGAAATGATACAAACACCCAAATTAACACGAGGTATAGAAATTTCAACCTTACAACTCTCTCATCCAATATTAAATACTTCACTAATTATTCAAGGGGTAATCTACTTAACTGTATATTAAATATTAAAAACACTCATATTAACACAAGAAAATAATAATAGTATTTAATATAAAATTATAATATAGCTAGATGTTAAATTGGCATGTGAGACCCCCTTGTTCATGGGACAATGGATTCCCTTCATGCAATGATTTAAATGTTTAATCCATGGAGGTATAAATACCTTAATTTCCCTTGGATTCAAACCCGTGACATTTAAAGGGGAAAGAATTTATAACAAAATTATAACAAGTAAATACAAACTTAATTTGTATATGTATCAAATTTAGTCTAAGAGTTGCATGAAATGCTTAATTTTGCACGAAAGCAAGGGAACTCCTGAAGGGTTGATCACAATAGGCATGTATGGTGGATTACGATTATCAAAGGTATGATAGGTTGGTTTTCCCAATCCACAACTTGCACATATTGTTATTATTGTTAAAGGTATGTTAGGTTGGTTTACTTGTTCAACATCATGCACATTTGGTTGTGTTCATTAAAGGCATGTTAGTTCAATGACAAAACCAATAGTTTGTCAAGTTGGTCAACTTAGCGAGTTGTGTGTCATGTCAATTGTCTTAATGAGCAATATGTCATGTCGATTAGTTTATTTACTGACATGCACATTCCATTGTCATTGTTAGTGATGTGCTAGGTTGATTATTAACATCTATTTCTTATTAACACTATCTTGGAGATTAACCCTATCAACATGCATGTTTAACTACAATTGCGAGAGGTGTGTTAGGTTGGTCAACCCCATCAACAAGATCTATGTTCAATTACGAATGTTGAGGCATACCAAATTGGTCACCCAATTACCAACATGTACCTTTTGATTATCACTAGTAGAAGCATGTTAGTTTGGTTAACTTGATAAACTACATGTATGGTTGGTTACACATATTAAAGCTTCATTTGATTGTTCGATGCAATATATAGTGTGTAAGTCTTGTTACCATTATTGAAGGCATATTTTTTTGGTTAACTTAGTTAATATCACATACATTCAATAAGATTGTTAGAGGCATCAAAGGATACTCAACCCATTTAAAGTAATGCATAACATTGATGGGGGCTTGCTTATTTCTTGGTGGGTGAAAATAGTCTGTTATTATTCCCCCACATTTCCATGTGACATCTTCACCCCTCATGGGCCAAATTTCCTTCTTAAGGGCGTTGTTTATTTAAGATAGGGTTAGGTCAATGTCTAGAGTGACTTTAGTAGAATAAATACCACTTAGTTGTAACTATTGAGTTAAAGTGGTGATTTCATAAATTTGAAGATGCTTCTACCACATTGCAATGTCTAAAATCAATTAATTTCCACTTTCTTGTGTTCATAAAAAATTTTCAATAAAAAAAAAATGTATGTAAAAGAAAGTTAAATAGCCCAATGCTCATTGACCCACACCACCAACGTTCCTAGATTGATCTCCTTTCTTGCATTTGTTGGGGTTCAACCTCATCCCTCCTAACATAAGTCATTTACTCCACCATTACGTACATATGCATACTTCTAAAAAACATGGCAAACTTGACCTTTGTCATGCCTTACAAAAGAATTTCAAAAACATTGTTACATTTGCACCACAACATATACATATGTGCAATTTGTATCAATATTTCCTAAATTGTTATCTAGTTCTCTTAATACAAAATTCTAGCACCTTGACACCCCTTAACCCTATGAAGATCCTTAGTATTGATTTCATTACCCTCTCCATTTTACAGTTTCCTCATATTGATCTTGTAACACCCTCCATTAAAATCATTAACTACACTTACATATATTCAACTTGACAAAAATTAAAACAAAAACAATACTATAATTATAATATTGTATAGATGAAATATATCAACATCTAAGAATAATGATATATCTTTAAACCCACTTAACAATATCAACAATATATATACATATATAAACTAATAATACATCAACAATATATCTACACATAAAATAATTATATATATTTAAACCTACAATGCTACAAATACACCCACGGTCATTGCTTCATTGAGAACCTTCTCCCTATGAGAGTGGACCGACAAGGATTTCTCTAGTGACCCTCATTATTTTAAATTATTGTTTTATGAAATTTAAAAGATGAAAAAGGAAAAACATAAAAACTAAATTACACATCAACTCAAAACTGAGTATAAAAGTCAAATAGTAGCATAAACATAATGCCGTGAAGATGGAAAATCTACTAAAAATCCCACTTTCAGAATCACTATACTAGAAAATTGTAATGAATATAATAAAAATATGATATCTACAACATGATTCAATATACTAGAAAAGTGTAAGGAACATAATAAAATATGATATCTACAACATGATTCCACCCACCATTGCCACTAAATGTACTCCTGATTCCCTCACTTGAACTCCTCGTAAAGTCAATGTAAATCCCTCAAACTCAACTTATCAATATAAGATTATAATGTAATGTGTTCGAAATACTCATTGAAATCCATCATTAATCATGAGCAAGTGATTTCCTTGTTAATCATTGGGAAGGTCAATTAGTTAGATTGTGTTATTATTAAAATATCTAGATATGGATATATACCATATGGATATGGATATGGATATATTGTACCTTAGTTCATGTACTATTATGCTATATTTGTGAATGAATCATCGTATTATGAATTATTTTAAATTATATTTAGGAAATAAAATAAAAAAATGGCAGGAACTTCCAAACCTAGGCGAGAACCCTTCCCTCTCTCAAATTTCGCGAGAAGGTGAAAAAAAATGCATTCGGAAGGATCGTTTTATTTATTAGTCAAATTTTAAAACCCTCGTTGGTTCAAGGGTTACGAATTTGAGCTGGGGCTTTCCATATAGATTATGAGATCTATCCTACGCAGCTGAGCCGAGCATATCCATGGGCAAGCGTGGTAGGAGTTAGATCCCAATCAGCTAAGCTGAGCTGAGCCATGGGCAAGCATGGTAAGAGTTCATCAGACGACCTGGCTTCCTCTGAGGAAGAACGACCACAGAAGCGTGGTAAGAGTTCATCGGATGACCTGGCTTCCTCCTTCTCTTATAAGAGGCACAAACGAATTTATTCATTCACATATTGGGTGGGATCAGAATGGGTTCTCCCCCATGCACTACTTGAACCTGCTAAATGCCTTTGGGGCATGATCTTTTGCATTGTGTCATACATTTCGGCATGATATTGGTGCATTGTGTTTTACAAAGTAATTGAGATAGTTGTTTACAGCACACGAGCTTTTGAATTCCAAATCCACTCTTTCTTGATTGCATTTTACTGAACTTGACATGATTACAGTGAAATTTCATTAGCCTATCGGCCATCTCATGTGGATGCCACATATGACTTCAAATATGGTGTTTGTTCAGTTGAGGTATGCTTAAGCATGGCTATTGGCTGAGTAGTATGCCTCTCTTTAAATTCTTCTTGCTTTTGAAGATACAACTTATTGTTTTATGTGTTATAACTACATTTCTATAAAATGCAGGGAGGTGGCAGATCTTCAACATGGGAAAAAATTGGAAGAGTAGCAGTTGGGGCTGTGGCAAAGAAGATACTTGAGCTAAAAGCTGGGACTGAGGTACAGTCATACTATTTTCAATATTGCAATTTGCAAAAATGTGTTGAGGCTTCTCGTATAATTTTTTTCCTTTCTTACTTTCTAGATGAACTAGACATTTTAATTTCTTGGAACATTATTTCACTACTACCTTAAATATATAATGTTGATCTTTAATTTTTTAGAAAATAATATAGTGTGGAATACCTCATTTAATTGCAGAAATTTCCAATTATTGAAAGCAGTGTCGTGAATTCTATGTCAAACTGTTTTCTTTGTTGGTATCTATGTGAAAATAGCTACAGATAATCATTAAAGTACTCATGATAGGCACGTGGTAAACAATATCATGTATGCATACTGATGTTTCTAGGATGTAGGAATTTATATTTTGTAGTTATTCATAGGATCCAAGCAGAATAATTGTTTCAAGAATTGAAACTATGCCAAAGGATCTGAACTCATGAATTTACCATGCCCAATTTTAGGCATGTGGCTTGGGAAATACTAAATATTAAGTTGGCTTTCGTTGACTCTTAAATTACAGAATTTAAAAATTAATACATGTAAGTGCTCTAAAGCCATCAGCTTCTAGCCATCCTCTAGTTAACCAACAAAATGAGCAATGGAATATTAGTGGAAGTCATGAAAACTAATGAAAATGCATGTTATCAAAATGTCCAATCTGATAGTATGTGTTAAAATTTATTTGAAACCACCATCCTGGAAATTTACCACCTATCAGATTACAAATCTATTAAATAAAGATACAACTGGGATGTTAAGTTATCCTAAAACCAACTATCTAAGCAAACAGATCAGATCTAGTTACTTTATGGAATTATTAACTCAAAAAACTTTGGGATGTAAAGGGGTAGTCAATCAACTAGTAAAAGAGAAAACCAAACCTGGAGTGATTATGCAAAAAATTTAGATGTACAGGAGTAGTCAATCAGCTAGTAAAATACCATAGTCGTTGACAACCTCCTTCAACAAACTGTATGAGGCATCTTCAAATACGAGACTACACTAGCTCATAAATTTTCCCTATTAAGTAGCACTATCTACTCAATTCATATACCACACACTTCACAGTCTATGTTGGAATTCTGCAAAGCTTTTGTTTTTGAAAAAACAATAACCACACTAAATATGAATCTCCTTTTCCTCCAAAATGCTCCCATCTACAATGTGAATGAAAGGCATTCTACCAAGTAACAAGGATAACGACTTTAGAGTACATAACTTCTTGACAAGTAGTAAGGCTATGATTGCAACCATTGATTGATCAGTTGCAGCGAATAAGGGGACATCTAATGCATGCCAGCCCCTACCAAATAATACATTAAATTTTTTTAAACCGTATTGTCTAGGAAGCTTTATCTTTTAACCTATTGAATGTTTTGGAAAATGATCTTCAATGTTTGTATCTCCTTCTTGCCTTTTTGAATGGCTAGTGCTATTCCCAACCCTTGAATTTTTTTTGCCATCACTTCCTTTTAGCAACCATAGTGTCATTTTTTGTAACTGAAGCAATGTAAACATGCTCACAGTTATTACTGCAACATTTTCCTAGTTTCAGTATTCTCTGCAAGGAATACAATAAAATATTACCATTCAAGCCTCCTCAACAACTCTATACTAAAGATAGCAATAGGATGTTGAGATCCCCTTTCTACTCCATGAAAAATCATGAAAATATTTTAGAAAAAGACTACAATAGTGCTCTCAATCAACCATCTCCATGATACAAGTCAACGATAACATGATAATGGAGTTGGTTTTGCAACAATCCTCGAAAAATGGCACCACAAAGTAAGGTTCCTCCTCCAAGTGGTGACCATGTATCTACCTTCAGGAACAATGAATGAATCCTCCTTAGAAGCATGTGTGGCCTCCTCCAAAGTGGATTCCTTCTTCAAACCTTGAATGAATGCACAAACACCATGCAAAAATCCAATAAAGTGGCACTTGTGGCATCATGAGTAGAACTTTCCATCAATATTCAATGCAGAAGATGTCTAGTTGCACTTGAGCATTGCTCAGCTATCTATCAAATGAACTGGGTATGATGGAGGCATCTAGTAGAGCTATTGAGGGTGAAATCTAGTAGAGGTGTAACTCCTTCAAGGCATTTGTAGTAGTGAAATGTTACTATTTAGCATTAAAGGTTTAGTTGTTGACACATTTAAGCCTTGTGGCTTGGTACCAAATTTCCATAGTGTATGCTATAATTGAAATCCATGTATATCAGAGCACAAGCTGTGAGGACAAACCCAAGCAAGAAGAGAATGCAATACAACTGAGAAGTGAGATATTCTACCTTGAAGGCATGAATCATTAGGTATGTAGCTGAAATGAGAGATAGCACAAGAGATCTTTTTCCTCTGAGATCCTTACATTGACTATGAAATTTTTTATTAAATGTTGAGTTTTCATAGTGACATGATTTTTTATAGGAGTCTAGCAGTTATTTGTATTTCAAAATAGGAGGAAGCTTGAAATTTTTAACAAGAATTGAGTTCATCGAAGTCTGGCCTAATCAAATAAGAGGCCTAGTATTGACTTGATTCTTATACTCTGAAAAAAAGGAGTATTGTTGTAGTACCACTATAAGAATCAAATGCTAAAATTTCTTGCAGTACTAAAGCAATCATTCAGACCTCCTTAAGGACAAAACGTTTTGTTTGATCTTGGATTATTCATTTTGTATGCCTGTCACTTCAAGTGGGTATGCTCTGAAATATTTTGACCTTTGGAGAATTAATAGCCCTATTGTGGTGTGGGATTCGTTGGATACATGAAGGTGTATTAAAGACTCTAAAGGCTTAGTCTACATGCATTTCTTGACAACTATTTAACACCTGGCTATATGAGTCATAACTATACGTTGATGAGACTTCATGCCTGTCAAAGTTTCAAGAATGAATTCAGCTCATGTTGATCCAAGTTTCAAAGATTGCAATCCATTATTATCTTATTTTTAATGGAAGATTACAGATCTAGGTACAAAGGTTCTTCTGCCCAAGTTTCAGGATTTATTTAATCACTCTCTTCTGCCCTAGAACAAAACGACTTATCTTGCAGATTGTTCACTTGAAACAACCTCAAGACAGACCGAGATTTATCTGGATTGAATTCTGTTAAATTTGATTTGAAGTTCTGAACCAAATTACAGTTTGTTGTTGTTTAAGGTTCTCATAAGTAGTTGTTTGAAAGCTGTGGCCTCTCCTCTACTCTTTGAACAAGAATATTGAACATAAGTATGATAAATATTTGTTATTAGAACTAGGGCCTAAAGAACAAAAGTGTCATTGGTGTAACTCACTTAAGTTTCATGCATGAATATTTTATTGTTTGAAAGGATAGTTGTCTAAGTATACATCTGATGTAGAATGAGTTCAAAATTGCAAGAAGACTTCTCTAGTCCAAGGGTTTACAACAAAAGTCTCGATCAAGACTCGGTTCCCAGTAAGACCATCTCAAATATTAGTTGTCCAAGAACTTGAATTGTGAGAAGTAACCTATTGTGACATCTCCAAAATTTTGATCTTCATAATGACAAGGCATACAACATACATCTTCACGACATCAAAGGTACATCAACTTAGTTTGATTTTTGTCTTTTCTCATTTGAAAGAATTGTCATCAGTTGAAGTAAGTGTGTTGTCACCTACAAAATTAAAACCTTCATTATCATCAATTTCTTCATTGGATGGTAGAATGAATTTATTGCAAGAATTGAGATAGTGTAAGGCTGGGTACAGGTCAGATTAGCGACATCCAATTCATAGATCCTTTAAAGAATAGAAGTTTCACATTTCTTCACATTACAAGACATTATTACCATAAAAGGTAGAAAAGCTAATATATTGAACAACGTTCAAAACCCATCATGATCATCATGATCTAATCAAGGACCTCTCCTTAATAATTTGTAGGCTGTCTGAAGCAGATCATTTGATTCTGAAAATCACAACATGCAAAGTAGTCATAACAACATCTTCAGGCATCATGGGCACTGTTACAATAAGAGAATTAAGATTGTGTAAGTATATAATGGAAACACCCTTATTCGAGATTGACTATGAATCAAGTATTCTTGATCCTTAAAGAAAATGAGAGGCAAAAACACCTTATGATTTGAAACAATATTTGTTGTGGCTAGTTAGCAGAGGAGTTCAGAATGATGGTACTATATAACCTAGAAGTGACTTTTGCATAATGACAAATTTCTTCATGAACAAAGTTGTATAACAGTAGATGAATTTTAAACAAGATTATGACCTCCTGGAATAATATGTGGTCCCAGTAAGTCTAACCATATGTCATTATAGTAATAGTATGTGATAAGTAATTGGATAAATCATAAAATTTCTTGGGGAAAATTCACTCTATGATGATTATGTCTACTAAAATCATGAGTGCTTGGTTATAGAGTTTATACTCTGAATAGAGAATAGGATTGTGTCGTACATTTTGGCATTACATCTTACAAAGTAATTGAGATATTTTTTTACAGCACATGAGCTTTTGAAATTCCAAATCCACTCTTTCTTGATTGCATTTTACTGTACTTGACAGGATTACAGTGAAATTTCATTAGCCTATCAGCCATCTCATGCATATGCCACATATGACCTCAAATATGGTGTTTGTTCTATTTAGGTATGCTTAAGCATGCCTATTTGCTAAGTAGTATGCCTCTCTTTAAATGCTTCTTGCTTTTGAAGATACAACTTAGTGATTTATGTGTTATAACTGCATTTATATAAAATGCAAGGAGGTGGAATATCTTCAACACGGGAAACAATTGGAAGAGTAGCCGCTGGGGTTGTGGCAAAGAAGCTACTTGAGCTAAAAGCTGGGACTGAGGTACGGTCATACTACTTTCAGTATTGCAATTTGCAGAAATGTGTTGAGGCTTCTCTTATACTTTTTTCCTCTCTAGATGAACTAGACATTTTTAATTTCTAGGAACATTATTTCTCTACTACCTTAAATATATATAGTTGATCTTTAAATTTCCAGAAAATAATATAGTGTGGAATACCTCATTTAATTGTAGAAATTTCCAATTATTGAAAGCAGTGTCGTGAATGTTATGTCAAACTATTTTCTCTGTTGGTATCTATGTGAAAATGGCTACAGATAATCATTAAAGGACTCATGATAGGCACGTGGTAAACAATATCATGTATGCATACTACTATTTCTAGAATGTAGGAATTTCCATTTTGTATTTATTCATAGGATTTGAGCAGAATAATTGTTTCAATAATTGAAATTATGCCAAAGGATCTGAACTCATGAATTTTACCATGCCCAATTTTAGGCATGTGGCTTGGGCAATACTAAATATTAAGTTGTCTTTTGTTGACACTTAAATTACATAATTTAAAAATTTATACATGTAAGTGCTCTAAAGCCATCAACTTCTAGCCATCCTCTAGCTAACCAAAAAAATGAGCAATGGAATATTAGTCGAAGTCATGAAAACTAATGAAAATGCATGTTATCAAAATGTCCAATCTGATAGTATGTTTAAAATTTCTTTGAAACCACCATCCTGGAAATTTACCACCTATTAGATTACAAATCTACTGAATAAAGATACAACTAGGATGTTAATTTATCTTAAAACCAACTATCTAAGCAAACAAATCATATCTAGTTACTTGCTGGAATTATTAACTCAAAAAACTTTGGGATGCAAAGGGGTAGTCAATCAACTAGTAAAAGAGAAAACCAAACCTGGAGTGATTATGCAAAAATTTTGGATGTACAGGAGTAGTCAATCAACTACTAAAAGACCATAGTTGCTGATAACCTCCTTCGACAAACTGTATGAGGCATCTTCAAATACGAGACTACACTAGCTCATAAATTTTCCCTATTAAGTAGCACTATCTACTCAATTCATATACCACACACTTCACAGCTTGTGTTGGAATTTTGCAAAGCTTTTGTTTTTGAAAAAACAATAACCACACTAAATATGAATCTCCCTTTCCTTCAAAAGGCTCCCATATACAATGTGAATGAAAGGCATTCTACCAAGTAGCAAGGATAACAACTTTAGAGTAAAAAACTTCTTGACAAGTACTAAGGCTGTGATTGCAACCATTGATTAATCAGTTGTAACAAATAAGGGGACATCTAATGCATGCCAACCCCTACCAAATAATACATCAAAAAATTTTAAACCGTATTTTCTAGGAAGCTTTATCTTTTAACCTATTGAATGTTTTGCAAAATGATCTTCAATTTTTGTATCTCCTTCTTGCATTTTCAAGTGGCTAGTGTTATTCCCAACCCTTGAAATTTTGTGGCCATCACTTATTTTTAGCAGCCATAGTGTCATATGTTGTAACTAAAGCACTGTCAGCATGCTCACAGCTATTACTACAACCTTTTCCTGGTTTTAATATTTTTTGCAAGGAATATAATAAAATATTACCATTCAAACCTCCTCAACAACTCTATACTAAATATAGCAATAGGATGTTGAGATCCCCTTTCTACTCTAAGAAAAATCATGAAAACATTTTAGAAAAAGAATACAATAATGCTCTTAATCAACTAGCTCCATGATACAGGTCAACGATAACATGATAATGGAGTTGGTTTTGCAACAATCCTCCAAAAATGGCACCAGAAAGTACGGTTCCTCCTCCAAGTGGTTGACCATGTATCTACTTTCACGAACAATGAATGAATCCTCCTTAGAAGCATGTGTGGCCTCCTCCAAAGTGGATTCCTTCTTCAAAACTTGAATGAATGCACAAAGACCATGAAAAAATCTAATAAAGTGGCACTTGTGGCATCATGAGTAGAACTTTCCATCAATATTCAATGCAAAATGCTCCATTTGGAAAATTCCATGGTATAAGTACAATCCGCAAAGGAGAAGATGAAGTAATTATCAATGAGTGGACATCCTCATCATAATAGCTTGGAAATGTGTGCAAGGTGACTTCCTCTCATATAAGGTGTCCTCCCCATTGACTAAAAAATTCCTCAAAGGGGTAATAACCCTTAAAATATTTGTTGAAATTGTGAGTTCCTTGTAATCATATGTCTAGCCAACATATCAATTGTTTTCCTTGATGAACAGATCTGAAAAAGGTGTTTGAATTATTGTTGGAGATGCAAGTGAGACTTAAACACATTGAAATAAATCTGAGAGAAAGTTTTAAACTCTTCACATAGGTATAAAAATGGATCACGCAACACTTTGAATGCATGTGCAACTGCTACTATATTTCATGTTACCTTATTTTTTCTAAATGCTAAGTATAGTTTGTTGGCAATTATCAGCTATTCACTATTGTCTTGGCCTCTTCAAGCGTGTAAAAAAACATCAAATTGTTCTCAAATATTTGTTACAGGTTGTATAAATTTGTTGATTTGTAAGCAATGTTGTGTTTAGCTAGAAATAACCCTCATACACTATTTTAATTTCCACATCTGATGAAGTCAAAGTAGTATGGAGCTTCTTCATGTTGTTTTGGATTTCTTAGCCTACATGAACTTTGTCTTGCTTTTATTTTTTTTACTTTGAATTTTTTCATGAAATTTTCCTTAGTTCTTTTTATCAGAACTCATTAGGTTCTAGAAGATTTGCATCAATCTTCTCCTGCCATGCTTGAGAGTTAGTTTTGTCTATAGAAATTTTCCAAAATTTGTCCAAAACTCTCTTTTCATAGCGCGCAGAAACTTATTTATCTAGTCCATTTAGGCCAATGACTTACTTATCTAGTGGACCATTCTATGTTTTGGGTGAAGGAGTCACACTTCTCAATTTTGAGAGAGATTCATTTTACACCCAGGCAACCAAAAATGCTTCCTTAGTAGCCAGGTTGGTCATGAATTCCTATTTGAGGAAAATGGACTTTATGTAATTTTCTTGTGGCATACCTATTATCTGTTGCATCATTTTACGCAACTGAATTGAGCTTCACAGTTTCTATTGCATTGTCTATAAAATGATTAGACATGTCCTTTACTGAATTTTATATGTGCAACTCTCCAACACCTTTCTATGAGCTTCCTACTTTCTCCAAGTCACCAGACAGTGTGGGTATTCTAATTGATGTTACAGGAGAAGTACACTAGCAATCATTTGCCTCTTGGACGTTGAAATTGTTGAATAGATTCTTTGTTGAAACAAGGCTTCAAGTAGAAGGCCTTATTAGCTCATCGTTCATGTCTGCATCCTATATTTTACTTGCTTAAGGAGACAGTACATTACAAAGGCCTTGTTTCGACTTTATACATTTAGCATCATCATCACTAGATGGAGAAATAATTCCTATCAAGAATCTTGTGCATTCAATGGACCACTATTTATGATTTGACCATGGGTGCTTTCCTTCATACTTTAAATTCCATATCCCTAGATGCATTGTTGAATGTACAACTAAAGAGTTGCTCAATGCTAAGTGTGTTTTCTCAAACATTTCAAAATACAAGTAATAGAGAAATATTTGTGAACACAAAAACACTTTTGTCAATTTTAAAACTTCCATGGTTGTTTTCTGATATTGACATCAAATCTGATATCATCAAGAAGACAAAGTGAAGAATTATGAGTATGTTACCTAAGGTAGGGATCAAAGCAATGAGTGAAAACATTTTTTAGGTTTTGGAATTAGCATTGCAAGATCAGATTGTTGATGTCCAAGCTGAAGATGTTGCATCTATGTGAATTCTTGCATTCAATTCTAGCTATGATGTTATTACAACCATGTGTAGAATATTGGAGCTATTTGTTGAAGATAAATCTGAGAAAGTTTGTGAAATTTTAGCTCATGATATTGGATACATTGCCTATTTATCTTTTACTCCTTTAGCAACCGATTATGCAACCAAATTTCTGTGTCAAATCCACAAAAATGTTGGTTTGAAAGTGAATTTGGGAAACATAGATGTTCTTATATCAGGATTCTTGTGTGCTCAGTGTGATAAACAAATTTCAGCTAACTCAGGGAAAAGTGACCTTGATGTATCTTTATATCAGATATAAAGGAAATACATTTTTATAATACAACTGTTAGAGTTTTCTTTCAGTATTTGTCAGTCTCTCTTTTGTCGACTTATTTTTAGTGAATCATTAGATAAAGTTTGTGTTGCTACTAGGGAATAATTTCTCGTCTTCTATGCCATGCAATAAAAAGTGGCCTTCTGGGAACAAAACCTTTGTGGATAAAATACCTGGATATACTTCCTGTTGGGTGTGGAGCCTGATTATCTTGTTTATTTTGTATCACAGCGTTGGACCCCTGTACCTTAATGTGGCAGCAACACCGCCTGTAATTAAACGCTGCCTGGGGGGTGGTTGCGACTTTATGGAACCCCCCCTACCAGGGGGTTTCGGGGCCAGCGCCCTCAAAGCTAAAAACAAATGTAAAATTGCCTTGTAAAAGTATAGTAATTTCTAGTCAATCTGGGCCGTTCATTAGGTGAATGATCTGACGGTAGAAGTTATGTTTAGTTTAAGTTTTTTTTCCCTATAAGGCAACCCCTCGCTTTGTATGAGGGTATTATATTGCGGCTATGTATTGTATGTGTATTCTCGGAGAGAGAAACAAATAGGGAGACTGTGAGAGAGAACAGAGGATATTACAGTGGATCCTTTTTAGGTTGTTTCCCTTCATTTTGATGGATAATAGAAAGGAAGGACTGGCTGTTCAGGGTGGACGTAGCCCAAACTGGGTGAACCACGTATATCTGTGTCTCTCTGGTTTTATGTGTTTTGTGTGCTTGTGTTTTCCGCATATTTTATGTGTTTCATTGCTCTGTTATATATAATTTTCTAACAATTGGTATCAGAGCTGAAGGTCTATTTAGCTGATAAACTCGCAGGAAAGAAGGGTTCTTGGTCCGAGTGGGATCAATGGCGAAAGATGGTAAGTTTAGGGTCGAGAAATTTAACGGCCAAAACTTCACACTATGGAAGATGCAAATGGAATATTATCTGTATCAGAAAGATCTGTACCTACCATTGAGCAGAAAAACAAAGAAGCCGGCGACTATGACAGATGTAGAATGGGAGATTATCGATAGAAAGGCACTCGGAACAGTACGGTTGTGCCTCGCGGTGTCGGTAGCCTTCAATATTTCAAAGGAAACAACAACAAATGGTTTGATTAAGGCGTTGGCGAAATTATATGAAAAACCCTCAGCCTCAAACAAGGTATTTCTTATGAAACGTTTATTTAATATGAAGATGTCAGAAGGTGGATCTGTTGCAAACCATTTAAATGATTTTAATACAGTTACTAGTCAGTCAAGTTTTGTAGGGGTAAAATTTGATGATGAAGTTAGAGCTCTGTTATTTTTGTGCTCATTTCCAAAAATCTGGAATGGTTTAGTTATGGCCATTAGTAACTTTGTCTCTGGATCTAGTATTTTAAAGTTTGATGATGTTGTCGGTGCTATCCTTAGCGAGGAAATGCGACGGAAAAGCTCCGGTGAGACATCGGGTAATGCTTTGAGTGCAGAGTCTAGGGGAATAAAAATGGAAAGAGGAAAGAGCTCGGGATATTGCAGTAAATCAAGGAAATGAAAATCCAAGTCTAGATCAGGGATAGTGTGCTAGAGATGCGGAAAGAAAGGACACCTGAAGAAATATTGTAGATCTCGAAAGGGAAAAGAAGGAGACACACATCAAGAAAACAATCATGAAGAAAATGTGACAAGTGATGTGTTGCAAGATGCTTTGATTCTTTCTTTCAAAAATGTTACTGATTCTTGGGTTGTAGATTCAGGGGCCTCATTCCATGCCACACTTGATAAGAAATATTTTCATGACTATGTTCAAGGAGATTTTGGAGTACAATTCCGTTTGGGTGATGATAAACCCTGTAAAATTGTTGGAATGGGTAAGGTTATTTTAAAACAACAGAATGGAAACCAATTGCTATTTAAGGAGGTAAGGCATGTTCCAAATCTGAAGAAAAATATGATTTCAACAGGGCAATTAGGCAGTGAAGGTTGTGTGACAACTTTCACAGATAAAACTTGGAAGGTCATCAAAGGAGCATTGGTAATAGAAAAAGGCGAAAAGGTTGGTACATGGTATTTATGCAATGGTATTTCTAACTCTGATAATTCTTTAACTTCCAAAGGAGTAGATGCAGCATTATGGCATCATAGGCTCGAACACATGAGTGAGAAGGGGATGAAGATTCTTCACTCAATAAATTTGTTGTCAGGTTTGAAGAATGTTGATTTGGATTTCTATGAGAATTGCATTTATGGAAAACAGAAGAGAGTCATATTTCTCAGAGTTGGGAAAGAAAAGAAGAGAGAAAAATTAGAGCTTGTGCATACAGATGTATGGGGACCTGCTCAGGTATCATCTCTTGGTGGCTCTCATTATTATGTTACTTTTATTGATGACACAACTAGAAAAACTTGGATTTATTGTATTTAGAATAAATCTGATGTATTTGATATTTTCAAGAAATGGAAAGCTTTGGTTGAGATTGAGACAGGAAAGAAGTTGAAGTGTCTCAAATCAGACAATGGAGGTGAATATTGCATCAAAGAGTTTGATAGGTACTGTTCAGAAAATGGAATTCACTGAGAGAAGATAGTTCCAAGAACACCACAAGGAAATGGTGTGTCATAAAGGATGAACAGAACAATCATGGAGCATGCAAGGTGCATGATATTGCATGCAGGATTGCCTTTACACTTTTGGGCAGACGCTGTAGATACTGTTTTTTATCTAATAAACAAAGGGCCTTCAAGTTCCTTGGATGGTGGTATTCCAGAGGAAGCATGGATAGGTAAAAAGGTAAAATACTCTTTTTTAAAGCCTTTTGGTTGTGAGGCCTTTGTCCATATTAATAAAGAAAACAAAACAAAGCTTGAGGCAAAATCAAAGAAATGTACCTTTATTGGATATGGTGTTAATGATTTTGGTTATCGCTTATATGATTATGAAAATCACAAAATCATTAGGAGCAGATATGTAATATTAAATGAAAAGGTATTGTATAAGAATCAGTTGCAGGAAAAGAAACAGGAAAAAGAAAACAAAGAATACACAGTTCTTGATGAGATCACAGAAAAGGTAAAGGTGCCTAAAAATAATAATAATCAAGAACCACAACAACAACAACCACCACAATAGCAACATGCACCTCAAACACCTGAAAGTGGTGTTAGAAGATCTACCAGGATAAGTAGACCCCTGAACGATACTCTCCTTCATTATATTATTTATTGTTGATTGATTCTGGTGAACCTGAATGTTATGAAGCAGAAATGCAGGTTGAAAGCAGGAAGAAGTGGGAGCTAGCCATGGAAGAAGAGATGGACTCCTTAATGCATAAACAAACTTGGGACTTAGTCAAGTTGCCTACAAGTAAACCTACATTGCAAAATAAATGGGTTTACAGGCTGAAGGAAGAAGATGGAGGAAAACAGAGGTACAAAGCTAGACTTCTAGTGAAGGGGTTTGCACAAAAGAAAGGTATTGATTTTGATGAATTATTTTCTCCTGTTGTTAAGATGACTTCAATCGGAACTATTTTAAGTCTTGTAGCAGCGAAAGATTTACATCTTGAATAGTTAGATGTAAAGACAACATTTCTCCATGGAGATTTGGAGGAAGAGATCTATATGCAGCAACCAAAATGATATGAGGTCAAAGGGAAAGAAAAATTAGTGTGCAGGTTAAAGAAGAGCTTGTATGGCTTAAAACTGGCTCGAAGGTAGTGGTATCTAAAATTTGACAGGTTTATGTTTGAACAAGGTTATACTAGATGTCACTCTGATCATTATGTTTATATGAAAAAGAAAAATGATGACAACTATATTATATTGTTATTGTATGTAGATGACATGCTTGTTGCAGGGTCTAACATGCAGGAAATAAAAGTGCTCAAAAGAAAATTGGCAAATTCTTTTGCAATGAAGGATTTGGGAGTTGCAAAAAAAATCCTTGGTATGATAATAAATAAAGATAGGAAAAATCACAAATTAACACTGTCTCAGAATGAGTACATACAAAAGGTGTTGAAAATATTTAATATGTAGAATGCAAAACCAATTAGTACACCTTTTTCTATCCATTTCAAACTTAGTAAGGAGATGTGCCCCAAGACCCAAGAAGAAATAGACTATATGTCTAAAGTTCCATATGCATCAGCAGTTGGAAGCTTAATGTATGCAATGGTTTGCACAAGGCCTAATATTACACATGTAGTGGGAGTTGTAAGAAGGTACATGAACAATCCAGGAAAATAACATTGGATGGCAGTAAAATGGATTTTCAGATATTTGAGAGGTACCACAATTCAAGCATTATGCTTTAGTGGTTCAAACATTGCTCTACAGGGATATGTTGATGCAGATATGGCAGGTGACAAAGATAATAGGAGGAGCACTACAGGATATGTATTTACTGTAGGCGGAACAACTGTCAGTTGGGTTTCAAAAATCCAAAGTGTTGTTGCACTTTCAAAAACAGAAGTAGAGTATGTTGCTGCTATAGAGGCTAGTAAAGAAATGATTTGGTTACAAAGGTTTATGGATGAATTGGGTAAGGAGCATGATATGGGCACGTTACACAGTGATAGCCAAAGTTTCATTCATCTTTCAAAGAACTCAACATTTCATTCCAGGACTAAACACATACAGCTCAAGTACCATTTCATATGGTCAGTATTGGAAGATGGATAGTTGAAGCTGGAAAAGATACACACTAGCCAAAATCCTGCAGATATGCTAACAAAAGTTGTAACCAAGGAGAAACTAATATTATGCTCAGTTTCAATTGGTCTTCGAGGATGACGATGAAGATGAGAAACAACCAGGTCCAAAGAGGATTCATTTTCCAGCAAATGAAGCAGTGGTAGAGTTGCTACAATTAGTCTCCAAGTGGGAGATTGCTGGGTGTGGAGCCTGATTATCTTGTTTACTTTGTATCACAGTGTTGGATCCCTATACCTTAATGTGGCAGCAACGCCGCTCGTAATTAAACGCTGTGTGGGGGGTCCAGGGGGGGGGGGGCGTGCCATGACCTTACAGGCCCCCGGGGGGTTTCGGGAGGTAGTGCCATCGCACTCAACGAAAACAAATGTAAAATTTCCTTGTAAAAGTATAGTAATTTCTAGTCAATCTGGGCCATTCATTAGGTGGATGATCTGACGGTAGAAGTTATGTTTAGTTTAGGGTTTTTTGACCTAGAAGGAAACCCCTCGCTTTGTATGAGGGTATTGTATTGTTACTGTGTATTTTATGTGTATTCTCGGAGAAAGAAACAGATAGGGAGACTGTGAGAGAGAACAGAGGATATTATAGCGGATCTGTTGTAGGTTGTGTCTCTTGATTTTGCTAGATAATAGAAAGGAAGGACTAGATGTTCGGGGTGGACATAGCCCAAACTGGGTGAACCACGTATATCTGTGTCTCTCTGGTTTTATTTGTTTTGTGTGCTTGTGTTTTCCACATATTTTATGTGTTGCATTGCTTTGTTATATATAATTTTCTAACACTTCCACTTTATGAGAAGAAGGTTGTGAGGAGATAATTTTTTTTGAAAATACTTTACTTCTTTGAGAATAATGTAATTGGTATTTTGTTTGAAGATGATGACACATGCAACAAAACAAAAGAAGAAAATATGCTTGGAATATTGAAACATGCTTTGGAAGCCACTAAGGATCTGGATGTATTTGAGACTTTGTTGGAAACGGTAGCAGAAATTATGAAAATGGCTGATGTCCATGGATATTTGTTTTTTTTTCTCATTTTCTTTATTGGTTTATTAGCTTAACAATTCAAATATTTGGGTAAGAGCAACAACTGCTAGGTTAATACATCAATATGCTAGTTTTAAATAGAAGGGAGGAATCATATCAATCCTTTTCAAGTTTGGTGGAATTAGAGATGAGTTGTTTGAATACTTGAAAGAAAGGTTTGTCACATGCTTAGTTATGAGAATTGAATTTTCAGAGGTCATTTTGGGTATACCAAGTGTAGATATTTTTTAGGAGATGGTCCATGTGGTTCTTCCAAAGCTTGTAGTTTTACAACAGTAGAATTTCCATGCATTATCTACTTTGCATGAATTGGAAACATAGTTGAATACAATTTTTCTAGTTTTCTTGCTGGAATGGTGTCACGAGGCTCTATCGTTTGTGTTTCTTCACTCAGATAGAAAGGACCTAGTTACTGTAATCCAATTCTATGAAGCCTAGACATGATCTAATACTAGAGATATTTTTACTAGAGTGTTTCTAGTTCTGCTTGAGGAGTTTGTACATTTCCTTAGGGATGCACACAGTGACAATACTGATGAAAGGATATCAAAGGTTCTAGTTATGATTTAAGAGGTGGCTAGTCTTGTCACTAGATCAGATGATATTCTAGGATTTTTAAGGAATTACTGGTTTCCATTTTTCTAATTTAGGGAACAATTCCTTGTAAGCAAGGAGGAAGAGGTGAGAGTAATACTAGGTGACAAGTGGCAATTGGGAATGTATCACAATGTATTTGTAAAAATCTAATTGTAACTCGCATGTTTAGGATAAAAACAACCACCAATTACCCCATTGATTTCTCCATCAATTACTCCATTAATTAAATTCATTATATTTTGGATTTTATGTACTACAATATATCTGCATTTGTGGCATTCCTCTCTTGTAGGTTTCCTTTTATTTTTTAAATGCCACTTATATTACTTTAAGGAAAAGGAGCAATTAGGAAAAGGAGAAATTAGTTACACTTGTGATATGTGTATGCACATATTTTCTCAAGCTCCACACAAAAGAAGGTTTGAGAACTATAGAAAAATATTTATGATGTTACTTGTTTACAAATTTGAGAAAGCCTCAAGGGTTACAATCAAAATCTAGAAATTTTTTTTCATGGTGGAATGTGAGACGTTCTTGGATTTGTATAACGCTTCAATGCTTGTTTAGGATCTAGGTAAGTGTGAATGAATAAAAGCTTTATGTCATTGTTCTATATTGGATTCCCATTCTCTCTAAGTTATCAAAGGAAAATTAAAACTTGATTAGACTAAGGGACAACATATTCCATTGCCAAACTTTAACCTTACAAGGAAGTGCACAACACTTGTTTGATACTTCCACACATTTTGAGGGCATGCCAATAGAAATGTCAATGTTGTTGGATACACTGGCGTTGGTTAGTTTTAGAAAAGTTCTATTTGTCAAATATGTTGGTTTTATGAAGTAATATTTCCAACCAAGAGGATAAAGACTTGGCATGTCTAGGACATAGTGGTGTTATTTCTTGGCTGTATTTGTGATTTATTAGTATTCCATCACTAATAAATTCATTACGTAGTTTTCTGTTAGGTAGTATATTACAACAGTGACTTGTTAAAGGAAAATGATTCTAGTTTGTTGGAACGTCATAAAATCGAAGGAAATCTAGCTTTGAATTAGAAAAATGGAATATATTCTGAAAAATATGTTTTTTGATCAAATATAGGCTCGTTGCCTGATCATTTCAAAAAAAAAAAGTCACGACAATAAACATTGATTTTGGACACAATGAATTACATAACTCTCCAACTCAAAATCAAGTTAGCATATTCAGTTTTGTGTGCATAAGATAAAAATTAATGAGTAACATTAAGTTTTCTTTGAATATTTATATAACCGTTTTAGAGATTCTAAATGGAAATTGCTTGTGCTAATCTTGCTCAATTAATTACAGGGAAAACAAGGGGCATACATAATTTGTTGGCTTATGGAAATTGGATTCCTTTTCCCTTGGAATAGTACATTGATAATTGAATATTACTATATTAAAGCTATATTCCTGGTTAGTATCACAATTTACAAAGTCTTGTTTTATTCTTTTTTAGTTTCTTGTTGTAATGTTGTGTCAGCAATACTTTGTTCCACAGATTAGATTTCTATTAACCAGTTTTATTGTTGAAGTGTAACTTCTTCTTAGAGATAACTAGAGGAAATGATACAAATACAAAAGTGGAGCATGAGACATTCTTACTAGAAATTTCTAGCTCTGTTGTGTTTATTTGTGACATTTTATTTGCTTTGTTTATACAGGTTATCTGGCCACATAGTGGCCACTATTTCCCAACTGAAGAAAAATTATTCAAGTTTCTTGCTTTTATGGGGGAAAATGACATTAACAATATTGCTGATGTTGAGGTATATATCGTATAAATCCTTTATAGTCTACTTTAGTTTATATTCTAGTGTTCATCGACTTTCATGTCTTATACTCTGCATTGTAACTTTTTTGGTTTTCTTTTTGTAGAAAATGGACTCAGTATTGATGGTAAGAAGCAATAATTTAAGAAAGAGGGGAACAATAACACTAAAGTAAAAAAGAGAGATAAGTGTATTAGTCCAGTGGTAACCGTAGAGCCAATATCCCGCATAAGACACACAGATAAATACTGATGGTCAAGTTTTCAGAGTTGGTGAATTCACTTGCAATTCCTTGGCAAGATAATGATAATGCTTTGAAGTGATGAACAATATTTTATCTGTAAATTGTACTCCAACCAATATTAAGTTGGAAACTCATATTGTAATACCTGACATTTAATATAATATAATTTGTGGTTGGAATTATTTATAGTTTCACTTTATATTACTTGTTATTGTAATTAACATATGTAACTTTGAGTTTTCATATTAGATGAACATGTAAATTGTATGACATTTTTTTAAAATTTAGTTGCAAAATCAGACTAATTAATTTATGTTGATTAATAATGAACACATAAAATCAATCCAAAACTATTAAAATAGTAGTTTATATTGATTAATGGTGAACACAAATAAAATGAATATACAACTAAATTAGTTATTTATAATGATTATTAATGAAAGTAAATGAAATGAATATAAACTACTAAATTAGTCGTTTATATAATGAATAAATGACTACTGCAAATGATAAATTTGTGACTACAAATGACAACTAAATTTTGCATATATATGACTATTAGTAGCTAATTTACAATATCTTATAACACAACTAAAATTTAGTCATATTTCTTCGGTCATTAATTGGTTTCAAATGATGACTAAAATTTGCTTATATATGACTATTAGTAGCTAATTTACAGTATCTTATAACACGACCAACATTTTGGTCATATTTCTTTGGTCATTAATGGGTTTTCTTAGGTGATGATATAATCATATATTTTGTTGTATATTTGGTCATTAATTGTGACAATTAATGACCATCAAATATTAAATCAATGACCAAATTAATCACCAAATGAATAGCTAAATTAATGACTAAATTAATGACCAAATATACAACTAGAAAACCAAATTGAGATAACCAATTAATGACTAAGATAAAAACGACTAAAAGTTGGTCGCGTTATAAGATACTGTAAATTAGCTACTATTGGTCACCGACCGAAAAATAATTGTTTATATGAAAATTTAGTTTTTTTTTTGGTAACTAATTAGCCTTTTTCTACTAGTATGTACGCTAGAAGGAGCCTAAGGTAAGTCCAACTTATGTTATTTTGATAAATCAATTTTGATTACAACACCTTTTAGATTCATTGATTTTAAGCTATGCAAACCTCCGTGAGCCACCCCATTTGCTTCATGGATTTTTCTACCTTGGAGAAAGCCAAATTTTTTCCTTGAATTTGATGAAGAGGGGATTGGATTAAGCCTAGGTGAAATCACCTTTGCTATGACCTTATATATCTCATTACACAAATAAATTTGTTTTAATTATTCAAAAGAGGATGGGGTGTTAACCTTTAGAATCAAGGTGATGAAGGTAGAATTAAATGTAGGAAGCATTTTGTGTTCCCGCCTATATTCTTCGACCAAAACTAAAATATCATTCCCTAAAATTTCATAAAGACCTATAAAATATTCCACACCCCAGCTATAAGGACCTGTGATGTTATACTTTTGGAAGCTATGCAAAAATTTCTTTGATTCATATTCAAACTTCAACCATAAGATCACTATTTCCTTCCTCATCGAGAAAATGGGGGAAAGGAAGGCTAGTGTGAATAATTTCAACAATGGTGGCCCCTTCCTGGGATTTAAAAATATATTCAAAATTTCATTTTCCCATACATGCTAAAGAAAAAAACAAGGAAGCCTCCTTATCTGCCTGATATTATAAGGACTTAATATTGTTTCCCATATTATGCCCTTTTGTATAAGCCTGAAAGAATTTTGTATTGTTGTCCCCACATTCAAGCTAAATGGAAATGCTTTTTAGCCTCCATTCGACCTCACAATATTACAATTTTTTTTCTTTTCTCCAAACAAAAAATGGTATCTATAGATTCCAAAGAACCATATCTTTCCACTTCTTGAGCAGTAAAAGCATCATGATGCCTTTCTATCTCCCACTATTTTTGTTTTTATACGCTTCAAATTATTAAAAAAATGTTTGCTAGATGAAATACCCTCCCAGGGAACGTAAGGAATCAAATGCTCTTGAAACAAATCCATATATGCTTAATTTTTTAGATAATTATAATTCATTTTTAAAGGAAAAGAACGTTTGTGAGTGACACCATTTAATTCAATAAAAATAGGTGAATGATTCAAAGCACCTCATACCCTAACCCATTTTCTACTGAAGATAAAATTTCCCATTTAACACTTCAGAAACCAAAAAATGATCATGTCTCTTGGCCACTCATTCTAGGCCCGAGCTCTTATTCTTCTAAGTGGGGCGAAGCTTCACCGGATCCACATAAATAAGAGACTAAATAGAAATATGATTAGAAAAGTAATTAGTGAAAGGATCGTTTATGGCCCTTTCGCCCCAAGATTTACAAGATCCCAAGGATAAATTTAAATCACCTCCAATGGTTAATGAAGGGGAATTTAAAAAACATTCACTGAAGAAATATTCCAAAAGAACTTTTTTATTTTGAGTTGGTCCATAAACATTAAGAAGAGAGAGTGCCCTTCCCAATTCTAATGCAACCAAAAGGCCTCTTTCACCCACATACGCAAAATATTAATATTTCTTCCCGTTCCCAAGATTTAATACTCGTAAAAGAGTATTTTTCTTTTACTGTACGTGGAAGCTTAGTAATAAGTGGTTCCAGTTCAAAACCTCAGATATAAAAAATAATACACTTTACCTTTATGACGCGGTCATCTCCTTTAACACTTCCTGTGGCATCGCACTTCCTTTATGGTTCAACCGATATAGCATATATCATACTATCCATGTCGCAGATCGCAAAAAATAACTTATTACAAATCGTAACAAATAACTTTATGGGAAATTTCCCTTGGCTTTGATATAATCTCCAATGTTGATATATGCCAGATCCAATGGTCCTACTATACCTCCTCGCATATCACAGAACTGAATACTTTACAGATCGGTGAATATAACGCTTCACACCTCACAGAACTTACCACATCGCATGTCGCAATCTCAGTCAAATACCTTTAAACATAAACAATAAATATGTCGATGCAAAGCATTGCGATGAAGACATCGCATCGCATCTTCACAACCCCAAATTTATCGCACTTCTCAATTTCACAAATTTAAGTTACATTGTTAACCTTTAATTCCTACTTCCTGCGATGTTCGATATGCGGTTGATCTCTATGCCGACATGTGGCTTCTCTTCACAACCTCCCTAACTTAACTAGCGAACTCAATCTCCGTTGTTTATCTTCGATGCTAATATTTGTGATTTAATCCTCATCATCCCTTATCTTCCTTTGAAAATATTTTAAAGACTTTGTTTCCTTAGTCTTTTCTCTGTTTTCTTTGACTGCCACCGCTCTACATCTCCATTTCCTTCACGCTATCCTTCCTAAGATTTTTTGGTATTTAATTGCTCTAATCTCTCCTGAGCTTTGTTCTCCTGGTTATTCGTTCATATCCATAACCATTATGCTATCTGAAGCCCGAATACTAAACACCCTTGTGTATAAATTCTCCGAATCCAGAATTTGGATTTGTTTCTCCTTCTCGACTTGCACACAATTTTTAATTTCTCTAAACTAGAATCATACATGATTCTACCTAGCCACTAAGTCCTTTACCACTCAGAAAGACTTATTCTTTCATTGATAATTCATCATAATTCATACAATAGTGGTTTATTACACAGAAACAAGATTACTCATTACGGATCACTCAGCTCGTAACAAGACACAATATAATCGCATGAATTCAATTTCTCATTAATAAAACAGATACAATAAAAAAAACTTGTTTACATTCTAGCTTTGGCCTACTTCTCTCTTGGCATGGCCTTCTCTTCCTACAAAGCCCTCTCTGTCTCTCGGCTCTCGTCTCTCTCTCTCTTGGTCTGATCTTATTTGTCTAATTTTGGCCTCTAGTTCTCTCGGCTCTCACCTCTCTCTCTAGGCCTAATATTCTTTATTTTATTTGGCCTCTCATTCTTCAAAGCTTAACATTGAATTTATAACAATTTAGAGCTTATCCAACCCTCACTCAACTCCTATAAACTTGTAACTAATTTTTATTTCTAAGGAAATCCTACTTTATGAATCTCCTATCTTCTTAGCATAAACAACAAATATTCTCTCTAATATCCCATTTCTTAGGGGTATTTTTTGCATTGAATCAACACTCATTGACACCTAACACCTAAGCATATTATCTATCAATGCTCACTAAGAAATAAAATACTTTTTACATGAGTTTTACATTGTTTCTTTACAATATTCCCTCCTTAGACAAATGTCAATACCCTAAGGTCTGATTTCTACTTTTAATTTTGACTTAGAGCAGATGCTCCTGCATCAGACTCCCCAGGTGAAAATAATCATTATCTCCAGATCGTGTGTCTTTAATAGTTGTCCTCCTTGATCCCATACTTCGTTTTGTAATCTGTATTTGGTTATTGTTGTTGTTGTTTGTTGATGTTCTCCAGGTCTCCATACTTTATGTTGTATTGCCCCACTGTCTATGCTCTCACATTCTTCTGTTGTCTTTCTCTTGCTACTAATTATTTTCTTCCTTGTTGTTGTCTTCTTCTGAGACACCTTCATCATCAACTTTATTATTTTTTCAATCTCCATGTCCAGTTTATCTTCTAACTAGTACTCACTCTGCCAATTTTCTTCAAACTGACATTTGTTATCTTCTCTTTGAAGTTGTTGGATTCTTACTACCACCCTGACATCCTTACCCTCTTGTTGCTTCTGAACTTTCATCTCATCTCCAAACAACCTTTGTTCAATATCGTTGATAAAAAATCATACTCAGATTCTTCCAGTAAATAGTTTATAATTTCACTTTCTACCTGATTCCTTTCAAACACCTCATCACTATGTTGTTCATCAATTCCAACATATATTTTTTCCTCTTCCTTGACAACCCTCAGTGATTGTACTTCAACTCCTTGACTAACTGATTCCTTTCAAACACCTCATCAGTATGTTGTTCATCAATTCCAGCATATCTTTCTTCCTCTTCCTTGAAAAACCTCAGTGATTGTCCTTCAACTCCTTGACTAATACTGGTAGTCAGTTCAGCTTCCTTCGGTTCTAAGACTGATTCTTCTTTAGGATAAGACATGATTGCCTCACCTTTTCCCAATTTCAATTGTGCATTCAGAATATTAATTCTCTGACTTAGTAGTCTATCCTCCAAAAGACTTAGCTCATGCCACAAATATGTCATCTCACTTGGAAATTCTTGCAAAAATTCCATACAATCCTCAATATCTCCTTCTTTGTCACAAGTCCAATTTCTTGGTGACACTACTTCTTCACTCTTCATCAGATTAAAATTTTGATCCTCTATCTCTGTGAAAAATTTAGATGTTTGTCCAAAATTCTTCTCTTGGTCAATCAGATAAGCCAATTCCTCCATGTCCTCAATAATAACAGGTTCCTTCATATCAGACATAACTGTCTCATCTTCCTTGGAGATACTTCCTTCACTAAGCAAGGAATTTATGAACTCCTTCTGTTGCAATAACTCAAATTGATCTTCATCTAAAAGACATCCATTATCGTACTTCTATTGACAATTATCAACTTCATTCAAGACAATTCCAAGAGATGGATTGCCTTCTACAACACCTGCAAACACAGTCAAATTATCAATCTCAAAACCACAAGACCCAATGGTCTCATTTGATGATCCAGTCACCAAATCTTCCTCTTGTTGTTCTAAGTCCTCTACACGACTCATAAAATGTTCAGTGGTCTTCTTATCAGCCTTCTCAAGCACTTCACTTGGTTGCTTGATATCATTCTCCACTTCTTCTTGCTTTTGGTCATCATTGTGAGACAAACTTCCTCTATTTTCAACTTTAGCATGTTGAAAAAAAATATTTTTCTCCAATTGTGTATGAACTTCCATATGAGATCTAACTGTCTCAAAATCAAATTATGTCTCTCTTCTTTGTCTTCTTTGACATCACCCACAAACATATAAAAATTATTAATTTCAAAATCTTAAGGCTCAATTTCCTCAACTGATGTTTCAGACATCATTGCTCCATCTTCAAGTTCAAAAGAAACTTGTTCATCTCCAACAACTTTATCTTGGTGTAGCTCAACTCCTTTGAGCTTCTCTATCCTCAATTCAACATCCATAATCTGATCAATCTTCCTCAGCTCCTCTATTAACTACATATTCACTTGATGTTCTCTCTTCTCTTGTAGCTTATGCCACTTCATTTTCTTTCTCATTCTGTAACCAAATCTATGGTCTTCTTTACTTATTTGGAACAACTTTATCAAAAATTTAAATTGCATTCTTATCTCAGCCTTTTCTCTCTCATACTCTTCATCCATACCATATGCTTTGACATATTTCTTCACTTTTCTTCTACCGTGGTCTCTCTTATAACCTCTTCTATGACTATCAGTAGTCATCTTATCCTCTATCTCTATGAGTTCCTCACTCACTATGAGCTGTACTTAAGCCTCTGCAATAGCAAGTCCTCCCTATTGCATTTACCTCACCAAGATTTCCTCTGTACTTGGCCACTAGTCCACTCTATGGAAATTTCTTTGAGCATTCCTCTGCTCCTTCTAAGCTTCTACTCATCTATACTTTTGAGAACACAATTGTCCTCTTGTATTTCAACCACAAATGAAATACTAGGTTCTAGCCACACTCTTCTTTCACTCAGAAATCCTTACCTTCTTCCTCCATCACTGCTTCTTAAGGATGTGATCTTATTTTTTGAGATACTTCATTAGCTGCAACTATCAATCTTCAATATGTCTTTTATCCTACAAAACTCAAATTAGAATTAAATAAAAAAATACCTGCATGATTTCATAGGTAGTGTCCATCCACTCTTCACATTCGAGTGAATCTCCATTCTCCACAAGAAAAAAACCATCATTGTGCTTTCTTTATGCTTCTGCAATCTCTTCTTAAGAGTATCACTTTCTCCCGTCTTCTACCATACTTTACCTATGTATGCCTACTGCTTATTAGATTTAAAATCTGATCTCTTCTTTCTTCCGCAATCACACTTTCATTTTCCTTCCATTTCTCGCATAATCTTATTTTGTTTTGCTACCAAATGTTTTCTGCATAGTTTAGATCTGCAATCTTCATTTATAACAATTTTTTCATTAACTCGCTCTGGTACCAAATGATGCAGCCAAAAAGAGACCGCTTTCACCCACATACACATAATCTTAATACGGCTGCTTGTTCCCAAGATTTAATACTCGTAATAGATTATTTTTCTTAACTGTACACCGAAACTTAGTAATAAGTGGTTCTGGTTCAAAAAATTAGATATACCAAATAATAAACTTTACCTTTATGACATGGTCATCTCCTTTAACATTTCCCGTGGCATCGCACTTCCCTTGTGGTTCAACTGATATAACATATATCGTACTGTCCATGTTGCAAATCATAACAAATAACTTGTCGCAACTCGTAACATATAACTTTATGGGAAATTTCCCTTAGCTGTGATATAATCTCCATCGTTTATCTATGCCAAATCCAATGGTCCTACTATACCTCCTCGCATATCACAGAACTGATTACTTCGTAGCGATGAATATAACACTTTGCACCTCATGGAACTTACCACATCACATGTTGCAACCTCAATCAAATACCTTTAAACATAAACAATAAATATTTCTATGTGAAGCATTGCAATGATGACATCGCATCGCATCTTCACAACCCAAACTTTATCGCACTTCACAATTTCGCACATTTAAGTTACAACATTAACCTTTAAACCCTATCACCTGCGTTGCGCGATATGCACTTGATCGATATGACGACATGTGGCTTCTCTTCGCAACTTCCCCAACTTAACTTGCAAACTCAATCTTCGTCGTTTATCTTCGATGCTGATATTTGTGATTTAATCCTCGTCGTCCCTTCTCTTCCTTCAGAAATATTTTAAAGACTTTGTTTCCTTAGTCTTTTCTCCGTTTTCTTTGATCGCCACCGCTCTGCGTCTCCATTTCCTTCACGCTATCCTTCTTGAGCTTGTTCGGTATTTAATTGCGCTAATCGCTCCTGAATTTTTTTCTTCTAGTTATTCGTTCAGATCCATAACCATTACGATGTCTCAAGCCTGAATATAGACAACCCTTCTGTATTAATTCTTTGAATCCAGAATTTGGATTTGTTTCTCCTTCTCGAACTGCACACAATTTTTAATTTCTCTAGACTTGAATAATAAATGATTCCACCCGGCCACTAAGTCCTTTATCACTTAGAAAGACTTAATCATTCTTTGATAATTCATCAGAATTCATACAACAATGGTTTATTACAAAGAAACCAGATTACTCATTACGGATCACTTAGCTCGTAACAAGACACAATACAATCGCATGAATTCAATTTCTCATTAATAAATTAGATACAATAAAAAAACCTGTTTACATTCTAGCTTTGGCATGTTTCTCTCTTGACATGGACTTCTCTTCCTACAGAGCCCTCTATGTCTCTCAGCTCTTGTCTCTCTCTCTTGGCGTGATCTTCTTTATCTAATTTTGGCCTCTTCTCTCGGCTCTCGCCTCTATCTCTAGGCTTGATATTATTTCTTTTATTTGGCTTCTCATTCTTCAAACCTTACCATTTAATTTATGACAATTCAGAGCTTATACAACCCTCACTCAACTCCTATAAACTTGTAATTGATTTCTATTTCTAAGGAAATCCTAATTTATGAATTTCCTATCTTCTTAGCATAAACAACAAATATTCTCTCTAATATCCCATTTCTTAAGGGGATTTGTTGCATTGAATCAACACTCATTGACACCTAACACCTAAGCATATTCTCTATCAATGCTCACTAAGATATAAAATAATTTTTACATGAGTTTTAAAATGTTTCTTTACAATAGTCCCTCCTTGGACAAATGTCAAGACCCTAAGGTCTAATTTCTACTTTGACTTTTGACTTAAAGCAGATGCTCTTGCATCAAATTCTTATGAGAATATTTCTTTTAAGTGTAAATATTAGATCAAGGTACATTAAAATAGATAGGATTCTTGCTAGTTGGGTTAAACAAAAATATTATTCTAGGAAAACTATAATGCCAAATGTTAGCTTGAGACTACGGTCTAACTAGAAATATGAAAAGTAAATACTTTCCAAAACAATCCCAAAATCCTATAGAATTTTACTTCCATACTACTTAGGTAGCTAATAAAAGGCACACAAACAATGGGAAAGGCCCATTTTTATATCCATAAATATTTCATTAAGATTCATGACATCAAGCTAAGGGGAGTTGGAAAATTATTTGTTGAGGAAAGTTCACAATATATGTCCCATAGAGAATTGTAATTCTTCCAAATTTTGGCATAGTGTGGAAATCTTATCTTCCGACTTATCGAAAAAAATGTGATGATCTATAAGTATTTCCATTGAAGAAGTGATAATATAAACTCATTAATTATGATTAAGTTGCAAAACATATATTTCTTCGTGAATTTTTTACAACTCTTCATGAAATGGATCATGCTGGGCTCCTAAAATACCTTCCTTCTTTATGATTAAGGGATTGTGACCAATGAAATTTTTCCCAACCTTCTTACAGATCTTCTTCGCATGGATGTATTTTCCTCCAAAATCCAAAAACCCCTTGTAGCAATCCTTTATGTAATCCCTCTTGCAATTTTTATTATGAATTGTAAATTCATGTAATTATTGTGGAAATGTAAACACAATTACTAACTGAGAGGAGTGGACATGGATTCAAAGTTTCAAGGAGGAGTTTCTTGGGGAATTGGAAAGTCAAGTTTCTGCATTAATGGCCACCAACCCTTTGATTTAATTTTAATGGCTTCCATGGAAAGCAGGGAGGTGATTTAAGGGTTTCTTGAGTGAAGGACAAGCCCATACCCCCTCTGTGATACCTCATGGGCTGCACTATGTGGTCAACATGCAAGGGTTGGATGAAGGGGTCAGTGGAAAAAAAGAGTCGATGAAAGAAGATGACGTGGGATTATCACACAATAGGATAGAGATAGAAATGAAAATTATTGAAAAGAGAAACAACACATTGGGGAACAAGTGTGGGATTCCTAGATTAGGAAAACATTAAACTGGTTGTGGGTTGGAGATGCTTGTATGCCAGTTTAGGCATACAAGGGTTCACCAATAAATCTGTGGGAGCAAATGATAAAGCTGGGACAACATTGGCGCTGGAGTAGAGGCACGCAGGGCAACGAGGTCAAAAGAAGGAACAAGTGGAAGAACATAGTATTTTGGAGCCCTGATAGGTTGATTAGGTGGAAGTTCTATGTGCTCTTGATCACTGGTTTTAAAATGATAGAATTTGTGTGTTTTTGGATGAATACGATATTAACAATTTAATATTAGTTTACTCTAGATTACTGGGTGAACAAGTGGAGACAATGGAGGACATAGTCTTGAACTAAGGGGGTGGAGGTAGAGTAGTAGTTTGGTTAACTGATTGGCATCAATTTAATTCCATTGAGCACTTATCCTTAGATTATGAATCTAGCTCGAGAGTGGTCAACTACAAGAAATATTGTAGTACATTTGGCCTACAATTGGGTTTAGGGTGAAAGTCCCTCCATCAGTCACCAATCATTAAGATTATCATATAAGTATTATGTATATCCACATGTATATGAATATGTTACACTTTGAATGGAATTGATATTGTTATGTTTTATAATAATGTGTGCATTGACACTACTTATCGGAATGATGTTATTCATGACTTTTAATTATAATATGAATGTGTGTTGTTCATGATGAAGGGAGTCACATATTCCTAGTATTGATAATGAATTTATGAGTTACAAGTCATTGGTATAGTCTTGTATACATTCCTATTAGGCTTAAATAAGGTATATTGTGAATGATTTCATAGTTTACTAATAATCATGGATATTTGATTCGTTTACTCTATTAACTAATTTTATGTTGCATTGCATGTTTTTTCATTGGATTTGGTGATGTTCGGATGCATCCATTTTGGGATGTTGTCTATTGTTGCCATGCGTAGTAAGCAAAGAAAATTGAGCCATTACCGACTAGTTTAAGTGTTTGATAAATTTCAATGTCGATAAGATTTTTTGGACAAGCAATGTGCTAAGTGGCACTAGTCCTCAAGGGAGCCTGAGCGTGGTTCTAAAAATTATTAAGTGGCTAAGTCTAAGGAAAAAAACTTGAGCTTGGTTTAGAGAGCTAGAGAAATCGTAAAATCACTAAGGATGTAGAGTTAACTGGAATGAAATATAGAAATATCCATGTCCTATGCCATGAAATATTCATGTTCCAATGAGCTAGAATGGCCAAGTGGCGGTAGGAAGGGAGGATGAAAAAAGGCATGTGACATGAGTTTACCCATCACCCACCACCAAAATATTTGTTTTTCCATGGAGGTGTGAGGTTCCATCGAGTGTGGGTGGATGACACTGTAGGAGGGAGGTACAGGGCCCAAGAGAATATTCCCATTAGCTAAATAGATAAATATTTGTCACGCGAGAGCGAAAGGAAACATGTTATATGGAAAAGAACCATGTATTAAGTAATGTGGATTGGTTGGTAGTGACCATGTAGAAAATCCACATAGGTTTAACTGATATTGTAATATGATAAAAAAAATGCTTGAATCTACTCTACAAATTGCTGAGACCAATTACTATCTAAAAATCACATGAACAAGAAAGAGAAAGAATTTCAATCACAAAAAACAAAGATTTATCTGGGGAAAGACTCAGCGAAAAACCCCACTATCTATATATTGCATAAGTCAAATAATATGAGAATAGTACAATGCTTCTCTCAGGGATATCTCTCTACACTATCTCTTTCTATCTCACTGCTTCCTAGATTGATTCTGACCAACACGTAGCCAATTTTATAGCCTTACAAGTTCCTACTTCCTTGTGGATTTCAATGAGGAATTAAGCCCCTATTTGATGAGGAAATTCCCTAATAATAGTTGCATAGTACATCAAGGATATTCCTCTGACTCCATGCACCATATGTATAATTGGATGATTATACAACTGATAGTACACTTCTCTTTAACTCTAATCTCAACTGGGTCTTCCTAAGAATTGACATGCATGAGCTATTTTTTGAGTGAATTATCAGTTATCTTATTGATCACTGCATGAATTAAATCTAATTTAATTCACTTGACCTCTCACTATTTCCTCCATTAGTTAGAACTATTTAAATTGATTTTACTTCAAATACGTTAATTTAATTAATTAATACAACTCAAAATAAACTGTAAATAGGCCCCCTAATACATAGAGAACACTATACATGCCTCCCATTAGAATCTCAACTCAAATTAACTGAACTAAATATGTCTTCCTGACTTATTTAACTCATACAAGTTGTCATGTGATGTGGAATTACAATTTACTTCTAATTTAATTGAGGGAAAATTAAATTAGAAGCCTCTTCTTGTTGCCAATTTCAGTATTTATTGTTGCAAATTTCAACACTCCCTCTAAATAAGAAAATAATTAAACTCTCTCTTGATTCAATACCTTTGGAGTGTTCTACGTTCAACACTTCTCTCTAGTTTTGTTGCTACTGAAACTTCTAAAATTGAAAAAGAATCCAAACTAAATCAGTATGATACATCTGTCACCAGAGTCTCTTACTGCTACTAGGTACTGCACTATCTACTGAAAACTCCGCGCTACTGCTGAATCTGCACTGCTACCAACTCTGCTCTACATTCCCCAATATCTAAATGTTTCTAGTCTCTACATATATCACTCTGAAATATGACTTCAGCAACCACCATTGATCGATCCTACTATTGTGTACTATGGGCCCCTATAGCAATGTAATGATCAATGAGCCAATACATCTCAATGGACCCTGCTCAAATTTCTGCACTCTTGGGACTATTGATTCACATTGTCCCACCTCTCTCTTGGAGGTATGGCTACATGTACTCCTTATGCCCACTTGGATCAAACTATCCTCCTACTAGAGGTTTCTGACTGATCATCATCCTCGTGGTCAGCCCTATTGGTGGCTGAGGCTTCCTCTTGAGAGATAAATCATGCTCCATCTCAATCACAACATCTCTAATCCTTGTATTTATATTTAAGGCTATGCATGCATATTCCTCTAATGTGTAGAGTTTCTCGGCCCTGACACCAAATTGCTTGAGTTGACATGAAGAAAGAAGCTTGAGGCAGGCCTTCCCATCTCTGAAGACTACCTCATAACCATTGTCTTCAATCCTCAATTTCTTCATTAGTTCAAGTTTCTTGTTTTCATTGATATTACCAAATATCTCATTGAGAGTCTTCCACATAAAAAATGGAGTCTCTTTTCCATTTATTTTCAAGAATATATGGTCTTTCACACCCTCCAGAATGATCCTCCTAACTCTTTCTACAAACTTCTTCCACTTTGCTAGATATTTAGCATTAGATGTTGGAGGCTTCAGGATATCATGATCTATGAATTCCTTCAACTCATTATATTCCAACACTGCCTCCATCCTGTCCTTCCAAGAAATATAATTTGAACTACTGTCAAGGGCATATTCGAGTCACAATCCATAGAAATACAACTTGCTAGCTCTGAAGAATGATACTGCAAATTCGATTCACCTGCAATAACAACTTTGAATTATTCTCTTCTATTGTGATTTCTGATCTAATACCATATAGAAAATCCATTTAGATTCAACTGATCTTGTAATATGCTAAAACAAAATACTCGAATCCACTCTACAAATTGCAAAAACCAATTATGATCGCAAAATCACATGAAGAAGAAAGAGAAATAATTTCAATCGCACAACACAAATATTTATCTGGGAAAAGCATCAAATAAGAACCCTTCTATCTATATATTGCATAATTGAAAGAATATGAGAACAATATAACACTTCTCTCAGGCTTGAGAGATCTCTGTACTATCTCTTCCTGTCTCACTGGTTCTCAAGGCTGACTCTCCCAAATATTTAGCCAATTTCCTAGCCTTCTAAGCTCCTACTTCCTTGCACATTTCAATGAGGAATTAGGCCCCTATTTAGTGAGGAAATTCCCTAATAATAGTTGCGTAGTACATCAAGGCTCTTCCTATGACTCCATGCACCATATGTAAAATTGGATGATTATACAACTGCTAGTAAACTTCCCTTTAACTCCAATCTCTATTGCATCTTCCTCATAAAAGACATGAATGAGTTATTTTTGAGTGAATTATCAGTTATCTGATTGATCACTACATATGAATTAAATATAATTTAATTCACTTGACCTCTCACTAGTTCCTCCATCAGTTAGAACTAGTTCAACTGATTTTAACTCAAATATATTAAGTTAACTAATTACAACTCTAAATAAACTGTAATTAGCCCCCCTTAAAAATTAGAGAAAACTCTACACACCTCCCATTAGAATCTCAAATCCAATTAATTGAAATAACTAAGTCTTCTTGACTTAGTTGACTCTTACAATCTATCATGTGATGTGGAATTACAATTTACTTCTAATTTAATTAAGGGAAAATTAAATTAGAAGCCTCCTATTGTTGCCATTTTCAATATTTCTTGTTGCAAATTTCAATAGATCATAAACCGTATAATGAGAATCCATGGGTTTGAAAAAAGGCCAAGAGCTAGTGGGCTCCTCAGCTAAGCTGAGCTATCAGAAGACACGTATGCTAAAGAAGGCTATGTGGATGTCACATTGGTGCATGATGTGGAAAAGTGACATCATTAGGATTGGAAGGGAGATGATGTGGACAGTGGGACTGATGTGTTTCTAGGGGACACATTGAGGTTTATAATGGTGCCACTTCAAATAGGGGCACTATGTGTCATGGAAGGGGAAGCTAACGTGGTTTGGAGCCATGTCACCGTGGAGCAAGGGTCCTTGGAGAGGATGGAAGTGCGTTTGAAGGTGGGGCAAAGACTAATAGAAGCCACAAAACATAATTTTCCCCATGACTTGATGAGTAAATTATTTGTTGCACCATGGGGTTCAAGCCTATGTGCGTTGGCAAGGTGTGGCCGCTGACTTATGGAGGGCGTGGGGTCAGAAATGATCCCATCACTTTATGTGAAAGGTTATGTCACACCAAAAAAGTATAAGAGTGGGATGCTCTTAGCAGAGGATATGTGGCAAAGGCATGATGGTGCTATGACATGGTAAAAGCCACTTGGGACCTCATGTAAGGTGGCAGTGCCACATGGGTGACACATGGAATTTCCTTGCTAATGTGCACGGGATTAAGGCCCCGACTTCAAATGGGCATAAATTTTGATCGACATATCAGATCAAGGAAAAAATTATATCATTGGAAAGCTCTCGACGAGCTGAACACGACGGTGTTTTCCAAAGTTAATTTTGTTAACTTTGGGAAAGGAGGAATTTTTGTAACCCCATTTCCATGTGTTAACTAGGGAGGTTGGGTTAATTGAAGATAACACCTCCCACTAGGCTTGGAGAGTGTTTAATGGGGTAGGAGGGAGTGTTACACCCCTATTTTGAAATATAGAGATAGTTATGTATACTGAATGGATCACAACATGGAGAAAACTTCAAAGACTCAACCGAAAAAGCTATGTTGCCATTTCCAAAGAAGGGAGATTCAAACCTTGTTTTCAAGACATCAATGAAAATTTTTACTAAAGCTTGAACCAAATTTGAACACATAATAGACATGCTAAGCACATCCATAAAAAATGAGAATAATAAAAAATAACACTACAAAGAGCTATGGGTTAGGACTTAGCACCAAGAGTTATTGTATCTTCACTATGCCCAATAGAGACCTGATGACCAATGAAATTCAAATACCATGATCCCCTTGTTAGCTCAAAATTAATAATTGGAAGGAATTCCTCAAGTCTAAGTTTGGGTTTCCTTTTACCACAATTTCCATATCATTCGTGCCAATGGAATGTTCCCCAATTTTTGTTTATTTTAGGAAAGATGAAATTGGAATGAATCCAACATCTCTTGAATATGTCCAAATTTATCATGTAGAGTGACTTATAAACCCACATTGGAACATACAATTATTTAAATTGACACAATGAAACATCTCCATGTTGCAGAGAAAACACGTTCCAGGGGCCACATAAGGCGCTACACATGAGAACACCTCAGAATAATTTCTCACAATTTCGTGTTCCACTTTCTTTTGCATACTTGAAACAGGAGGAGGAGCCATCAATCAGATCTTGGATTTCACAACCTTTTCCACTAACTTCAAATTCACCTCATGCATATTACCCCATATCGGAAATCTCTTGAAATCCGCATCATACCAGTTTGTTTCCAATGTGAGCATGCATGACTATAATTGAAAGTATAGGAGAAGAAGAGAACGACTTTTGTCCTTCCATCGAACATGACCCTGCTTCCAAATATGTTGAATAAAATGCATTGAATGGGTCCTAAATATGGAAATGATATGATAATTCCTCACCTTTTTATGCAACCAACTCACATAATAGAAGAAAAAATATATATCAACGAATTAAAAATTAGTCTCTTCAAGGGGGAAACCTCCTTTACATTAAATAAATGAAAAATTATTCGATGATACAATTGATAAGGCCTACCTGGTATATATATGAGTATAATGGGTCACAATATAATTAGAGCCTACATAACAATAATAATGTAAGGGCACAATAATAACAACATGGGGATACATGGTCACAACAATAAAAATAGGGGGCTACACTAAAAAAATAAGGGAAATACACTAGTATTATAGGGACCTAACATGCCCCTCTCCTTCCAAAAAGTTTTATCCTCAATACTTGAGTAGTTCCAGATGCTTCTATATAAAATTCTCATCCTCCCATGTGGAATATTTAACGGGTAAGTTCTTCCACTTAATGAGATACTCTAAAATTAATCAATTTCGTAGCTGATGGTTTCTTATTTCCGTGACTGCTTTAGGCTCAAATATAATTTTTCTTCCTTCGTCAAGTTTTGGAAACATTGTTTGAACTAGGAGCTTGCCACCGATAACCTTCTTTAAGCATGAACATGGAAAACATGGTATACTCGGGAAGATGCACGCAGCTCCAATTTGTATGCAATAGTACCAATCTTTTGGAACACCTTGTAAGGACCATAGTAATTGGGTGATAATTCATTTTCCTTCTTAGCTTTCTTGAGGGACATTTTTTTGTATGGTTGTAGACGTAAAAATACCTAGTTGCCTACATCAAAACTTCTTTCACTATGACGTTGATCTGCCTATTGTTTCATTCAATTCTGTGCTAGAGTGAGGTTGTCCTTTAAGAGTTGGAGAAATTTTTGTTGATGCTTGAGGTGATATTCCACTGCTTTAGCCTTCAAATTTTCTCTTAAATATGATGTGATGGATGGTGGATGATATCCATAAAATTCCATAAATGGGGTCATTTTTGCTGCAATATGGAAGGAAATTTTATACCACCATTCAGCTAGAGGTAACCACTTGACCATTGTGTTTATTTATCAGATACAAAGCAATGAAGATATCCTTCCAAGATTTTTTTCACTATATCAATTTTCCCATCAGATTGAGGATGATAAGATGAGCTATGAACTAATTGAGAACCAAGACAAGAAAACAATTCTATCCAAAAATTTCTAGTGAAAATGGGATCTTTGTCACTTACAATAATATTTTTGTTTCCATGTAGATTTTTAATTATTTCCATAAATGCAGTAGCAATTTTACTGGCTTTAAAAGGATGAGATAATGTGTAAAAGTGGGCATACTTGGTAATTTTATCAACTACCACCATGATGACACTCTTTCCTTCAGACATGGGTAAACCTGTAATAAAATCCAGTGAGACCTCCTCCAAATGCTAGCTTGGAATGGCTAAAGGTTGTAATAGACTTAGGTTATTAATTGTCTCAACTTTATTTTGTTGGAAAACCAAACATTTTTCCACAAACTACTGAATATCAGATTTAAGGCCATCCCAAAAAAATTCATTCTTGACCTTGTGGTAAGTTTTTAAAAATATTGAGTGCCATCCTAAAGGGGAGGTGTGCAATTCCAAAAGAATCTTTTGCTTGAGTTGGTAATTATTAAAACTATATAAGTGATCTTTGTACCATAATGAATCATTTTTCCAGCTAAATTTATTAGATGAACTAGGATATTGTTGCAAAATTTTAATGAGTGTCCACACCTCTTCATCATTTTTCCATTCATCCCTTACTTCAGTTATCCAATAAGGTTGATAATAGAAATGACACAAAGTAATGATTCCACATCCTCATCCTTTCCTGAGAGTGCATCTACAACAACATTTTTCTTCCCTTTTTTGTAGGTGATTTCCAAGTCATAATCCAACATATTTTTGACCCATTTTTTATTATCTTTTGAAGATAAGATTTATTCCAAAAAAGTATTTAAGACTATCATGATCTATTTTTACCTTAAAGTGTCTTCCCATTAGGTAAGGTCATCATTACTTTAGTGCATGTAGTATTTCCAACATTTCCTTATCATAAATAGGTTTTTGTAAATACTTTCGTTTGATTGGACGACTTTCAAAAGTAATGGGTCTTCCTTCTTGCATTAAAACAACACCAATTACATTTCCCAAGGAAACACATTCCACAATAATTTTTTTGTGAAGTCCGGCATAGCTAATACCAGTGCTTGGCACATTTCCTCTTTAAGATGTTGAAAGGCCTTAGTTGCTTCTGGAGTCCAATAAAATGCATATTTCTTCAGTAATGTTGTTAGGGGTGCTTCTATTCTCCCATAATTCTTAACAAACTTGTGATAATACCCTATAAACCCGAGAAATCCTCAAATATTCTTTATCGTTGTGGGGATTTTCCATTCCTTAATGGATTTAATTTTGTAAGGGTCTACCTTAACACCCTCATGAGATACAATATGACCCAAATATTCCACCTCTTGTACTCCAAAGAAACATTTGGAGTTTTTGCATATAATTATTTTTCCTCTAATAGTTTGAGCACTCTCTCAACATGTTGAACATGATCCTTACAAGACATGTTGTAGATTAGTATATCATAAAAAATTACTAACACAAATTTTCTAAAGAAGAGTTTGAAAATGGAATTCATCAAACCTTGAAATGTGTAAGGAGCATTAGTAAGGCCAAAAGGCATGACCAAAAATTCATAATGACCCTCATGAGTTCTGAATTATGTTTTCAGAATGTCTTCAATATTCATTTTAATTTGATGATATCCTGAACGAAGGTCCAACTTGGTGAAGTTTATTGCTCCATGTAATTCATCTAAAAATTCATAAATGATAGGAATGAGAAATTTTTATTTAATAATGAGCTTGTTTAGCTCCCAATAATCTGGAAACATATGACATGATGCATCCTTCTTGTGCGCCAATACTACTGGAGCAGAGAAAGAACTTTGACTAGGTTGAATTATACTACCCTCTAACATGTCTACAACCATACGTTCAATTCCACTCTTTTGGGCATAGGGATATATGTAAGGTCTGCTGTTTGGAGGAACACTTCATGGAATCAAATGAATAGCATAATCCAAATCACGAATAAGTGGGAGGCCTTTGGGAGTCTCAAATAACCTAGAATGATTGTCAAAGAATTTTTGGAGATATGGAGAAATAGATTATTTCAATGTTTGAACCTCTAGTGAGAATAATTGTGCAATTACGACCCATTTTTATTTCTTCAAAAGATTTATCATGCCATTAGAGGTTATTATCTTTCTTGTTTTCCCTACGATACCCCTTAATTCAACTTCCTTTCCTTAACAAAATAATTTCAAGAAAAGTTATTTAAAATTGAAAGCCATCATCCCCAAAGATTGTAACCGTTGGACTCTTAGTACAACATCAACACCACCCATTGGAATGGAAAGCATTGATCTATTCAATACATATTCCCCCATGGTTATCTTGAGAATATAACACTTTCCAGATAAATATATAGTTCCTCCATTTTCAACCATCACTTGACACTTTGGTGCCGGATTTAGGAAGCAATTCAATTCCTTGGCTATCTTACAATGAATAAAATTATGGGTACTACCTGAATCAATCAGAACTATTAACTTTTTCTTATTAATATATCCTTCTATATTGAGAGTTTGAGGAGAGGTAATTCCTGCGAATGCATTACAAGATATGGCCAGATTCATTTCTTCTTTCTGTGGGGTTGGTTCGTAGTGTATATCCTCCTTTTCTTATGTTTCTTGTTACTTTTCTTCATCCTCTTCACAATCTATGTAGAATAATTTCTTCTTAGCACACTTATGACCTTTAGTGCATTTTATATCACAATTGTAACAAATCCATTTTTCTATTTTTTCCTCCAATGTTTGTGGTGTCAACCTTGTAGTTCGTGGAAGACTATGAGAAACAACAATTCCATCTTTATAATTATGAGTGGTAGAATTACTTATTCCGTAATTTTGCTTTCAACTTTTCTTTCCACCCTGAATTCCTTTTCTGAATGAATCAATTTCTTATAGGCGGACCTCATGTTGGATGTTATACTTTAAAGTACCTATGAATACATCAATCCTATGCTCCTCTAGAATATCAACTACCCTAATATTCAAATTTTGGAAGTCTTCATTGTGCTTCACCATTGAACGCTTTCGTTTGGGATTTATCAATTGGATAAAGAAGGTGTTGCTCTTTGTATCTTCATAATGTGCTAGCATTTACTCCATAAAAATTGACTAGGTGATAAGTGGTTTAGGAGAACAAATCCATCTATACCATACAAACTGATTGAGTTCTATATAAATATTCAATACATACCTTTTGTGAGGGTTGCACATCTTCTAGATCAAAATATTGCTCCATTTGTAGTATCCATGTTACCAGATCCTTGCCATCAAACTTCCTTGTATCGATATTTCTAATTTGGTAGGTATTCAAACCAAAATCAGAGTCTCTAAAATCATCATTAATATTCCTTTTGTTCTCATCATGGAATACCTTATTGCCATTAGGAAGCATTTAGTGTAGCAACTTTGTCAAACCTTCCATTTTTTCCATTAAACTATCCTTCAAACCTTCCATTTTTTATTCTAAATCATCCATGTTCCATTTTAAGCCATTCATCTTAACATTCATTGTCGCTTCCAATTCATTTTTGGTTACTCTTTGTGAGATTGAAATTTGTTGCACTTGGTCTCTTAATTTTGATATATCATGTTGCATTTCTTCCTCTTCTTCATGTATCATACAAGAGATCTCTGGTTTCTTACTAGGTGTGCCCATTTATTTGTTTTGAGGCATTTTTTAATCCAAAAATGATATCTATGCTTCTCTATTCCATTTGAATCACTTCAAACTGATTTTTCAAACAAAAGTTATGGAAAATTTAAAAACATTACACACATTTTTCTTGTTTTTTAGGAGCTCGATATTGAAATTTTTTTATCTCTGTAATTTCATATCTCAAGGTCTGAAATTTAGTCTTGTGGTATCCCTTTGAGTCTTCTTTACAATCCCGCAAGTCAGACCGAGTTTAGATTCTTCAAGAAATATTTATTCCCATTCTCTCACGACGACCTTATTATCGAATGGTTCAGTAGAGCAAACTTGTATGGAGTGACACGTGTCACTGTTTCTACCTTCAGACCTCAAAATGTTACACAAAAAACTAAAGTCTGTGAAATTTCATCCACTTTTTACGAAATTCAAATCTGATGTTTAGAGAGAAAGTTATGATGATTTTCCATAGGTCGCCTATTTGAGATTGAATTTTGGACCCTGCAAAAACCCTATCTTCCTTGAATCATATGTTTGAAAATATAGCGAACCAAGATTTGAAATTCATACACAAATTCCACAATTATTTTGAATTTAAGTGGTTACAATTTTAGCTTTTGAATCCTCGTAGTAAAAAATTATAGAGAAAATTCCAAGATGACTTGTCTAAAGAAGCGAAACCCTAGAATCCAAAGCTCTGATACCAAATGTTATGCAACCAGCTCAAAAAATAGAAGAAAAGATAGACCAACAACTTAAAAATTAGCCTCTTCAAGGGGGAAACCTCATTTACATTACATAAATGAACATTTCTTGGATGATACAAATAATAAGACCTCCTTGGAATATATAGGAGTCTAAGGGGTCACAATATAATCAAAGCCTACATAATAATAATAATGTAAGGGAACAATAATAACAACATGAGGGATACATGGGCACAACAATAACGATAGGGGGATACACTAAAAATAACAATAAGGGGAATGCACTAGTATTATAGGGACCAAACATGCCTCTTCTAACTAACATGTCTTCATTAATATCTTCTTGGCCCCATACTTTGTTTCTAGTTGCATTTTGGGTCAGTGGATGAGATGAAATAATACCCAGGAAGGTTTTTATTAAAAGAATTGTAGGTAACGAACCCTAGACAATTTCCATGTTTTTATTGAATGCACAAAATGTTTGGGCCCTAAATATAAGGGGCCTTTTATTTTATAACTTCATGAAAGCAAGGTCAAGGGAGAGGGCACAATTATGCTTGTGCATTGACCCTTAGTTCACCAATACTGAAATTTACCCCTTTGTTTTCTATTTCATCAACTTCTTTGATGTTTACTCTGAGAACATTCTATACTTTGATAGAGAGAAACATGGATAAAATATCTTTGATCTTTTTCAAGATATGCTTCAACCGATTACCGTGAGGAAGGTAATTGACCAGTTTATGATGAGTAAGAAGCTTAGAGTCTCCATCAACTATCATAAAAGTAATATTGTGATATTTTGCTAACATTAATCCTGAAAACAATATATATACTTCTGCTTGATTGTTTGAAAGTGATCCCATACCCCAAACATAAGATAATTGTATATTTCCTCTAAGAAAAAAATAACTCGCAACTCTTACTGCCCCTAATAATTTTAAACTAATTTAATTAAAAATACAATTTTAAAAAAATATTATTAAATGTTCATACCTCTTTATTAATTTTATCATTGCAGAAAATGTTTTCCCAATAAAAAAATAATAATAAAACGAATCCGTTCCCTTATAAATGTGATCAAGGCACACGATAGTCGTAAATTTGAATTCTTTTACTTAATTTATATATTTTTCCAAAAGATACCCTACCGATTTTAATTAACTCATAAAAAATGAAATGTTAACCGATGTGCATTTCTTGTGCAGATGAGGCCATCACATATCCCACATTCATGTACATTTTCTCACAAACATTTCTATTCATATAATCCTAACACATTCTCACTTTAATTGCACCTTTGAACCTATATTTTTAAACTAAACTATTTAGTATAATAGTGCATTAATGAAAATCTTGAAACCTTGGATCTCAAGCCATTAGGCATCTCTTTTCCATGGTTTCAAGTAAAATATAAGGGAATTGCTTTTTAAGTAGTTCACCCTAAAGAACATAGTTGCTAACAAATTCATGAGTATAATTTTATTGGTCATATATCATATAGAATAGGGTTTATGTGTTAAATTGGTCTTAGTTTACATAATGATTGTAGGCATAAGTTTTTGTGGAGTAATACAAGATATCCATGTGCTCTTCTCTTAGATGTATATTGGTTTGCGTTCTTCATTATAATAAATGGTTTATTTTAGTAATTATGGTTTATTTTATTTGAATTGTAATGTGTGTCTTTAAAGATCTAATAATTTGAAATAAGATTTTTTTTTTTTCATTTTTATGGATTAACACATTAAAAATTGAAAATATTTTCAAATTGTATTTTTAAATATTTATGCACACTATGCACTTATATATATATATATATATAGAGAGAGAATCTTATTATTTATTGGGATTGTAAACTTGATACATTCTTGAGGAAGTTTCCTAAGGCTAGAATTCAGGATATGATGTTGTTAGTTGAATGAGTGGTAAATTTAGTTGGGTGGTTTGAGGAGTAGAGGAAGGAAACCAACTTAAATATCTATCTAAGGACAAATTCTACAAACTCTGAGATACACTTCTTGCTAATTTTGAAGTTTATTTATGTAAATTCTTATCTATATATGATGTTGAAGAAAAAAAGGACATGCTCACAACATGTGTTAAGATATAAGTAAATGTACCATTTAGACAGTAAAAGTACATATGCAAGGAAATGATTGACTTGGTTTTCTTTTATATCAAATGAGTAAAATTTCAGTCTTAGAGCCCCAATGTAAGGAGCCTCATACTATGCATTGTTTTCCCTCAATGAGATGAATTAGTATCAATATCTAGTATGTGAGAGTCTCATGTGCATATTAGCATTAGTATCTAGTGTATGATAATATCTTGTGCATATAAGTGTGTGTGTGTGTGTGTGTGCATAAATTGCTAAGAAGTAATAGATTTGCGGCTAACTTGCCAAAAAAGAGAAAAGAGAGGAGAGGAATGAACTCAACTAACCAATAAAAAAGTTGACTAGAGAGGGTTGATATGACTAGTTCAAAGTCCAGTCAACAAAGTGAGATGAAATAAAATAGGGAGGGTTGAATAGGTAATGACTACATAATGATTCAACTAGAAAAATGGAAATCAACCAATCTTGCAAAGCGATTCAACCTAGGAAGTGCAAGTTGTCAATTGAAAGGGAGAATCTATCAAAAACCAATTTGATAGCCCATGGAGAGAAGGAAAGCATGCATAGGTTGTGTACGGTGTATGTAACCACCATACAACTACATATGGCCCCACCTCTACAAACAATTCACCATGCGGCTTGTGAAAAGAAACCTACAACCTATGGGAGGGAAAAAACTTCGACATATATAAATTTGACCAAGTCAGAGTTAAATAGAATATTATTGAGAAGAATCAACTAGGTTGTGAGTTAAATCACCCTAGGCATAAAATATATAGTCCAAAAGGTACATGCAGTGGTGGGGAAGAAAAATAGATTGTATATAGATATAATAATCACCAAACCTATAGGATATAATTAGAAAATCCACAATATAATAGCAACATTCAATTGATAACAACTACGAATCTCCAATTTAGAAAGAAATGGATGGAGACTATTCCAGAGTTGTTGGAATTCATAAAAAATGGTATTCTAAATCCAAATAATAAAAAATGAAGTGGGAATTATTATATATGACCATTAATCCAAATAAGAACAACATCTCACACATAGGAATTACTCCATAACCAAATCCTAATGTACACAATGTTTACCTCAGAAACTCAAATGGGGATACCAACTTTAAATGGCGCTAAATTTCTTCATTTTGGAAACCTCTAATATATAGCTTTCATGTCTCTCTATGAATATTTCTCTCTTGTCCAAAGGACCTTGTGGAATGAAAGTGGAGGAAGAAATAGGGAGATATGGGGACAAGGGAGGCCAAAAACCATGACCCTTCATTTCTCCTTCCCCACCTTTCTCTCCTATAATATATTTATTTTATTTTATTTTATTTTTCCCTTCTCACTCTCATTTTACTTATTCAACTTTACATTTACATTGATTTAAATAGTTTTCTTAACATTCATTAATTATAGAATTACATTATAGGTATTGAGTCTTACACTCATTCACTAGTTTGGATCAAATTTTGATCATTCACTATTCTCCAATGGGCATGAAAAGGTAGTTTCAAATTAAAATTCTTTGTTTCTAAACCAATTACCTCACTGT